>LOEQ01000105.1:302133-319809 GCA_001685075.1 Bramus lutescens | reverse complement strand
TGGACACTTTGAAGGCTCCCAACCTCTGTTTTGCTGCCTTCCTCCTCGTGAGGAGAATTTGACAGAGCTGGAAATCATCAAACGTCTGCATTTTCAAAAGAGGCTTCATTACTTTCATACTAGACTACACTTAAGGAAATACTTCCCCCAACCAAAAAAANTGGACACTTTGAAGGCTCCCAACCTCTGTTTTGCTGCCTTCCTCCTCGTGAGGAGAATTTGACAGAGCTGGAAATCATCAAACGTCTGCATTTTCAAAAGAGGCTTCATTACTTTCATACTAGACTACACTTAAGGAAATACTTCCCCCAACCAAAAAAANNNNGAAAAGAAAAGAAGCTTACACATTCTCATTTTTGCCTTTTTAAGCAGTAGATAGTTTCAGTCAGATAACCATTTGCATTTGGCCTGGAGTAATTGTCTGTCTTTGCTGGCTGCCAACGGTCCAGACAGGATTCCATGTGGAATCCCTCCCAGAATCGGCTGTTACAGCTGTCTCAAGAGTTCATCACAGAAGCGCTTGGCAGAGCCTCGTCCTGACTCTTTCTCTAGACTCTTACTCTACATGCCCACACATTCATCATAAACTTAGCACAATTACAAATCCCCCATTGTCTGTTCGTTCACTTGATGTTTTGTTGTGGTCCTAAATACATAATACAAAATCTCCTTATGGAATGTTGAGCAATTGGAACTCTCTAGTATTGTACATGAATGTTCTACGGGTAGAAACACAGTACGTCCTCATTACAAACAAAAACATTCCTAGAATTGAGTTCACAAACTTGTCATCGTCAAATGGACAAACGGGTGTAGGCCTCTTGGGACAGGACACATAGTTCTACATTTGATGTCTGCTCAGCAAATCATCCTGCAACTCTTGTCTTTATCTCATGTTCAGATGGCAGAGTACTGTAGCTTCATCTCTCTGAAGTGCCTGTTGGTTCTCAAAAGACTGGCTTGTTACTCACTCACTGCCTTCTGAATTCCACTCGCGGTTGTTTCCGACTCTTCTGTGGTTTAGGGTCTCTTGGCTAGAAGGAAATTTCACTCTTTCATTTAATGAACATGGAAGTGTCTGGTCTTGTCTACTCCCTGTGCCTTTCTGTCCTGCTGCCTCTGTGATGAAATCTAGGGTTAGAGAGGGTTGGGAGTCATGCCTAGGCACTGGTCTGCAGCCTAAGGCGTTTTCTGCCACATTTTTGAATCTAAGTATTTTAAGAGGAAACCTAGAGGACTTGGGGCAGGTGATTAGTGACCCAGTGTAGGTCTGGGTGTTAAGGGGGGCAGTTATTGCCTTCCTTCTGAATGCAGTTTGGAACAGGCCTGTTGAAAGGTCTCAGGCTGGCCTGGTGGGCCTGGTCAGGTAAAAGAAATCAGCATTTTGATAAGCTGAGCTCCTAACCCTTGAACAGTTAGGGAGGTACTTGATTTTTGTTTGGGACTCTATCTTGTATTCTACTGCAGTTCTAAGACAGGTACTGTATTCCTCATAAGAGAGGGGTTGTAATATCAGGATCAGAATGGAATTTATGTGTAATTTGTATTTTTTTCAAAAGAACAGAAGAAGATAAATATTCTTGTCATATCCCTTTTGAATTCAAGCTGAAAGAAAGCCCACCTGGGCCTAGGGAGATGGCTCAGGAGTGCTAGGTGCCCACAGCAACCTGATCTGTTCAGTTGCTAAAGCGTTTTCCCTGGATTTGATCCCCAGAACCCATGTGGAAATGCCAGGGTGTGGTGGTATACACTTGTTAATCCAGTGCTGGGGAGGTAGAGACAGGAGGAGCCCTGGGGCTCACTAGTCAGCAAGTCTAGCCTAATTGGCGCATTCAAGGCCAGTTCTCAATGGACATATATGACGTCCCTGAAAAGAACACCTGAGGTTGTCCTCTGTCCTCCACTGCATACTTATCCACACACACATGAACATGTGTGCACACATAAACACACACACCTTCAAAAAGAAAGTCTGTTGATATTTGTATATGATACACAATATATGTATAAAGTATACATATTTTATGGTATACCATATATATGGTATACCTATATACCAGTATATGTATAAAGCACACCATATTTTCCTCCCAGTTACATCAGTATCCAGCAGCACCTTGGTCTGGGTCTGCAAACATATATTCACCTCCATCTGAGTGGTACTGTAGCCAACCCCCTCCAGAGATGGTGCACTTGAATTTTAAAGGACAAAGTAGTTGAAAAGAACGGTTTGTATATATGCATGTGCATACAGTGTGTTCGTGTTCTGTGGTGACACTCTCAGCTGCACTCAGTGATGTCCTGCTTTCAGATTTTCTGACAGCACTAGTGTTTTCACTCCCTTTTGAAAACTAGTCATTTCTTCCCAGGGTCTAAGGGGCCTTCTAAGGGTCCATGAAACACTTCCATCATGCTGGAACACATTTTACTTTCACTTAAATTTCTTTAATTCTAGTTTTTGTTCTTGCATGTGTGAGCATGTCTGTGTGTGTGTTTGTGTGTGTGTTTGTGTGTGTGTGTTTATGCTAGCACACTCCATGACACATATCAGAAGACACCTTTGTGAGGGCCAGTTCTCTACTGTTCGCCTTCTGTGGGTTTTAGGGATCAAACTCCATTCATCAGGTTGCAGGGCAGTGCTCTGCCCACTGAGCCATCCTTCTGGTCTCTATCCTTCACCTCTTTCAAGCATAAGTCTAAACAAAGCAGCCAAGGAAGCAGGCAGTTCAGGAGCAGGCTGCTCTGCTGCCTCAGCAGGGTGGTGACAGGAAGTGCAAGGAGACACCATTGCTGATAAGTGCCCACAGCTGACTCCTCTGGAGGACAGGAACAGGAACACAGGCAGGCAAGCCTTCTTGCTGCTATCTTGATGTTCACATGTGAATTCTTTTGTTTGTGGCCTGCTTGGTTCATAGACAATTTTATAGAATTTTATTGAGCTCTATTTTTATTTTGATTTGAAGGTGAAATTTACGCAAAGTAGATCCTGTCAAGGGTGATTTCTAAAGGGTTTGTTGAGTCTGCATCTTTCACTCAGTCATCTATATAAGTAACCCTTGTTATTGACATTAATTCTGTTGATCTATCTAGTTCCACTCTCAAAGCAGGAAAACTCAACTCTTGCTTTCCAACACAGAATATTTCCAGATTTTTTTAAATAATTATCTGTTAGTAAGGTAACCAAAAATGGCTAGCCTCAGGTAGTTTTGAAGTTTTATGTAATCGTAGAAAAACAAACTGAGGCCTGCGAGAACTTTCAAGAAAGGTCAGAATCACAGAATAAATTTAGCTGTTGGGAAACTTCTTTGCACTTTTTGGATTATCACTGGTGCCCTACAGTGACCATGGAACCCCTCTTAGGTCAGTTTGTAAAGGACTGTGTACCCCCCACCAGGCAGTCATCTGACTCACCCTAGAAACACTTCAAGCAGACTCCCCACTGTTTCCCATGGAAAATGGCCTCTCTTCCCCATAGTCTCCTCTCCCAGGTCAGTGCCCACAAGGCCTGCATCTGTGGCTTCCTCTAGATAAGGCTCTGGAGCTTCATACATAGCGCTTACCCTTTTGCAAGTGCTTGTAAGATTATTATATCACCCTCCTTGTTGCTGTGGCTCACCCTGTGAGAATGCAGGTCACCATGGAGGGAGGCATGGTAGCAGAACAGCTCTAAACTGCAGGGGACAGAGCATGAGGCTGCTTGCTCCTCGCTGGGTAGATCAGGAAGCCAAGAGTAGACATGTAGTAGGCCAGACTATAAAACTTAAAGGCCCACCCTAATGACTCGCTTCCTCCAGAGGGGCTTTGCTTTCTGAAGGCTCTTCAACCTCCCATAGCATCACTACCAACTGGGGTCCAAACTTTCAAATTCAGAGCCTATGTGGAACATTTCACATTCCAGCCACAACCAGGTTCTCGGGAGCATTCAGAATAATTATCTTCAGACATGAAGTACTCAGTCAGAACAGGCTGTAAGTACTGCTTCTCCACTCTTCTCCTCCTGAATGTCGAATGTTCATTATTTATCAGACACCATGCTGAAGCCCCATGCTCAAAGTGGCAAACAAATCCCCAAGGTTGCAAGCCTGGTTAGGATAGAGCCCTATGCAGGGAGCATGGTGTGGTTGAGGATGCTGCTCCAGGGCACTCTTGTGATGGGCTTTTGTGGGCACAATTCAGTGGCAATGTCTAGCTCATTCTGCCAAGGTCAGGAGAGGCTTGCTCTGGGGAAATGCTATTGAGTCCTGCAGAATGACAGTACATTTACCACGTGAGGTATTGTGTTACGGAACAGAAAATGAAGATTGAGCAGAACGGGTTCAAAGACCTATAAAGAAATACACAGTTAGGCTAAAGCTATGTTTTTTTCTGTTTGGCTGCCATAACCAGGTGCCACAAACTGAGGAGCTTAAATCAACAAATGTCCATTATCCTCCAGTTCTGGAAGATAGAAGTCCACGTTTGATGTGTCAGGAGGGCCATGCCCAGGAGATGCTTCCCTTGTCTTTTCCTAGCTGTGACATATGGTGATTGACAGTTCTTAGTGCTGCTAGCCTGAACAGCATCCTGCCCTCCGCGACCTGCATTGTTGCTTAGACGCTTCTGCCTTTTTATGCAATGGTTTTCCTCTAAAAGGGGTATCAGTCTTACTTGACTACAGCCCCTGGGAGAAGACCATATCTTGTCTTGATTACATCTGCAAAGAGGACCCTGTTTCAAAAGATAACATGCAGAGGACTTAGGACTTTGACATAGCTTTTGGTAGTAGCTTCATTCGATAACTGTTAGAATTCAGTAGCTTTTATAGTCAGAGTCCATGCAGCCTAAATTGTAGCTATTTAGAGAATGCGACATATCCCTATCGAAAACCCAGGGTTGTTCGTGTGCATAAGCCAAGCCTTTGTTGGTTGATTTTTGCCACTTCAGAACTTGTGGATAAATTATTCTTCTCCATTGAGTGTTACTGTGTCTACATTAGCAAAGTATTAATTCTAGTTTGTTAGAGATTTTGGAGTGTTCTGATATCCTCCCTTCCCGTCTAGTTCTGGGACATTTATATATATGAGAGTGTGCCACCAGTCACTTGATGTGTAGGGCAGTTTTTGTTTTTTCTATTTTCATTTTTTTAAACACGCTGCCTGAGGACCAGGCCTTTTGGGATGTCCCTTTGAGGCTTTGCTCCATGTTAACCAAACACTAGTTCCATGAGTTAGCCACTTCTCTGCCAAATTTCACCTTTCCTGATCTCATCACATGACTCGCAAGCACATAATTTCTGTGTATTTAGTGCAAATAAAGCATCCCCCTCCTCACCACTTTCCAAATAGAGCCAGCATCCAGTGCACATGGCTGGGCTGTTAAGGAATCCACTGGTTTTGTGGGTTTTCCAGGGAGACACGAGCACACGTCTTACTACTCAAGAGAGGGCACAGATGACACACTGAGGAACCATTAGGTTTACTGAGGTCATTTACAGAAGAAGCATCATCAAAGATCCCACCCCAGTATGGCTGACAAAACAAAACATTGCAAATTGCTCCTGGTGCTCCTGAACAATTTACAGGCAGCTGTGCTATGGCGTGGCCTCACTTCCAAGTACAGGCGTTTTTACTGCCTGTATGGCATTGTGGGGGGGCCCCTTGTGAGTGCCGAGTTTCCTTAGCTTTGAGTCTTAGGGGCTGCGTCCTCCCTCCAGAAGGGAGTATTCCCATTTGGAGGAAACAGCCACACACTGGTGCTTGGTGTTTTCCCAAGTCTCTAGTTTTTCAGAACTTGGCTTTTTGTCAGTTTTCACTTCCCTGGCTCTTTATGTCTAGCATCTCAGGAGTTCTCTGTTCTTTCAAAGAATCTTGCATTTTACAGCCCATGCTTACCTGTCCTGTTGCACAACATTCTGCAAAACAACCAAGACGGGGGAAATTCTTACTGACTGGGTCAAACAGTAGATAAGCATTTACCAAATCGTTGTTACATACAGCCCTGTCCCTTGCCACGTACAACCAAAACACCTACCGGAAAGTGTGGTGAATCTGAGGTACAGAGAGTGTGAGCCTAGCACCTTCATTTAGGTTGTGGCAGTTGAGTGCAACTGACACGGAGGTCACGTTAGAGCATCCGCTCCACTTCCGCTGCATTCTTTCATACAAAGCTAATTTCTCTGCCTTTCTTACGATGCAAGCTTCTGAGCCCTTGTATCTCCACTCCTGTGTCTTTGAAATGCTTGCTCATCTTTATCTGCAGCGTCTAAGGACAGTGTGGTTCAGGGACAAACCTGTGGGTAATCAATATGGGAGCCTTATTTATCCCTCTCCTTCAGCTCTGCTCTTGGAGCTGCAACTATTGTCACAAGTGACCTTTTGAGCTGAGTAAATTTAAAGATGTCAAGCTGCTGGCTGGCGTTCCCTTATGTAGACCAAGTGTGCCCTTCACCATGATGTGTTTATACCGTAGTCGCTCCACACTTGTAAGAAGTGAAATAAGGAAGGCAGATGCTGTTTCCCTTTTCAGTCTCTTCTCAGCCTGGCGCCACTGGACTGCGGGCCAGTGGCGCATCGCTGTCCTCCCAAAGGGTGAAGTGTACTTGGTAATCAATATACTGATGCCCCATTTTGTATCACGGCCAACTTTAGTGTAAGTCCAACAAACGTCCAGTTTGACTCCCATGCTTTTGGCTTGTGGCAGAGTCAGTTACGTTGAGGTAATTTCTCATTCTGTTCTGAGGGTTTCAGAAAACATGCTTGCCTTAGGCCTCTGTCCTTCTGCCCTGCTTTGAATGAAGTGGTCATTTATGGCTTTCAGTGCTGGAGTTGTGAACATCCAGTTTCTGTACCCTCTGACTGGTTGCGTGTGTGTGTGTGTGTGTGTGTGTGTGTGTCTTAAGATTTTCTACTTTGCTTTATTTTTTTAAGTATATCATATTAGAGCTTCTCCCAGGCCCCAACTCTATAATTTTCTTTTTGTTACTAATTTTTATTTCATGTTAAACTCCTAAATTGCTTTCATTTCTATGATCCTATAAGCTAAATTAGGATAAAATTCCACCCATATCTATTTTCCAAGACAACATATAGGAGTTCTCTTCTATCTTTGTCAATTCCTTCACACACACTCACTTCTTTCTCTTTGGTACCAAGCACACTTTCATTGGGAAAAATTATATTGCCTGTTTATGTTTTATGTACTCAACCATTATATGTTGAGTATTTATGTGCAAAATGCAAAGAAAACTGTGCTTTAAAAGTAACAAAAACGGCAGGTCTGTTCTTTCTCAACATATTGCAATATAGGGTCACATTAATATTTTGGTAAGAAAGTACTTTAGGTTGTTGTCATTGGTATCCTTATTTGGAGAGGGAGTGGAGGAAAAACCATTATGGACCAGACTGTGTCTTCTGTGAGGTAGGTATTGTTCGCTTTTTTATAGATGAGGATACCAAAAATGTCCCAGAGCTGGCCACTATATTAGAACTTGAGGCCACATCTCCATAACTGCCTTCTGTCTATTATAGCCAAGCTTTCCTTACAGTAAATTACTACATAAGGTGAGATTATCAAGGCAGCAGAAGAAATACATTATAAATTTTAGTGGAAGAAGAAAACAGTTTAAAAAAAACCATCATGATGGGTATATCAATACAGAGATAAAAGATTACCTTCTAGAGTCAAGTTGTCTTTGCTTTATGGCTTGCATATTAATCAGAGTATGAGACTTTGAGATCAGTTGCATGACATACAGTTAGAAAACATCCTTGGTTCTATTTGGGAACAGTAATTTGGGTCCAAGCATTTGTAACTAGAGAGCTGCGGTATAGTGGCTATGTAAATAGTGTCGGATGTATGTGAGCATCGGTGTGCTGTGTGCTCTTGAGAAACTGCTTGAGCTTGGTTGCCAATTGTGATAGAATTTGTTCTAAACTGCAGCCATAAATCCATGCTGCAAATCCAAGTCTCTATAATGCTTTTTATTTAGAAGAGAGGCTGAACATTTTTTACAGAATATCCCCCTCGCCAGTGAGCATCTTTACTGTTCTTTAACAAGATTAGTGTTTCTATACACACTTTTTATTTCAGCTGGATATGGTATGATCAGTACTGGTTTCATGGAGGAAAGTTGATGGCAATGGTTTATTAGTTTATTAGCTCCAAAATCTGGAGGAAAATGACTGATTTCATTTGAATGTATAGGATGTATTGATCTTTTGGTGTTAAGAAGAAACAGGTGTGTAGGACTGTGTTCTATGTTATCTCTTGAAGAATAAGTGTGGCATGGCCGTTGGTCCCAGAATCTCTGTGATGTCTCCCTTCAGCTTACCGGCTGCAAGACAGCCAGGCTAGCTGCCCCTGAGACCACACGGCGATGAGCTGAATTCTGCAATTCATCCCAGCCTGCAGGCTCTGGGTCGAAATCTCTGACTTCTCCAGTTCAGAAACATGAACTTGAGGGTCTCCTTCTCTGTCTCCTGAATTCATGACAAGCCCCTGGCTCTCCCAGCAGACACCTAGGACTGTTTTTCTCAGAAGTTTAATTGAGCATTTAAGGCTCCTCCAGAGAAGCCATTTGTCTTAAATCTCTGCTGGCCTCTGGAAATTCCCAGCTCTCATCAGTCTTCCATACTAATTTTTAAGCATACAAAGTGAATTAAAGACATGGCTCTCCTTTCTAATCTCAGGCATAAAATTTTCCATGAATCCTGCTAAAATCTTGCTTTTGCCATATAATTCTAGAGTTGAAAAGTCTGCAACCAAGATCTGTTCTCCTTCTCTGGAAGGCAGGCCACTCCAGGACCTTCCTGCCCTTGATTTCTGTTGTTCTCTAATGGGCTTGCAGGAAACATATTCTGTGTTCATGGCTCTTCATAGGCTGCCCCTGGATTTCTGTGATCCCCAAAGGCCGACATGCTCAGCCTGACATTCCTTCTGTATTTCTTTGTTTAGGATTCTGCAGACAAGATCTTGGATTTTTATTTTGGTACTGAGGTGGTTTTGTCCTGAAAAGTCCTCCCAACCCTCAAAGGGCTGTCCCCTTCATAGTTGATCTGGTATCTTATGCATTTTTCATAGGCCTTGCGTGGTGAAGGTCACACTGGGGCATGCTATGAATACCCGTGAGTTGCGTTCTTGATCTGATCTCTCCTTTTGGTGCTATGCTAGTCTTTGCTGTGATCAGCTGGCCTTCCTCACCAGGGCTTCAGTTGCGGCTGACCTTCAGGTCTGCAGTTGCTTTTCTTGCCAAGCATTTGTCTTCGGGAAACTCTGGCTTTGTCTCCGGTTGTATAAGACCCAGGTCCCTGTGCTGCATATATACCACCACCCCTCAGAACCATACAGCACACACAGATGGGGTGATTATCTGAGTTTGGCTAAAACAAATGAAATGTCTTTATACATGCTTAATATTTTCATGTCCTAGACCATTTTTATGGAAACCATGAACATTGTCGGCATGAAACATATATTTTGAACTTGATTACCTAATTGAAAATTTTCACATCATGTACCTCATCTTTAAATCCTACTATTTCCTTTGCTAAATAGAGAAAATATTAACCAATTCAATTATTTAGGGCAGTGGGGATTTAGAATAGTGTGGCCAAACCACTCCTCCTTGCTTACTAACAGACTTTGCTGTTAATCAGATGTCGTTAGGACCCTGTTTTCCTTCCTCCGGCCAAGCAAAAAGTTCAATGAGCTAAAGCAAATTTTAGGAAATCCCCTTTTCCTGAGAGGCCCTTGGCAAAACAAAGTAACAGAAAGGGTGAGCTAGAAAACTCCCACCTTCAGCATCATCTCTGTGCCCGTCAGGGTAGGAGTGAGGTTATGGTTGTGGGGGGCAGGCATTAGCTGTAAGTGTGCACCTGGAAGGTCTCAGTGTGAAGATAAGTTTGGGTTTTTTTTTCTGTTTTGTTTTGCTTTTAAATTTTTTATGGTTTATTTAACTTTATTTTATGTGCATTGGTGTGAAGGTGTCAGATCCCCTGGAACTGGATTTTCAGACAGTTGTGAGCTGCCATGTGGGTGCTGGGAATTGAACCTGGGTCCTCGGGAAGAACAGTCAGTGCTCTTAACCGCTGGGCCATCTCTCCAGCCCCTTGGGTTTTTTTTGTTTTGTTTTGTTTTGTTTTTGAGACAAACAAACAAACAAACAAAAATCTGTGTAGACATGACTGTCCTGTGACTCGATTTGTAGATTGAGGCCACCTTCGAACTCAGAGATCCATCTACTTCTACCTCCCAAGTGCAATAAATTTGTATCTGTATATGAGTTTTTTTTTCCTTTTCCCCTAACAATTCCAAAATAACAAGAATGTGTTTGATTGACAGTCCCCAGATTTGATCCCATGGAATTGATCCATGAATTATTTTTTTAAACTTTGAGATTAGTTGTCCTTCCTCTCACTGATATATTTTATTGGATGTTTTATCCCTAAGTAGGCCAGCATGAATGACCTCTTTCTGAATGTCATCAGCGTCTGTCCCAGAGACATTAGTGGTGACCGTCTGCCCTTTACTCATCGAAAGCATGCAACTCAAAAGTGGAATTGCTTTGAACCTATCTGCAGTTGATGACCCACGTTTCTGTAATTGTCAACACACGTGGCCTTTAAACTCCAAAGCAAACTTCCTGCCCTGGATCTTCACTACTTATTAGCTATGTAGCCCTGAGTGGACTGAGTCTGTTCCTAAGTTTCACGTTTATAGAGTAGAAGTTATATACCACCTCCTCAAGAGGAAACGGTTGTTGGGAAGATTAAATTGTGAGTCCATCACTCAACAGCCCATGCCACAAAGTCAGAGCTGTATTAATATAAAGTAATGTCTTTGATGCCCCGCCCCAATTTAACTCACTAAGTCATCAGCTTCAATGTTTTGTATTTTTCTTAATTTTTCTCACTCTATACTACCTGTCCTTCTTGCTATCTGTTATCTATATCGTCACCTCATCTCTCATTGTTCTTAAGGAGCGTTCCTGAGTTTAAAGTAAACATAAGCCTTTCTCCCGTATTCATGAGCAGTATTTGGCTTTCTCAAATGTAATGCATCTTTTTTTGTTAACATTATAAGCGCACATTACTTGTAACTGTTGTTTAATATTCTCATTAATAGTGTCCCTAGTGTATCCCAAATCTAGCATGAACACAGCCAAGTAGTACCTTAAACTTGAAATGACCAGTGTGTTGAGATAACATATCAACCAAGATCGCCATCTGTTGGTGGTGGTTGGTGTAGACGCATCTCTTCCAAGCCCTAGTATATGTTAACTGGGAAAAGGGGATGGGAAGTGGGGAGGGAAAGAGTATGTGTGCACAGGATTGCACATCCATTGCTTACAACCTGTAGGGAAGTGTAATACCATTCAGATCTAGGACTTTGGGTGATTTTAGTTTTGTCAACCTAATATCTGTGTTCTAATTCCAGTAGTCTATATTGATTTTGTGATTAGAATAAACTAAAAAGAAAGGTATAATTTAAAAGGGAAAGAACTATGGGAACAGAAGATCTTTTTTTAAATTAAAACTAAAATATATTTGCTTTTAGTCGTAAGTGGAAATGGGAGAGAAAGTAATAAAGGTATATGCAAACTAAAGAAGGTTTGGTACATTCTAAGCAGCTCTTCAGCCTTGTCCACATGAGCAAGTAGGTCTCTGTGAATTTTTGCTTGTTATCCTCTCCCTTTGAAATTCTAATTATCCTGCAGTCGTCACGTCTCTTAATTACCCTTTATCCCTTTACTGCCAGCACTTCCTCTGGAGTGGATTAGCTTCTCCTAGCCAAGAGCATCCTAATCAGGGCAGCAGCAAGGGCTGTGGTCTGAACCTCGCTACTTTGAAGCTGGATAAAACCTAAAGAATCCACATAGGCACAGTAGCTTCCCCAGCCCTGCAGCTTGCATTCTTGGGTGTGTTCTCCATCTTCTTAGAGTCTACATTCTACCAGTCAAGAGCCCCTTAATTTTTTTTAAGCAAATTAAGCTAAGCTGCAAATGGAAAGCAAGTTTTGGACACTTTATAAACTTGTACCCAACTCTCTGTTAATCTTTTGGGCACTGGTGATTGACAGTAGATTTACATAAGTTCTAATTACCTGTAACATCTCCTCCCCATTGTTAAATCTGACTCCAAGTAAAGCTACCAGGGCAGCAGTGACCATTTCGCATTATGCTCAGAGTGGACAACGTGGAGACTTTAATGAAAGGGAAACCCCTTAGTGCCCCTCACTGGCTCCAAATAATCACCTCCCTGTGTGTAGGAAGCCAGCAGAGTGGAGTAGAGCCTTTCCACCGCTCGGTGAAATCACAGTCTCTCAGTCCTGGCCAGCGAGCTGATGAAAGCCACGGTGGGAAGGCAAGCTGATAAATTTCAGAAACGCCTCTTCTGTTCCTTTCCTCTTTGTCAGGCTCGAGCCATGCATTTGTTTCAGGTTAAAACAACAAAAACTGCTGACCTTGGAAAAAAGAGAAATCTGTGTCAGTATCAAAATGGAAGGGACCATCAAGTCCATGTGTCAGTCTGTTGTGCCCACCCCAGTCTCCTTTTATAGCTGAACTAATGAAGGACAGACTGCTTCTTACAACAACTTCATAAATCTGTTGCAATGAAAACTTAAATACTGTGCATTTTTTGAACTTTGGAAATTTAGGCAATGTCTTAGACTCAAACTGTGATTTTTTTAACCATTTACGATAATGGGAGCAATAACAGATTGTGAAGATAACATGTATATAACACACCGCACGTAGCCTCATCATTGTACGTGGCACAGCTTTAAGAGTATAAGTAGTAATTTGGTAAGTGTAATCCCCTTTATTATTTCTTCAGTGAATCAGACAATTAGGGCTGGCTTCTGGGAAAAAAGATTTGGGCAGGTCCTTCGGGATCAAGATGGGTAAGCTGGGGTAAACGGACAGATGGGGTGGACTTGTCTGGAGTGGTGTTTGAGGTAAATTTGCGCACAGATGGGTCCTCTTTAAAGGACTGGTGGAGGCAGGAGGACCAGTGGTTTTTATGTAAGTCTAGACAGCACAGGGAAGGGGGGATTTGGGGAGCCCCAGAGACAGAGCTCAGCAGGGTTACAGTCTTCATTCAGAAATGACTGCATTGATACGGGCCCAGGTAACCTGAGCTTGTGGAAGATTGGGAGAGAAAAAGGTTTATTGAATAAATGTACAGGGAGGAGATGGAGTATGTGTTTGGGATGCTTCGACAATAGAATTTAGAAGGTGTGCCCATGAGGCGATTTTTAACTAAATACTATCTTAACGAAATACTAAGACATTTAAGTAGAAAGAAAGAGGCAAAGACATAAAAGCCCTCACAGAAGTTGTGTGTAAAAAAAAAAGTCAGGGAAGAGAATTGGCATCTTAAAAAGTTAATTAAACTTCCATCTCTGGATAAAGGCAGGGTTGAGGATCAAAAGCTGAATGTAAAGAGGGAGGTAAGGAATGGACAGGGAAGCTCCAGTGGCCACTGAGATGGAATGAGAGCCACCCCTGTGGGGCCAGTGCCCACGGTGTAGGTGTGAGAGCAAGTGCCAGTGTCAGGAACACTAGAGAAGAAAGATTTCAGTGGGGCAGGGATGTGGTGTGGCCTGAGTGTGACCCTCTTGCATGTCGCCCTACATCTCTGTGTCCTTGCCATCATGAAGTGTTCAGAGCAGCAGCAGAGGGGACAGTGCCAACTCCTGACCTTCTCCTAAATGTCCTACTGTTTGGCCGACAAAAAGCCCTCTCTCTGAGACCTCAGGCATAGTATCGTAACTTAAGTGACTTTCAGTCCCCTTACTCTAAGCTGGAGTCATACCAACTGTTCCCTGCTTTTAGAAATGAGTGGGTGACAAAATCTAAGTAATGCTTTCTTTGAAGACTGCAGATGGGAGAATGCTAAGAGCCACGAAGCCTGCGACCTTGGACGTGGAGGAGCTGCTAAACGGTCATCTTCATGTCCTTGTTTGGTGTTGGCATTTGTGCTTCTTTATATCTATTTTTTGTGAACGCGGTGATCCGAGTTGATGTTATTATAAATACTCAGTGCTTCTTCGGGGAATCGAAGGTGTTTGTGCTTCATTATGCCTCTTAGATGTAGTTATCACTGGAACCTTGAATTATCTTTCCTTTCATGCCTAGTTAGAACTCATTTGACTGTGTGATTAGACAGAGTGGAAGGAAGAGAGTTAAATGGACAGGAGAGGTGACTCATGCCGTTTGTTTCTTCCAGACAAATGTATTTCAGCCACTTTTAATGTACAAGTATAAGTATATTGTATTCAGAGTGGTGTAAAAAAGGATGTAGATTTCTTAGATCGCCGAACACACTTAAGAAACTTAAGGTTCTTTTTCTCTCCCTCCCCAGTACCTCTGTGCATTTGTGATAGGCTAGACAAGTACTTAGCCACCCGGCTACATCCCTAGCACTAAAACTCATTCCATCTTTCAATTCTCAAAAGTCAATCATGAGAAAGGCATAAGAGAACATGTTTAAAATCTTGTAAATTAACAATCAGGAAAGTAGAAGTTTGGAACTTAGCTATGTAGATGTAAGGAAATTTGGGCCCCAGATTCATGAAATATATCCTGCATATTTCTCTTGTTTGCTATGATTTTAAAAAAAATGCAAATACTATTTTTCAAACTTTTCCCTGAGTCTTTGGAAAACAAGCGTAGGTAGCAGCTCCTCTTCAGGGTCTGCACCAAGAGAGAATGGGATTAATATCCACATGTGCGTATGAATTACATTTAACTAAATCAAAACAGTCTGCATTTTTCCTTGCTTTATTTATTAAAATACACATGAAATGCACTGCATTTCCTTGCCCCAATTTCTATGACACCTTAATGAATTTAACCATATTTCTTATGCACACAATCATTGCGTTAGTGATTAACCCCTGTTCAGTTTCATAATCTCAACCTTACACACACACATACACACATGCTAACTCTCACCATGCTAGTAATACCCTAGTTATTACTGAGTTCAAAAGTGATCTTAGTAACAAGTCTTTGGCAAGAGAAATAAAAAAAAAACCTATCTTACCTATCTTACCTTATCTTTTAAGTTTGTTAAGCATAATACATATATACAATTGTCTCCCAGCCTGTGACCACACAGCACTGTTCACTGAGCCAGAATGAATAGAAAAAATACAACAACTTTTTTTGCTGTCTGTGTTTCATAAAAGCTATGTGGGTCATCAAACTTTAATAGATCTGTGGCCTTGTATTTGGCTTTGTAGTTGACCACAGACATAATGTTACCAGAAGGAGGGGAAAAAATTGTATAGAGTGTACAGTTATTTTTTTTCCCTAAAGATTGTCAGGAGAGTACCTGTTCTTCAAAGCTAAACATCAGACTTAATACAGAGCTTCAAAGGCAGATCCTGGCCATTCCATTTTTTAGTTTGAAGTTCAGAATTCTCATTGTGTGCCCCTTAGTAAAGAACATTTTGTACTTTAAAGTTTGCAGATGTTTGAAAAAAAAATGTGTGTTCTTTGGACGTGGACATGAATAGGAGTTCCTTATGACCTCTTGTTCCCTTTTGTTTTAGATATGGGAAAATCGTCTCCACGAAGGCAATTTTGGATAAGACAACCAACAAGTGCAAAGGTATGTTTCTGTGGGCAGCCATTTCCTGGGCCGTAGCCTTCGAAAGATTAAGGAACGATCTTAAGTTTCACAACTAACCTCATGGTGTTAAAAAGAAAAGCAGGCCTCATATGTCACCCAGTTTCTGTCTTGCACAATATCAGCATATTGCTTACGTTTGTTTTGTCCCTAGTTGAGTTTTGGCTGGAAACCCCACAACCAGCAGTTTGCCTTTGGCGCCAGTAGAGTTAACATGTAAAATACAAGTTGGCATTTAGCCCCTGCCTCTAAAGGGGGGAGTTGGGCTAGAGAGTAGCTTTTCTTTCCTGAGCCCGGGGAGATTAGAGCTGCTTACTGGAGACCATTGGACTGTACCAAAGAACTGAAAAGATTACATATTGTGTAAATTGGCTCTATTAATTAGAATAGAGTAGTTTTAAGCAGTACTTAATTACATGTTTCAATACTCCCGATTATTCTCCGCTGAATGCCTGTTGACAGTATTGGCAGCAGGGAGGAGAGAACCATTTTCACTGACCAAATTGTACCAGGGACGGGAGGTCACGCGCCCCTTTGAAATATGCTTCTGCATTAATTTGATGCACTGACCTTCAGTTTTCCATGCAATTAGGATGAGCTCATCCAGCTCCTTGAGCTGTGCGTGAAAGCGTCCAGAGCAGGGCAGCGCAGATGCTCTGCGCATCTGACTTTTAATGATCCAGCATCTTAACAATAGGCATGTGATTTCTAGGAACATGGAAGAATGGAGTCAGCTGACTTTGACTCTAACTACTGACCCCGGGAATTGAAGGAGGGTTGACAGGAATAGGCAGAGAAGGCAAATCCCCTCATTAATTAGACCCCAGTTTCTCAAGTAGTGCTTGGTGATGGGGCCATGGCTTAGCCATGAAAAAGGTAGAGAATGTAAGTGAAGCCTAGGGTGAGGCCTCCCCTTATAAGCCAGTCCTTTCCTTTAATCTAGACTTGAAGTGGTCCATTGTAGTCGCCCCTCTTCAAAGTGCCTAGATTTAAAGGAGCTATTGTGGCAAATATCTAAGCCCGTGTTTAATCAACATGGCATATTAAGGCAGTTTTGCCTTAGGACAGTGAATAGAGTGTGCTTTATGTAGAGTGGTACCCAATGAATATTTAAAATGAATTAAGCCGGAGAGAGGCAAATGCATGCGGGAATGCATGCACTTAGTTGCCAAGATTAGTCTTATTTAGCATCAATAAATAATTTGGGAGATCAGTCAGACACACACACACACACATCTTTTGGTTTTGTGGAGAAGAATAGGCTCTTGTCAAGCACAAAGAAGGAAGCTGATCTCAAAAGTGAACTTCAAACTGGGAGAGAAATCACAGTGGATAAATGGTTTTAGTCTACCCTTCTTCCCTCCCTTTCTTCCTCACTCCAGAGGAATCTGATGTGGCAGTTCCTAATGCTGAAAGGCAAAGTTGTGATGTGGAGTTGGGGAGAGCCCCTCCTCCCAGCAGAACTCTCCAGTGCCAGACCGACAGGTACTGCTCTGTGCTCTTCTCCAGTGGCTGCCTCTTCCTAGAAGCCAGAATTCTACCCTGTGTTCAGTGTGGTCTGGGCAAGAACATGAGTGAAAAGAAAGAACAGGCAATCTCACACTACCAAACACAAAACTGCATGGTTGGAAAGTGGCCACAGACAAAGTGGAGAGATTTATGAGGCTTCCAAACAAAAGTAAAGGTGATTCAGTGCTGATGGTCAATCCAGAGAGTCTCCTGGATCCCTTCCCAGCAAGTGGGTCTTGGAAGACACTACCCTGTTGGGTTAGGCATGGCCCTTCCCAAGATTCTTGGTCTCGCTAGCCTTTGGGACTGTGCATCAACAGCTGTGTAGGGGATAGAGTATGGGGGTGGGGTGGGCAGGTGATCCAGAGTGGGTTTATAAAGTTCTGCAGGCCAGAGTGAGTTTGCAGGATGGGGAAGTAATATTGAGACACAGGAGAAGTAACAGTTTGGTTCGTAATAGAGCCGGACAATGTGCCACCTACAGTAACTTGCTGTGGTTGGGATAGATGGATGGATGGATGGATGGATGGATGGATGGATGGATGGATGGATG
>LOEQ01000105.1:281011-302078 GCA_001685075.1 Bramus lutescens | reverse complement strand
TAGATAGATAGATAGATAGATAGATAGATAGATAGATAGATACAGATATAGATATATGTGTATGTATAGTTTTTCACATATGATAGCTATAGATGCATTAATACAGAAGAGACAGAGAATTATATAATCGAGAAACACTATATTAAATACAATTTTTAGAGATTGAATTTATTTAAGTATTATACACATGACACCAAGAGATATTAGAAGGTCATGAGACTTTTTCACAGACTTATTTGGGGCCCTCTATTTTGGCCAAAGTTAAGTTGAAGAAAATGTTAACTCTAAAGTAAGGTACATTATTTGTTGAAGACTTTTTATTTTATATTTCGATTTCTGTCAAAATTTAGCAAACAGAAGGCTTTTAAGGTTTACCAATAATGTCAAAAGCAGGTTAGGACAGAAAAGCCCACAAAGGCTTGACTTGGAAACTGCTTTTAGATGAGAGCATGGATTACGTTAACACATAAGAAAAACGTGGGTGAGGATAAATCACGCTGATAAAGTGAGGACAGAAAAAGTTATTTTTTATCACAAAACAAAACCAAAGCAGATGTGCACAGCTCAACTCTGACAGTGAGGGCCGACTTCAGTAAGCAAGATGAATATGACTACTGGCGTTCCCGGGACCTGATGACTTAGTCTCCTACATTATCAATGAGCAAACCTACATGTTACTTTCCACCTTCAAAGACTGCTGCATCCCTGTTTATACAACGAGCTCTAATTAATTCTTTAGACCCTACATACAATTTTATAGGCCTTACATTTACTTGAAAATAGCACAGATAAATGGACAGCACACAGTTGCGTGATTTCCTGTTTTGTTTCTCCTCAGTAAGTGGTTATGAACTCCTAGAATAGGATTCAACCAAGCCCAGAAACACATGCTAACAATGACTGAGTGCAACAAGTGTGTATTTCTCTTTTTAAGACAATAAAAACAAAGAACGCTCCTATTACATGAGCAGATCACAACTTCAAGTACAATAGGTAGCATCCTAGCAGAGATATTCTGCTTAGTGTAATGTGTTGGCGGTGGCAGAATTGGTAAAAAGGGAGTGTCTTTTGTTTGTTTATATTCTCGAAAGATTGTGGAGTTGTATGAGAAAGACCAAGGCAGAGCTTGCCTGAGAATCTAAGCATGATGCTTGTTAGCATAAGCCCAAAGTGTGTCCAACCTGTCTCCTACCCGGGCAGTTAAGGAGCACTGTCTTCTTTAGCTGGCATCAGCTGCCTCCTTTTTCTTCCCAGCCTGGCTGTACCTGTGCTGGCTAAATCCAATCCAGCCTCTCTCGGTCCAGTTCTGCATACTATAAAGAAGCTGCCACATGTTTCAGCTTCTGCGTCCACATCTCCTGAAATGTCTGCTTCTGTAACTGATGGCTTGTTCCGCTCAACTTCCTTTGCAAAGAATCAGGGTTAGAGGCTGGGGCTGCAACATGGCTGTTGAGTGTTTCTGTTTGACTTCGCTGTTGTATGCATTGTCACTGTGACCCAGTTCAGTGCTCTCAAATTTACTGTTTCTTCGTCAGTTCTGAATATCGATAGTAGGCCTGGCTCCTCTGCTTCCCAGCCTACTAAATAGAGCCATTCTTCTTCAAATTATACTTATTAAGATTAATTTTAGAGCCAGGTGTGGCAGTGCGTGTTCTCATGAGGCTGAGGAGAAGCGCAGGTCCCAGGTAGCCTGTGCTACATAGCAAGACCTCTCCTCAAGCAAAAATTTTAAAAATTTCAATAAGTACATATGCGGCGATGTATACACATGTATGCACACAAGTATAATAGAGATATATGCCTATATAAAAATCAGATTTCATGTGCCGAGTTCAGAGAAAAGGTGGTATTTTGCTGAGCTCCTGGCTAGTCTTTTAAATTGTACTAAAGATGCTGACCCATTCCTCAGTGTATGACAAGGACGCAACAGCCGTGATGGCTTCTATGCAGTGATTTCTGGTGGATCTGCGACAGTTCTTCCCGCTAGTCTGCATGGCTGGTGCCGTCTGTGTGCACCTCAGCTCCCCACCCCCTAGTTTCCTGTCTTGGTTTATTGTGACCTGGACCATAGATGATGAGCTCATTGACAGTATGCAACCACAAGTGAATGCACACTGAAGAGCGGCCTTCCTAGGAGTATTCTGCTGGATTGCATACTGTCTTCAGTCTTTACACAGCGATGGCTGACATCTCTGTTTCAGGGAGCTGGAGGCATTTTCATCCTCTCCTTTGTTTTGAAGAGAGCTAATGTTACTACTTTAGGTAAATGAGCACTTTTAACTAGGTAGTAAACTTTAGATCATCTTTTAGTATCAAATGTTCATACTTGCTTTAACTTCAAAAACTAAGGGATAGTCTGTAGAATACATAATTTTTGCTCCTGTTACTTTTGAGCGCAGTTATTTAACTGTTTTTTTAAATATATCCTTTAAAAGTTTTTTTTGAAGTTGTCTCTCACAACAACCCCAATGTCCCTCCCTCCTCCCCCTTCTTCCTTCCCTCCCTTTATTTATTTATTTTTACCTTGATTCGTTGCTTAAATGTCAGTGTTTTCCAGCTCAACTCTAGGACACCTTAGAAGATCTTTAAGAAGACGAAGCTCAAGTCACACACACACACACACACACACACACTTTCAGGGATGCTCCGAAGAACCGAGGAAGCCACTGATCATAGACACATCTACTTCTACCACCCATATCAGAACCAGAATGAAGTTCTTTTGTTTGTTTGTTTTTAACACTTTATATAATCAAAAGGTCATGGCTTAAGAAGAGTATCTTTTGCATTTCAGGTTATGGTTTTGTTGACTTCGACAGTCCTGCCGCAGCACAGAAAGCTGTCTCTGCCCTGAAGGCTAGTGGAGTCCAAGCTCAGATGGCAAAGGTGAGTGAAGGCCTGTGTTCCTGAAGATTGCCACTCCTCCATCCCTCTGAACACTGCCACGCACCCAGGCATCCTCAACAATAGCAATTATCCAGGGACTTTCTTCCTCATATTCTAAAGGAGGGTAGGCAAATGTGTATACTTTACATAGTAAAGTATGTAACCCCATAAGTAAATCCAGGAATAACACCCAATTTCCTTAGATATTAGAATTCCAGAAGGCTTTAAAAATCTATAGTTTTCTGAAAATCGAGCTTAACAGTTCTTTGCACAAAGAACTAACTCATTTTAGGCACACCTCAAAGAGAAGGTAATGGATATATATGTGTCAAAGAATGAGAAGTATTTGGGGAAAGGTGGGAGACCAGCCAAAAGAGAGAAGGAATGGGACAAGTAAATGAGAACAAAATATCATAATATGTATGTATAGAAATGTCACAGTGAATCCCATTCCTTTGTATGGTAACCAGAAGATGTATCTAATAAGGTATGGATGGAACTGGAAGGTAGCTGGTTGGTAATGTTGTCATGCAAACATAAGGGCTAGAGTTCAGATCCTTGGCAGGCATGTAAATGCTAGGCTCAGTGGAATACTTCAGGAATCTCTGTGCTGGACAGGGAACAGGAGGCTGTCACAGACTTGCTATCCAGCCAGTCTAGCTGAATTGGGGAACTGCAGGTTCAGTGAGAGACCCTGTCGAAAACTAAGGTGGAGAGCTATTGAGAAAGTCATCTAATGCAAACCTCTGACCTCCACATGCAGGCACACACAGTTAAAGACCCAAAAGGTAATTGTGCATAGTGTACAGTGAATTTGAAGGGATGTATAACTGACTCACACCTGGGTTTATACAGATGGGAGGTTGGAGGTACACCGTAGATGCTGTTTTACTCTCTACTAGCCAGGTGATTTTTGCATCCTGATTATTTATACAATATGAACCCATCCTTTGGTAGTTTTATGTGGACTTAATTCAAGGCTTGTTTCTGGTGAACTTGAAGCATTCTAGCTGAGGAATATTGCTGAAATGTTCCTCCAAGTGAGGAGTATGTCTAAGTGCTCAAGGGCTATAAAACGGAGACCATATGTTTCCTGCTTCATAAGCATTCTACCACAGTATGCCTGGGTTTTAATTACTGTAAGACAGAATGCTTTTTCCTGGAATTGTGTTCTCTTTTCTACTTTTCTTGGAAAGTTAAAAAGCAAGAATCCAGGAAGGCCATCCTTTAGAAATGTGAATGGTGTGGCTGACTAGGCTGTGACTTTCAGATCAGATTCACTGTCAAAGTCAGGATGCTGCTGGAGATGGTCAGCTGATAAACACACTCGCTGCCATGCCTCATAACTGGGGTTCAGTCCCTGGAACCAGTATAGTAAAAAGGGAGAACTAACTCATCCAACTTCTCTGGTATCAATAAGCATACTATCACACATGTGCACAAACACATCCAAATGTATAAAATGTTGAAAGCCTTAGATGATTTGGTGCACTTGGGGAAGATTAGTTTAGCATGAACAGAATCATTCACCCAGAGCCATTAAAATCCAAAAGCTGAGAGACTTCAGGTTGTTCTCCAGCTTGCTTTCAGTGAGCCTTTTCTTTTTCTTTGAGATAGGATCTCACATATCCCACCTGGTACTTCCTGTGTAGCTGAGGATGACCTTGAACTTCTGATGCTTTACCTCCACCTCCTGACTACTGGGTTTATGGATATGAGCGACCACATGTAGCTTTAAACTAAACATATTTTGACTTAAAAAATAAGTAAAAATCAGAGGCAACCCTTAAAGCATCATGCGTCTCTTAGGTGTTGTATTCTATAACAGAAATTTTATTTCACATTAAGCACATCTCAGAGTCGCAGTAACTAAACCAATGCATATGTCCTGCTTTTTATAGAGCAAATGTAAGCTTGAATGATACCCTTAAACATAGAACCTATAGTACAGCTATGAAGATAATCATGTTTTCTTTTCCTGCATCAGTTTCTGTGTCAAATATTTTCAAGCCTAAAATTTGGCGGTTTGTTATTTCCAATCTTGTTTTCAAAAGAGCAGTAGTTTTCTATTATCAGGCTTTATGAAGTGCCAAGGGAAATAAGTGGGTACTGTCCTTAGCTACTTCTGAGTAGTACCACACACGATCCCTCCCTGAGGAATGTTCACATGGCTAGGAAAGAAGACTGACACAAGCTTAAGGACTATGAGGAAGATGTGTATCACCTGAGAAGACCTGAGAGCTAAGTTAGCTGCCCGCAGCCCTACAACTGCCAGCATAGAGATACTTTGACGATAAGAATCGGCCTAGATAACGATCTCAGGAATTCATAAAAAGGATTCCTTTCCTAAAGTAATCCTTCCCCTATAATCCTCACAGCTTGGCGCTGAGTTGGTCTTTGGGTGTTCTTCACCTCCAGAGTAGAAGTGAAGACAAACAGAAACCATAAACTTGAAGCATCCCAGTTTTCAGATGATTGCCCGTCATGTGAGCTGTGTCCAGTGTTGGCATTGAACCACTATGAGACTGTCAGCACATTGTGAACACAGGGAGCCTGCTTTGTGTTCTAGTTTGTAGCACATTTGCTCTGTCCATGTACTTGGTGTGTGACTGGACATGGGATAAGCAGGACTTACCCAGAAAACCACAGTTCTGTCCTTCACTCTGTGCATCCTAAGTCATTCTGCAAAGCTCTGCCCTTCTCTTCTGATAATATCTAGGAGAGGTTTAGTGGCTTCTGCAGCTAGTCCCTTCTCTTGAGTTTTTACTCCTAAATGCCGTAAAATATAGCATCCCTTTCAGTACGTCTACAGCCATCCCTTCTGTACTCATGTTGTCCAACCTCATTCAATGTGATGTTTAAATGAGAGTCTGTTGCAGGGAGAGCGCCAGTACGTTTCAGATACAGCATGTAGAATGTGGGGTCATGTGTAGAGGTCCCACAGACTGCCCAGAGCCCTACAAAATATGTGAGTCTTGGCTGTTGATAGTTCCGAGGGGCCATCACAGACTACTTTGCAATTATTTGCTGGCAACAGTATTCACTGTTAGGTGATATGGAAGCGCCATTCTGAAGGTTTCCATCCCAGAGATCATTTATTATATGCCCATGTAGAATGACATGTGATGAATGGGCCTCGTTACATTGTAGCTAAATCTAATTACATTTTAGAAGATTGGTTGGGGTTGTGACTGGCATGTAGTGTATTATAATTTTTTCTTACTAAAATAATGCAAAATATTTTAACATTTGATTAACATTTTGAAGCTAAACATTTGAAGAAGAGATTATTAATGTACGATGTGCAGTGCTTATAACTTAAATCCACAGTCCTGTTTCACAGAAATTCTAAGTATCACGTAACAGTGGTGAAGTTTCCCTTCCTGTGAGTCAGGTCTGCTCCTGGCAGTGTGTTCTTACCCAGTCTCTCTCCGCTCCCTGGCTGTGTTTTCTATAACCCTTCAGAGTTGGAGCACTAGCAGAGGACAGGAAGGTCTCTTGACCTAACAGTGATGTAATCTGACTAACTTTCTCTCACAGGCAGCAGACAGATGTTCTTTCTCATAAAGTGCCCTGGATGCTTTTCTGAGCTCTCTACCCAACCTATCACCCATCCCCCAAGCTAACTGTCATCTTCCTCTGATGAACTGTCTCTGCCTGCCCTCTTAGGCAGCCTTCCTAAGGGAACCTAACTCACTCCAAGACTTTTCTGTGTGGTCCACTTCTTTTGGCTTTTTTAGAGGGGACTTACCACATAGCCCGGGGTGAAGTTTGAGTCCATGATTCTTCCACCTCTGCCTCCTGAGTGCTGGGGTTATTCTCTGTATTACTAAGCCAGCTTCCAGTAAGTCCTAATTCTCATCTACCTTTGCCAACCATCACTAAGAGAGTAATTACTTCCCAGCCACTCTGGTAGGCCCTTTCAATCCGCTCTCTCCTTTTCTATTGTTCAGCTTTTGAATCATACATCAACCCACTGTATCCTGTGAGCCGGCGGGATCCAGATCAAGCTTTCTGTCAGGTCTGCTCAGAGCCCTGTTGCTTGGCTGCTAATGAGAGGCTAAAAGACCACATGTAGAGGCCCAGAACATGGCTGCCTTTCTCGCCATATAAATGTCAGTCTCAGCCTCTGTGTCTCTTCCAGACTGATAAGAGCTAGATGATCAACTACTCATCCTAATCCAATCATAGCCAGACTCTTGGTCTGTTTTCTTGCTGTGGATCCTGGGAACACCAATACCCATTGTCAAAACTCAATTAGAAAGAAGTCTGTTTTATCAACCTGTTGAAAAAGACAGTGGCCTTTTTAGGGTAACCCGTGCATACCATCCTAGCACCTGTGGTATTAAGCAGTATAGTATATTAGATAGGCGCTGTTTGGAATAAGTCTTTATAGTGTGTTGATTTAAAACAGGCTTGGGTATAGGTTGACTGTATAGGTCATAACAGGGATGCAGTCTGAATGCCAGCTTCCGGGAGAGTTAAGAACAAACCTGTCGAAGAACTTCACAGCTTTCATCTGCAGGGGACATGATTCTCCATCATCTGTGGGAAGGACCCGTGCACAGGGTCAGGGATGCTGGCTACATTATCTACAGATAAATGTCGTTTTAAATGCCAGCAGATCTTGTGTTCTATACCATTGCATCATGGTCTTAACTTCATCCTCTTATGCTAAAGAACTCAAGGGTCATCTCATCCACTTCTTGCGGGGGTAGAATTTTTATGCAGGATGTTGTAAGTCTGGTTTGTGTGGTTGTACTATAAGGGACCAATCGCTGTTCACTTTCTTACAGTGAGTGAATCAGGATGCTGCATTGTATTTAAAACCCACATATTAAAGTCTTTACCTCTTGTGTAATTTGAAGCAATACAGGGGCACTCAGTTGAGGGAAGGCAGAGCTATAATGTCACTTGACACCCTGGATGTCTAGGGTTAGGGATGAGCCCACAGATACTTAAAACTGAATTTCAGAACTGTAACCCGAGAACATTAGAGTAGCTGTTTCTCATTCATGCTCTAAGCTCCACAACCCCATTCAGTACCTGCCATGTGGTGGACATGAAGTGTTTGCTTTATTGATTAAAAGTACCAGCTAATTAAAAGAAAAGCCTTTATTCCAAGGTTGGATAGACACTGGGAATTCAGAAAAGGGATGCTTGGAAATTATGTCCATGGAATTCCTGGACCCTGTTGAAACTTAACAAACAGAAATGGACCTTTTGGAAAGCCAATGTATGTGAAACATAGCAGATATTTCAAATGTGTATCTTCTTCTCAAGTAAATATTCAAATGCTAAGCCAGGTGTGGTGGCTAATGCCTGCAGTCCCAGCATGCGGGAAGTTGAGGCAGGAGAATTGCTATGAGTACGAGGCCAGCCTGAGCTACATAGTAAGTTCTTGTCCAGCCTAGGCTATTCAGATCCTATTAAAAGAGAGATTGGTAACTGACTAAAGAGATGCAAGGCTTGACTCTGAGGCTGTCGCCTGAGACAGAATGGATCTTATAGGCCTTTGTCACCTCCGAAGGCTGGCTGGGGGGTCAGCAGACCATCAGGGGTGGCAAGCTTGCACACTTTCCTCGACACATCAGCAGGCAAGTGAGCAGAAATGCAGTTCCCCTTACCCAGAGGCCCGCCGTGCTCTGGCGTAGTTTGCAGGCACACACCCGTCAGCGGCGAGCTGCTGGTGGGTGAACCTCTTCAGTACAAGAGAAAACAGACAAAAACAGATGTCTGCTCCTCCTGCCAAGTCCCTTTCTTGCATTTTAGGAACCATTCCACAAGCACAGGGAGGGTTCTGTTAATTTCTTTCAGATGATGAATGACTGAGTGCTTTGCACCACGTGGGACCTCCAAAATCTGGCTTTTCTACTCAAGTGAGCATTAGTGCCATTCAGCCCTCTCACAGCCAATGTGGGACTTCTTTTTCCATGTGTGAAAAAAAGCTCCTGAACCCCTTCTGTACCTGGGAACATAAAGGGGCCCATTGCACCCACTGTTCTTGGCTACCTGTAACTGGCAGGATGACTTTTTTCAGACATGGCAGTTTATTATTCGGACATAATGAAACAGTTAGGGTTGTGACTGATTTTAAAGAGACTAAATTAATCTTCATTCAAAACACCACCAATTACTATAAATACTTTATGTCCCATTTCCTGTGAATATATAAAGTAATGAGACTTCATGGGCATTTAGAAGATTTGATTGGGGTTGTGTGTGTGGCTGGTGCAACCAGCCTGGGGTTTCATCCCATTCTTTTGTGTTTTGAATTTTAAATTAACTGCAACATTGTAGGTACTGTTTGCAGTACAGGTCGACCACACAGAAAGAAAGAATATGTAATACTAGATCTAGTGGTCATCCCAAATGAGGAAACTTAGCTGACAAGGTTGTTGCTATAGGAAACAAATATCAGAAATCTTTGCAGGCCTGGGACATGGCTCAGTAGTACACTGCTTGCCTAGCATTCAAAAAATTCCTGAGTTCAGATGCCCAGGATATTTTTTAAGTCATAGGAAATATTAACATATATTTAGTTCATTGTATATTCCTCTTGTCAGAGTGCTTGATTCCCCAAAACACATACAGCTCCATTCAGGTTTTTAACCATTTTAATATTTGGGTGTTTTTCCCCCGTATTGTTACACCTTCAAGTTAAATTAAAACTCTATAAAGTATGTATTGCTCTCATTAATATTTATTCCAGAAGCAACTAAGACACATTAGAAAGTACTCATGTCTACCTTGTCAAGAACCCTTTTTAAAAGATTTGAATGTGTAAAATATTCTGTGAGCTTGCTTGAATGTGAAGTCATTGAAATCTTTATAATCGTAATTTCCAAAATCAATAAAGTATTTGGATGTTCGGTCATTATAACATATCTTTGTCTAAAAAGTATTTTTATGACCTTCAATTAGCCAGTTCCTGCTTCATTCTGAACCTAAGCATGATTTAGGAATCGTTATTGTGCCCTCCCCTACTTGGGTGCCTCGGAAACCTTGTTTTGCAGAGTGTGGCTGTCAGAAGACAGCCCCTCATCCATCCTCTCCCAACACACCTGCAGGAAGGAGTCATCCCAAAACATGGCAGTTTGTATCAGTCCTGTAACGGTATCCAGTTCCAGAACTTGTTTCTCTCCAGAGTCAAATGGTTGTAGAAGGCAATGTTTAACTCTCACATTGGATGGAGATAAATACTGAGATACGAGTCTCACATAAACTAGTCCTTGAAGCCCAGGCTGGCCTTCAATTTGTAGCAATTCTCCTGTCTCAGCCTCTACTAGCGTTGGGTTCATAAGCACAAACTCTAAGATAAAGCACAGGGCTTCAAGGAAGTTTTGTAGCTAGCACAAGGCTGTGTGGTCATTTTCTTCAGTGTTAGCAATCCTAGAGTGGGAAAAAAAATCTAACGAAGTAACTGAGAAAATAAGGCCGCCTCCTTAGGTCCCACCTCCCAGCCTGTCTGCCTCTTGACTTAGCTTGCTCTAGATGCCCCGTGTTCTCTCAACAGACTTATCCTTTCATCTTTAAAAGAGTCCCCCATCCATCCCCCTGCAACATATCAAGCCTTTATCACACATGTTTTCTTTCCTCTCTATTGATCAGTAAGCTTCTAGAAGGTGGGGCTGAGGACATAGTTGCTTTGTAGTTAGAGTCTGGGATTCATGGGATACATTGGAAAAGCCCTTCTTCTGTGAAGCCATTTTCAGGGAGCAGCGAGCCTGCTTGCATAGGTTTCCACAGGAACGAAGCTTCAGAGACTTGGGAGGTTGGGACCCAAATGAGCTGGCTCTTGGAGGAACTGTGAGATTGACTGGGTGACGTTGGTGGGGGCAGCAAATGAAGTGAAAATGAAAGGATAAGGCTTTGCTTCTTACCCCACCTCAGCACCTGAAGACAACTTTGTTGTCTTTCCTTGTGTTTTGAAACACTGCATGCACTATTACCCTACATCTGTTAAATAACTTGGCTCATTTTCAGCATCAAAGATATCTGACTGACAATAAGATTTTTTTTCAGTATCAGATAACCAGTGGTATCACACTAAACCCTTCTAATCTCAGCTAAAATGCAAAAATAGGTGCTGCTTTGATTTGCCCATGAATGGTCCATGAAGGAGATTGTTCAGTTGCTTGGTGTTGTGCACTGTGAAATTTCTCATTTTTGTTAGACCCGCCCATAACATACCCTAGAACCTGGATCACCTGGGCTCAGAGCCAGCGCTCTTTGCCTTTGGCCTGATTGTGTATTGCCTTCTTTCTCACCTGGGCTGGGAAGTTCTAAGGGCAGTATTGATTGCCTGTACTTCTGTCCCATTTAGCTTTAATTCTTGGGAATGTCAGGACAGCTGTCATTCTGTAAGAAACTAAATTGCTTCAGTGGTTTATCCATCCACCTCTTCATTTACGTATGAGGTGCTGGAAGTCAAGCCCAGGGTCCCATGCCAGACAAGAGCTTTAATAGTAAGCTGAACCCCAGCTCTAGATGATTTTAAATCTTAAAAAGACAGACAGGGCACAAAAGGTTAGTGTTTGTTATTACTTGAAAATTATATAAAAGGAGAGCTTTCATTTCAGGTTTATTTAATGCTAAGTTACATTAGAAAGACTTTGTACAAATGCAAACATAGTCAATGCTTCATACATATTTTTAGAACACCATGTCTTCAGAAATTGAGAAAGTCATAATGAAGTTATAATTCTGTTGCCAAAGGCTAAGACATCAATTAATGGCTTTTCCAATAGCGTTTCTGAAAAAGAAGTCAGCTCCTGTGCATCAGTGTGTAAAGATAAAATTGGAGGACTGGGGATCCAGTTCTTTGGTAGGACACTTGCCTAGATAGCTCAAAGCCCTGTGTTCATCTCCAAAACTAGAAACGGGGAATGTCAAAGGAAAATTTGAAGTGATGGTTATACCAACCTCAGTTGCATAGGTGAACTTTGACTTAGGCAGAAAATATTCTCGTCCCTACTGGTTTGAATGGCACACTCTTCATGTGTGTGTGCATAGTAGTCCCTCGGTACCACACAGTTCAGTCACGTGTCTTCGGTTCCAGCTTTTTCCAGACAAACAAAGGAAGGCAAATGATCCGATGTGAGTCTCTTCTCAAACTCAGTGTGCTTGTTAATTAGCTGCACATCTTGTTAAAATGCAGCTCCTGGTTCTGCATGTGCAGTGTGGACCTGAGGTTCTACATTTGTAATCCGGTACCCAGCAGGGGCAGTCTGCTGGCCTGTGGATGCTAGAGGACTCTTTGTGGAACGAACACTGACCCAACCTGCCCTCCTCATAGTGCCGTATCATTTGCCATGGCTTACAGTTTCTTGTTTAACTTAGGAGCTATCCTTTTCCTTCTGGTGACTAGAATGGAGCCAAGTAATGGTGGGGCAGACATCTCTAATCCCAGCACTCAGGAAGCTGAGGCTAGGGGGTGTGACATAGTGAGAACATGTGTGTATCAAAAAGAGAAGAAAGGAAGAAATAAAGTGGTATGGATTCTACCATGGGGAAGTGGAGGAGAAGTCAAACCCAGCATGTACTGGATTCCATAGGGTTGGTCCAGAATCTTTCTCCACAGATCTCCAAGCTTAATTATTAGCAGCACTGAGCTTGGCATGAACTTCTGAAAACAGCAGTGATTGGTTAGTCTTGGAGTCACTGCATGCTGCTGACATTGTTTTGTGAGAACATCTTCCCCAACTCGATGCAGACCAGTGGTGCCACTTCCACATCTGCTGCACATGACACTGGGGACCACGTTTGGTATGTGCAGGCTGTACAAGAGTCAGACACAATTTTCAAGTGTCCGAGGTGACTTAAGTGTTCTGGACACGCCACGGTCTTACTATGTAATTCTTAAAGGACTCACAGATCTGAATGAAAACATGCTAGCATGGTGTCTCCCTCTGCAGGAAAGTGACAGCTGACTTTCTGTTCTGCCTTAGCAACAGGAACAAGACCCTACCAACCTGTACATTTCTAACCTGCCACTGTCCATGGACGAGCAAGAACTTGAAAATATGCTCAAGCCCTTTGGACAAGTTATTTCTACAAGGGTCCTGCGTGATTCCAGTGGTACCAGCCGTGGTGTTGGTTTTGCCAGGTAAGTGTGGTGCCGTCTCCTTAGGAACAGTTGTGGCTCTGCTAAGTCATTCTAGAAAGTGAAAAATGACCAGAAATAGAACGCTTGAGCCAGGGTCATGGGAGCCAGTTGTACTGAGGACTTAAGTTGCATGTGACTTTACACATGAGATTTTCTAAGCCTTGGGAAGTTCTGGACTCCCCAAACCAAGCACTCTGAAGTACTCGATGGCTCGTGGCTGGAACTGTCACAAGAACAGTGTGGCCCTGGACACATGGTCCTGACAGCTTGACTCCTTACTTCAAGACGCTTGTAACCATCCACAGATGTACAACCTCCTTGAGGCTCATAGATAAATCTGTATCTTTTTCTCAGACAGAAATCTGATTTATAATAAAGCAGGTTTAATAAGGTTTTTTAAGCTAACTATTTCACACTTTCAGAGAAGGGGAGTTTAAGGCCTAACCATCTCATCAACTCAGAAGCTACTAACACTTTATAATTCTTCAGGTTTGTTTCTCTAATAACTGTTGTAGATATGAACACTTAGACACCATACCCTGCTATAAAATCTTTGTCCTCCTCTTCCTAGAAAGGACCCTTTAGTGGCTAAAATGGTTTCTAGAGAATTAAACAGAAAGAGCTTTGATTCATGGCAGATTTATAATCTTAAAGCCCCTACACAAAAGCTGATTTTATAGAGAATTATTTAATAATTTATTAGCAGAGAGCAATGACAGATAACATCAGCATTAAATTGTGAACTGATTTTGGGGGAGGATGCTGACATAATTAACAATAAAAACGACATTCACATCTTACCACAAACTCGGGATGTCAACAAAACATTTATTTGTTAAAGCATTTATTTCTAAGGGACTTTATCATTGTCACCTTGCCATTAAGTCACAAAGGCCAGGGCTGCAACTTGGTTCTGTTGGCTTTTAGTCACTTGCTCCATTGGGCCACAGTCTGGAATAAACCCCAGACAGCCTTTCAGTGGTATCAGTAGTGCAAACTGATTACATCATTGGTGAAAAGGCTACAGGCAAGACATTTGGTGCTCTGACCTCATGTCATTCCTCCATGGTGCCCTTGTGAATGCAGATCACCCTACAGAGTGACATCACCCCTTCAGAGTAATGTCATCCCTACAGAGTGATGTCACCCTGACAGAGTGAGACCACCCCTTCAGATTGACATCACCCCTTTAGAGTGACGTCATCCCTACAGAGTGATGTTACCCCTACAGAGTGACATCACCCCCTCAGAGTGATATCATCCCTACAAGAGTGATGTCACCCCTGCAGAGTGACATCACCCCCTCAGAGTGATATCATCCCTGCAGAGTTATGTCACCCCTTCAGAGTAACGTCATCCCTCCAGCATCCAGTACAATTCTGCTGGCTTTTAAGATCCATCACTGCTAATTAAAATTGAGGTGTGACTGAGTGAACCTGAGTATAACTCGTTTTGAGAAGGTGATTGGATATTTCTACTGAAGAAGGAAAGGTGAGGGATATTTCCAAGTCAAGTCCCCAAAAGTACTTCTCAGCTGTATTTAGTCACCTGTAGACATAAAATAAACTGTAAAATTAGGCTCCAGCCTTTAATTCCTGCTCCAAAGTCAAGATGATAAACTTCATAATTAAGTTCACTAATTTAGTTTTAAACTCAGAGTGAGTGAAAGTTAAAAACACATAAGGCACAGCCTCTGATTGACACAAGCCATTACCATGAGAATTCATAAAAAGAAAGACCAAAAAAATTTTTTAAAAAGACCATCTTTAAAACAAAAAATCTGAACTGTTGTTTTTAGCACAAAGTCTTGACTAATAAAATTATGAATTAATTTAAATTATGAATTATTATAAATTAAAATTTAAATTTCCAACCATTAGAAAATCATAATTTCATATGACTGCTTTGAGACACTCTTCATAGAATTTACTGTCTTTCATAATTCAGAATATTCTGTCCTTTGCAATTATAATAACTCTGGGATCAGTTATTTTGCTGTAGAAATGCCAGAGCAACAGCTAATGAGAGAGTAAGCCCTCTTTTTCATTATCACACCCATGGTTTTCTGCTAGATTCCCTTTGTTTCCTAAACCTATAGCAGTAGTTAGACAAGGTCTCTTAGTGTTCTGCATGTACAGCATATTTATGTATGTCTTATTTTTATATGACTAGGATGGAATCAACAGAAAAATGCGAAGCCGTAATTGGTCATTTTAATGGGAAATTCATTAAGACCCCGCCAGGAGTTTCTGGTATGTTGTTTGCCTAAAGTTTTATCAATCATCTTGTATATAGCATGTATGTAACTTCAGCACACGGTGACTCTTCAGACCCCCAAACCCCTCACTCCTCTGTGATGCTTACTTGTTTGTATTGGCAAATATGATTTACATATGCACCAGCCAAGAAGAGCTGGAGTGTCAGCTTCAGGTACAGAGCTGACTCGCCAAGCATTGTAGAATTGACTCCTTTGACCTGCGATCATATTTTAACCCACCCCGCCACCATCCTCACGAGCCTTCCTGGACATGGACACATCCCCTGAGAGCTCAGCATCGTACTGTCCTCAATGCCTGGACCTCAGCTCCCATGGTCTTTATTTTATGCACACTCAGCTTCAGTCATTCTCCACCATCATTCTGCCTGTGTTGTCTGTAACCCAAACCACCATACCTCATGGAGCATTGTATGCCAAGGTCACACCCAAGGTCACACTCCTGGTAGGCCTGTTCTGAAATACAAGGGGCTCTTCCTGTTCTTGCTGAGAATTGACTTGTTAATCTGTTTCCTGTCTTTACAAAATCAGGGGTCTGTCGATGGTGCAATCCTTCCTTGAGTGGCAGCTTGGCTTCCTTATACATTCGCTGTAGGTTGCGCCTGCTGGAAGGATGCTGAGACCATTTTCTCTGTCTCTGTGGCGCCATGAAAAATCGGCTGGTCTCTCAGCACCACTGTTTCTCCTGCTGTTCTTAAGGCTCCCCTGCATCCTCCCTTCTCCCCCTCACCCACCCAGGCAGCTCTCCAATATCTCAAAGAGGATGACCACACTTTCTGTTTAAAGAATAGACTCTGGGGTACCAGAAATGCCACCTGATTTCTGCATCCGCTATTGAAGGACCCATGCCTGTGCCCTGCTCTTTCCTTTCCCCTTACAAGAGAATATTGGAGCTGTTTGTGATCTTGTCCCATTGGGGCCTTGCTATGCCGGCCTTACCTATAATTGTATCTGCTTTTTGCTTATATCCCATTTTTCCAACAAAACTAAAAAATTTTATTTTGCATCTATATAATAACATGTCCCTGACAAGACTAATTGGTGAGCAAGTGGAAGATAATCCACAGACAGTTAATATTCTACTTTCATTTCTATGGCTGTGGTAAAAATGCCCTTAGAGAAAGCAACCAGCCGCGGGTTTATTTTAGCTCAATATTGCAGGTTACTTTCTATCACTGTGGGAAAGCCAAGGTGGTGGCAGGGACTCGCATAGCATCCACAGTCAAGAGCAGGGAGATAATGGTTGAATTCATGCCCGTTTGTTTGTGCATGGCTTGATTTCTCTCTTTTCCTATAGTTTAGAACCCTTGCTCTAGGGAACAGTGCCATCCATAGTGTGCTGGGTCTTCCATATCAGTTCATTTACAACCATCCCCACGGCCATTGGTACTTTCTCCCAGGTGACTGTAGGCTGTGTCAAGTTGACAAAACTATCACGATTAGAAACAAGACAAAAAGAAAAGTGAATATAGCCACCATGGATGTTTCTAATCACAGGATTTAGTGGCTAGCAGTACAAACTACTTTATGCCAGGATTTCTCCAGAAGAAGATAATCCATTTGTGTTTGCAGTCATCCTGGCCTTTGTGATCTCGAAGCTAAGGCTGTGTTTTCCTGAAAACACTTTTCAAGGGGGAGTATCCTTTCCCATCACTCCTCAGTCCTCTCCAGGTTGGAATCTTCTCCTAGCATGTAGTTCAGTTCCTTTAGGTGAGCATTCTGTGTGCTGGGACAACTGTAACAAAATAGCGCAAGCCATAGATTAGTGACTCTCCATTCTGAAGACCAAAAGTCCAAGCTAGAGGAATACAAGGTCAGTTCTTGCTGAGGGGTGTGAGGGAAGGGGCTCTTCCAAGTGTCCCTTTGGCTTGCAATTGGCCATTCTCTTCCTGGGTCTCCACATCACCTTCCCTCTGTGTGTTCTTTCATTTATGAGAACACCAATCATGGCAGACAAATGGTTCACCCTAGTGATGTCATGAGAACACCAATCATGGCGAATGAATGGTTCACGCTAGTGATGTCATGAGAACACCTATCATGGCGGATAAATGGCCCACCCTAGTGATGTCATGAGAACACCTATCATGGCGGATAAATGGCCCACCCTAGTGATGTCATGAGAACACCTATCACGGCAGATGAATGGTCCACTATCATGATGTCTTTTTATACTTTGATAGGAACTTTTAATTTCCTGTCTCTAATCAGGGTCACATTCTGGGGTGCTGGGAGTTAGAGTTCTAGCATGTCTTAGTAAAGGGGAGAGCACAGTACAATAGAAACACAGTTGAACACTTGCTCGTGACTGACATCATCTGTGCCATGTCTTTCCCATGTGTCCACTGTCTCCAGAGCCAAGGCTGCTGCCCTCACTGCTAGCGCTCTCACCATCTTTATCTCAGCGGAGTCAGAAACCCAGGACTCAAGTCCCCTGGATGCCTCTATCCTTCCCCTCTTTCACTCAAATAATCACTCAAGTCCTTGATTTTTCTTCCTAATTATTTCTGCCCCTTCATTCTATGCCTGCTGTCACTGCTTGGTGTGCCCCTTTTCTCTGCCAATGGCTTGTTCTCTCTGGCCTGACTTCCTTCACATTGCTTCCTAAATATCCAGAGAATTTTAGGCAAAGTACATCCTTACTGTTTCTCCGTGCTCCCATGGCCATCACCACTGAAGAAAAGACCCCCAAGAATGACACCGAAGGCCGTAGTGACTAGAGCCCTTTCTCCTCAAGGTTGTCCCTCCATTACTACCTTCTGGCCTGTGTCCCCAGTAGTGACTCACAAGTAGAACCCCTTCTACATGGCACTCTGTCATGTCTCCCCATGTTCTCTCCCATGGCTCCTATACCATGATCTCTTTGCTTCCCACTGAAATGGAGGTCCTCCCCTTACCTTCCTACACTGTTCCAAGTCTGTCTTCTCCCTGTGGGAATCTGCTCTGACTCAACTGTGTTACATTCTGCCTGGGGGACCCCCAAAGGATTCACATCGCCATCAGAACACTGATTGGGGTTACACTTGTCAGGTCCCACTATACTGGATGCTCCTAGAAGCCGTTTTCTCATCTCTCTTTGTTCATACCTTGCAGTGATTGAGCTGTACCAAGCAACAGCCAGTGTGTGTTAGTTTTGAATGGATTTCATTATGTCATAGCACCAAGACAGCACTAACTCTTAACAGAATAGTACGTGGGAAAGACCCAAGTGCCTTCCAGTTTGCAGTCCGTCCCCAGCGTGCTCCCTGCCAGCACACAGTATCTCCGAATTCAGAAACCACTTTGCCTTGCTTTGAAAGAGACACACTGGAGCTGTTAGAACCAGACAGGAGAGAAGCACCTGCTGCTTTGCCATAGCCTACCCCGCTGGACGCTCAGGCTCACTCCTGGCTCTGGCAACAAGTCTGTTCTCATAGCACCGTTGCCTGCTTCTGCATACTCATACCTAGCCCATCTACTCTTGCTTGTGTTGAAGTCTGTAGAGGGGTCCCTTCAAGGCGTTCCTTCAGTTCCCTGCCCACTAGTCTCACTAGGTCAGCTGCAGCAGGAAGAATCAACCCAGAAGCTCCTTGAACTAACTCCGAACCAGGGTAACTGTAGTAAACAACCATGTAGGAACCCAGAAGAGGAGGAAACTGTGCCATTTGGCCAAAGGCATCTTTGTTCCCAGAGTGTGTCCGGCACCTTTCATATGCAAAAAAAAACCTTTAATCCAGAAGTAGACCATGTGAATCGAACCTTAGTAACCTAGAATGTTGGTCAGACCCCATCTCTGAATGGCAATAGCTTACATGTAGTACCTTGGTTTGTCACATAGAACGCAGCCAGAACGCACCGAGGTCTGTTGAAGTTCATTTCATTCCATGCAGGATTCGTTGGAGTGAGCCGCTGCTCTTAGGCTGTGCAGTGATAACTGGTGTTGGGTATTTATCCTTCAGAGCTCCCAGGTTCCATCTTTAACTGGATGATTGATGAGGATGAGTAGACAGACCCTTTAATTTTTGGTATCCAGTTCTATTTCATTTCATGGAGGAAGTAGTTTGTATGTTTGTGTAGTACCACAGGCCACACCTGATCTTGTAATATTAAAATCCCAACAGCACATCACTTCTGAAGCCACTGTTGAAGGTGCTGCCCATAGGCACCCATTCGGAACATAAAATCTAGGTCCTGGAAGGACAGTTGTCTGAGGAACTCAGCCTATTGGAAGAGCTTCCTTTTGTTCTCTGAGTTAGGTTTCTTTTTCCATCAGCACCACTTGGATGCAAGGAGAGAAAGGAGAATGTTTTCACCTCAGAGTAGTAGAAACCTGCCCTGTGAGTTTAGCCCAGTGCCAGCTTGCGTGCCCTCTGTATGCTCAGGATCCCGCACCACCCACCCAAGCTCTCGTCCCTTCCAGGGACTGATCTGTAGCTACTTGTGACTTTTTTCTTAGTTCATTCTTCATGCAGCAGCCAGGGTGACTGAAAAAGGAAATGCATCCAGGGCCAATTGATTCAGCCTCAGATAAAAACCTTCCACTTCCCTCCCGAGAGAGATTTTGCAGAGAGTCACAGATTGGGCGAGTAGTTTCCTTCGTTCTCTAAAGGGCTTCGTGGTTATCATTAGACTCTTTCCTTTGAAGTGGGTTCACAGACTGCAGGTCACACCCATTCAAGGAAAACCCGGTGATTTCCAGACCACATAGAGATGATTCTAAGAGCCTGGGCAACACTACGGCGGATAGAGAATAGTTTCTTCCAAGTTGTACCGAGGGACAAACGAGTACAAGAGACAGATGAGTCCCGTCATATTGCAAGTATGGCTGCAGGGAGCATAGTGTTGCAACCGAGCCATCCTCTGTTTTCCCAGCCGTACTTAATGCTACTTCATTTCCAGATGCTTGGTAATCTCCGAATGTGCTGATCTGGGTTCAGCACTAGGTTGCAAGTTGGTTGTGGGCAGGAGCACTTTTCTTATTTCTTTCTGTGCCCTGCCCTGTACCTGCTGGAGTCATTGAGTGGTTTCTCTGAGCATTTGTCTGTAGCACTCATTCCAATACCCAGAGCAGCTTGGAGGCTCCTGACATATGAATGAGGTTGAACTGCCTCTGGGCTGAGTTGGGGATTTGGAAGCATACTCTTGCAGTGAACTCAGCCTTTCCCCCAAACAAGTCCCCAGCACACGTTGGAACCCATAAGGAATCTGAATAGTGTTCAGCTTCTCTGAACTTGTTCTTTTTGTACACACACTGAGAAGAGCTTTGAAAGCTAGCCAGCATCTCAGGGGCAGCTCTCTCCTCATCTGAGGAGTGCTTGAGATTATCCATCCAACTGGGTAGAAATTAAAATGTCAGAGGTGGGCAGGTTATGTTAAATGAGACTTCTTGGATGTTTAAGTACTGCAGGCCCATTGCTAGGTAGATATAACATCTCATAAATAGTCAGAAGGTGGCTTGTTCGGTGACGCATTGTTTAGCTGGCATAAGCAGAATTAGTACTTGGATTCTTGCACAGTTGGCAGTTTGCCTGCTGACGCTGGAGCCAAGTTCAGAAAAGAAACGCACTGTGGCTAGAATCACATCCTGCCGCAGCTTCCATCCTGCCGCACTGAATCCTCAGAGGGGATCTGCTGGTCTTGAGTCATTGGCAGAGCCAGTTAGAACCCAGCTCACATCTTCTCCAGTAAAAGGAAAACTAAAGAGGTAGGAAAGCCCCCGAAGATAAGCTCTAAGTGAATAATGACATCACCATAGCTGTAACACATGCAGACTAGCCTCTAAAAGGCTAAATGGAGGAGGTCAAACTGGGCATGGCGGT
>LOEQ01000105.1:261282-280914 GCA_001685075.1 Bramus lutescens | reverse complement strand
AAGGGCTGGCCTATCAAAAGGCCAAGTCAGTTTCTTTATTAACCAATGAAAGTAACACATAGACAGATGACCCTCCTACACCACATGCCCTTGAGGCAGAAGCAAGTGGATCTCTATGAGTTTAAGACAACTATAGCATACAACTATAGCCATCCAAGGCTACATAGTGAGACCCTGTCTCAAAGCGTAAGTCCATGTTTGAATACTCAGTTCTTTTGTTGCCCATCATTCTGCCAACCTGTGTTTTTATATTGACATTGGGAAACCCTAGCTGGGGCCATGACATATAAAAGATATGTTCATAGCTTTGTAAAAATTCTGAGGTACCACATTATAACTTTAATGTGAATGCTTTTTATTTTAACACACTGTTACCATATTTTGAGTCTGCTCTTTCTTACAGTTTCTTTAAATTGTTTATAAGTCCTGTTCTTCTACTTTTCCCCACTTATTTATTATTATTATATTTTTCCCATTTCCTTTGAAAATGCTAGGGTGTTATTCTTTATGTTTACCTTGAGCCTGAGTGCTGGCAGATTTGAAATAGGTCAGATTTGCTTGGACAGTCCCTGGGTAGAAGAACCTTGGTTAATTTGGTTGAGCTTTTCACTACTTGATACTGATTGATAAAAATCCTATTATGGGGGGCTGGAGAGATAGCTTAGTGGTTAAGACCACTGACTGTTCTTCCAGTGGTCCTGGGTTCAATTCCCAGCACCAAGATGACAGCTCACAACTGTCTGTCACTCCAAGATCTGACACCTTCATACAGACATACATGCAGGCAACCAATGCACATAAAATAAAAATAAATAATTTTTAAACATCTTATTGTGAAGAAATGATGTGGTAGTGGTCTTCCACTTAATGGAACATTGGAAACAGGCTTAGAAACTTTGGTTATGTAGAGCTCATGTCCAAAGTGGGACCTGTGCTCCAGGCACAGACATTGGTCATAACCGGTTCCTGGATTTGTCCAAAGTGGGGCCTGTGCTCCGGGCACAAGCATTGGTCATGATCAGCACTGGGATTTGTCTCAAATCTCTTCTACTATCCTCTGGAAGAGGGCAGGTTTTCTGGGAAGAATATGCTTATGGCATTAGCTGGCAAACTCCTGGAGCTGTGAGTGCCCCGCCACTCTGCTGCCGCCTGCCACTGTACCCTCCTCCCCAAGGACAACAGCGTGTGTAGTACTGCAGAACACATCCTGTCCACCCATCTCTCTGAACCTCTGAAGTACATTGAATGAGTCCATGTGTGCTAAGGAAGAGTGGCTTTGCTTGCACATTTTATGTGAGGAGGTGTGAGTGTGTGTGTGTGTGTGTGTGTGTGTGTGTGTTTTAAGCACTGTGTTAATTGGAACATCCCCTGAAAGAAGGTACTATAACCCCCATTCCACAGATTATGAAACCAGAAGCATCAGATGGCTTATAGACCTTAACTAGCAAGTTTCAAACCTTGGAGAACTAACCTGGACCCAGTATCCTAACCACTATACAGTGTAACCAGTATAGCTGTTAGCTGCCCTGTGGAAATTCTGTGTGACCCATTTCCAACCTTAACACTGGATAGCCATTAAACAGATGGGTCTTTGATAAAGTCTGGGAGGCCCCACAGTATAATGGGTAGAAGTAGGGGACAGACCTACCATTACAGATTGTAAAAGTGAATGCATCTACACACACTTAGAAAAATAGCAGGTATGGAAGAGGGAAGCGTTCCTGTTGGGTGGGGGCCCTGCTTTCTGCGTTACAGGACTCCACTCTCTTAGGGATCTAGAGCTGGTTGTGAGTTGAGAAATCCCAGTTAAGAATCAAAACAGAATCAGAAAAGGAGTGGATTGAAGAAGGTGGAGGAAGGGAATGGGAGGAGAGGAGGGAAGAAAAACTTTAGCTAGGATGTAAAATTAATAAATTAATAAAAAATCAAAAACCCATTAGAAATGAGACAGATGTGAGTAAGCTGCTGGTATCATTTTCCTCACACCTGTGGAAGAGACAAAAGCAGGTGGTGCTACTGGGTCCCACCACATCAGCCCTGGGAAAAGGACAGCGACAGGCAAAGCTCAGCTGTGCCCCCTGGTTGGCTAGAAACGGCAAAATAGGAAGCAGTATGCATGTCAGAGACCAGTAATCGTTAGTGCTTGCTCACGGGGAGCATTTAAGGGCAAAGCCTGGGTAATCTCTGGCATATTCTTAGTTGAGGTATATTTTTTAACTTGTATTAAATACTTTTTTAAAATTTTAATAAACTTAAGAAAAAAAAAGCAAGCTATGGGCAAGCATATGCCTGTATTCCCAGTACTGATGAGGCAGAGGCAGAGACTTGAGGATGCCTAGGGCTCCAGAAATAAGGTGGAGGAAGATGAATAAGGTAACAGACATGACCAGCTAGACTCGTGTGCACATGTGAACAGCACACACACACACCAGAACTCTGTAGTTAGCCTTCTTCACATCAAGGTACAGCATTACTACTAAAGAGGCTGGAGAGATGGCTCAAGTAGTTAAGAGATCTTACAGAGGAGTTAAGTCCCCAGAATGCATGTTGGCCAGCTCACAACTGCTTGTGATTCCAGCTCCAGGAGACCCAAGACCTCTGCTCTTTGGCCTCCATGGACACATGCATACAGTTAGAAGTAAGGAAAATCATAAAGAATCCTTATTCTAGAAAAATGACCACGCTAAAGATTGACTGTTGCATAGTAATTCTGTAAAGTTCATCCAGCCACACTTAACTATTGCTCAGGTCACATCGTTGGTACTTACGACATGTCATTTGTGCCCCAGTATCTCCTTTCTGAAAGATAGTTAAGGAGGCTGCCTGAAGGGTCCCTGCTGTAGAGCAAGCTGACATCACACAGGAATTCCTGCTCCTTTAGCCTGGAACCTGTGCTTCAGGCTCCCAGAGGCAAGCCGAAGACCTGCACTACAGTCCAGTATAGTGGAAGCACAGGACAGGCTCACGACATGAGGCCGCCCGCCAGACTTGCATGCACACAAACAAAATACAAAAATCTGACCCACTTCCTATTTTCCCACCCGAAAATCTAACCACACTCCTCCAACTGTTGCATAGTGTCAAGACAACTGTCAGTTACAGTGAATTAAACCCTTTGTGGCTAAAGACATTGGGAAATTCCCTAACGTTGTGTGGCTTGCTTTTCCTAAAGCAACTGGGTGGTCTTTATGGTAAGGCATTAAGAGCTTGCGAGCATCGTCTCTTACCAATGCCCCCAAGTCAGTGAAGCAGTGTCAGGAAAGAATGACAGCTGTTCCTGCATCTGTATTTGTTTCAATGGAACGTTTTTATTAAAGCACATGTGTCTACACTCAGTGTTCCATCCTATTGATGACTAAACGTGTGCTAGGGCACATTCTCACCCACTCTGAACTCACACACTTCTTACTTACGGATTACTCTGCTATATATCTTGCTCTTGCGGACCTAACACATCGTAGACACTGGGCTAAGTAGACCGAAGAGAATTTTGATAGGGGAAGGAAGGTGTTGGGATTTTTGCTGTTTCCCATGGAGTGTGAGGCAGTCTGACTTTGCTGAATGGGGAGCTGGCAACTGTCCCACAAGCATGCCATCTCTAACTGCTTACAGTTCTTTAAAGTAGGAAACTCTGCTTAAGATGGACACTCCTGTGCACACACTGCTTTATCTACTGACTGTTCATTTTTAGGGGGAATAAAATCCTAATGACAGCACAGAATAGCATAGTAAATAGAATTCACTTTGAAAAAGAACTTCTCCCATTCGGTTCATTTCATGGTAAATGGTGTATTTACAAATACACCATCCCTCTCCGGACCTTCACCTCCACACCATATGGTTGCTGATGCCTAGGATTTCTTTCTGACAGGGCAGAATCTGGATGCATAAACATGCTTGGGAATCACGTTATCCCCAGATAGCGCATTGGCCACCAAGCATATGTTAAGGGTCTTGCTGCTTAGCCACTTACCTGGAGATGCACTTTAGAGTGAGCCCCGCCTGGTTGCCTTTGCTCTATGCAAGAATTTTATGCTAATGCAAGAAAAAAGTTTGCATTTCTGACAAGCCAAGTAAACCCAGAGTTAGTTTTTCTAAAGCTTCCTCATTGTGAGCATGGGCAGAGGTCCAGCTCCTCAGGTTATCCCCTGTTCGCCCTGACCCTATGGGAGCATATAAAACTCAGTCTTCCAACCTGGAGCAGCAGTGGGCTCTGCACAGTGGATTTTGCTTGTCTCAGCTGAGCTCTTGTTTTGTCCTTAGTCATCAGCTGCTCGTACCACCACAGCAGCCCCTTCTGGTCCTGCGCACAAGGTCCCTCACATGGGGACCTGGGAGGGGCTCGTTTTAGTATTGGAGTAGCCACTTTCTGATTGCCTACAAAGACGGGTAACTTAAGGGAACATCAGATGTTGGTAAGTCCCTCCTCTTAGGAGGGCATATTTCTTACCTGCTGCTTTTACTAGGATGCCTTATTCTCAGCCTGGCTTCCCATCTGTCCCATGCTAGTCCAGTTGTGGAGATAGAAGGACTATTGGTCATTATTACAAAGTTGCCCTGATCCATTGTGTGAAAGTGTTTACCTTCTGTGGTTATTAGGCAGAATTTCCCAAAAGCCATAACCTTATATCGGGTGGACAAGTTGTATAGTTTAGTTACATTGGGGACCTTTGACCTCTGCCCATCCATCTTCCTTCAAGCCCAGTTTGCCTTAAATGGGATTCTTCATTCATGAAAGTCAGGGGTGGGAGAGTTAGAATCAGGAGGTAAATAAGAGCGTACACAAGATCTTCATCAGGCACCTAACAGTTTCATTATTAGCTTCCCATTCTGTTTCATTACTGTACCGAAATACCTGAAACTGAGCAGCTTTATAAACAAGGGGTTTATTTAGGTCATAGTTCAGAAAGTTACAGGGCCTGGTGTCAGCATCAGCTCAACTCCAGTAAGGACCACGTGGCAGTGGGGAAAAAGGGTGGGACTCACTCTTGGGAAACCTTGAAAGCTCAGGAGAGCCCCCTTCACTACTTCTGAGTGGCCCCAGTGACCTAAGGGCCTCCTGCCAGGCCCTACCTTGGAGCACTGAAGGGTGAGCTTGCACCAGAGGAAGACGACTTACATCCGCACCATAATGCATCCACTTAGAAATGGGCAGCCTAGGGACACATGCAGAGTGCCAGACACTGGGAAGGGATTACAGCTTGTGTTGTGTGTGTTGTGTTGTATGTGGTAAGAGACAGTCTTGCTTCTACCCTGTCATTAGTGGGTGGGTAGTAGTGATATAAAATAAGAGCTGAATTAGGATAATGAGAGGCAAAGGAAAAAGGAGCAAATTCCCCACAAGTGATGTTTTTCTCTTCATGGTTATTTAACTTTGAAAGAGAACTTGAAAAGGAGTAGTTGTGGTTCTCCAGAAGACAAAGAACTGAGTGTGGGAGCCAGACAGGAAGGTGTGAGAGCCTTTATTGCAGTAACTAGACACATACAGGAAAACACACAACTCCAGGACCGCGCTGGTTTGTCTATCACAGAAAGGCAAAGTGGAGGGGAAACCATGGATGGCCTGTTGTGCCACCTGCATCTCACTTTCAGGGAGGGTATTTTGTGTTTTGTTGTGTTTTTGAACATTCATTTCTTGGGTGTTTCTTTGGATCATGGTGAATGGATGGTAAAACAACTCCATGGGAAGACTTGAGACATGGCAGAACCTTTCAATAGAAAGGGCAGGTGTTTGTAACTTCAATATTTCATTCATGTGTATGTGCACATACGTGTGCTCATGTGCATATGTGTGTCCTCACAGGCCAGAAAAGGGCATTGGCTCTCCTGTACCTGAATTTGCATAGAGGTGGTTTTAGGATGCCTGCTAGGTGCTGCTGGGAACCAAAGTCAGGTTCTTTGCGAGAGCAGCAACTGTCCTTAACCACTGAATTGTCTCTCCAGCCCCTGCAGCTTTCTTTAGAACAAATGAGACCCATCCGTATATATCCATGCCTGCAGTGTGGCCGTACTGTAGGCACCAGGGACATGGCCATAGCAGAACAGATGGGGAGAAAGACAGTCACCACACTCACACAACTGTAAACAGAAGCGTGGTGTGATTGACATAACACAGGCTTCCCCTCTGCCAGGAGTAGAGCGCTGTCTGGGAAGCTGGAGGAGTGTTCCGGGTCCCTTTAGGGGGTTGTCTGCTGACTGTCCAGTAGTGGAACTGTAGAGGGCCCAGGGTTGAGATAGTCACAGTGCTGCAGTGTTTAGAGGTGGCTTCTCCATGATTCTCCAGTTTAGAGACATCAGCCAGCGCTGCTGTTCCTCCATGGAGTCGCAGGGCCTGAGATTTTGCCTTCAAAGTGTTCCTTCTCAGCACCAACAGTGCTCTCCTCCTGAAAGAGAAACCCCCGTCTATGTTGTCAGACATACTTAGAATTGTGCACTCACATCAGCTTCCTGTGTCCACAGCTCCTACAGAACCGTTACTCTGCAAGTTTGCGGATGGAGGACAGAAGAAGAGGCAGAACCCAAACAAGTACATCCCTAATGGGCGGCCCTGGCACAGAGAAGGAGAGGTGAGACTTGTAAGTCCTTTCTTGAAACTTGAGTGTGGCTGTGCCATCCTGAACACTCACGGAAAGCCAGCCCTACAGGAGCATCTTGACTGGCCTGCCACACTTCTGAAACAGTCCAGACTAAACCTCCCTGTCGGTGCCTTGTCACACAAAGGCTGTCGGACCACAGCTGTCTCTGGTGCAGTCCTGAGTGTGCCTTCCCCTGGAGGACAGGTAGATGATGGGAAGAGCTACACTGCGCTTCCGTAAAACGATGGCTATGAAGGTGTTTGAGTGTGGAGGTTCAGCTTTCTCAGTAGGTTTTCATTCATTGTAGTCAGGAATCTTTAATGTCCTCAACATTAAAATAAATAGTATATTTGTCACCGAGAATTGACTTTTATAGTTTGGGTTGTTTTTCTTACTGAAAAAATATTGTGTCATACAAAATCTCTCTCTCTCTCTCTCTCTCTCTCTCTCTCTCTCAAAAGCAAACAGGCAAACAATCTTTTGAATCATCCTTTAAAAAAAAATCTTCAATTTCTTAATGCAGCTTTGGGCTTCCTCTTCCTTTTGCTCAATAAATTTGTTTGTTCAAAAAGATCATAAAGACCCCAGAATGTGTGAAGAAAATGTTTTGAACCTGTGCTGTCCAGTGACAGCCACATGTGGCCCTCGGCGCATGTGATGTCTGGCTCTATTCCTGGAGGGATTTCTTTCTATTTAGTTTTCAGTAGCTCCTTGTGGTAATGGCTGCCGTGTGGGGCAGCACAGCGGAGCTCAATTCTCAGAGTTTGTAAGCATGCTTGGCTAACAGAAACTTGCGATTTTATCCAATGTGACTATTGCCATCGTATGCTACGGGGACTCTATAAGACACAGTTTCCAAATTGTGCCTTTCTGGATGGATTTTCACATTTCCTTCTGCTTCCTCTAGGCTGGAATGACTCTCACATATGACCCAACTACGGCTGCTCTCCATAACGGGTATGTCACTAGGATCAATGCATCGTGGTGTGAGGGACGGTGAAGGTGAAAGTGTCAGACATTGTTCCATGAATGATTACTTGGAAGGATTACTTAATAAAGGCTTTTGTGTTTGTTCTAGATTTTACCCTTCACCATACAGTATTGCCACAAACCGAATGATCAGTCAAACTTCTCTTACACCCTATATTGCATCTCCTGTGTCTGCCTACCAGGTTTGTACCCCAGGGCCTGACAGCAGCACACCTTGTATCTGCTGCATTCTCATGTGTCTTCGAATGCTGAACAGTTTTACAAATGAAATCTGAGTCAAATTTTATGCAGCTTCACTACCTAGTTTGTAATAAGCTGCCTTCTATTTGGCGTAGCCATTTGCTCTTCTGTGTAGGAGAGTGGAAAGCCAGGGAAATGCTTGGGATCATCACATGGTTCTTGAATTGGGATGAACCCGGGTCCTTCCTCCATCATGTGTCCCAGGAATGGAAACTTAGAATCACAGACTGGCGAGCAGATGCATGCTCCTGTCTTTGTTTATTCACAAGCAGGAAGTGATTTTTTAAAAAGACAGTTAAAACTGCTAACACAGGATTGTCTCTGTTAGGTGACATTAACTGGTGCAGTCGAGATTTGAAGTCCTTCCCCCCACCAAGAAGCAAGAGGCCATTAATTAGCTCGTTTCATTGTTTATGTGAGGCAGCTTTACCTTCAACTGTGTTCCTAACTGAGGAATGAGCTCATTAAGCTCCCTGTCCCACACTGATCTGATGGTATTCCGGGGCTAGCGAGGCACATGCGCCTTTCTCTTCCCAGCAGGTGCATTGCCTGGGTCCAGTCAGCATTATTACTGAGTTCAATTACTGACCTGGGGGGAGTTCTCTTCTGTTGACTGCTGGGATCTGGTGTGACTAAACCTCAGGTGTTCTTGTTTGTGATACTGAATTAGATGTTGTAGTCCTGATGTCTGGGGTTAGGGGACTACAGCATCTGATCTAGCTGATGTGCTAGTTGATAGCCATAAGCCTCAGTTTCCTCATCTTTAAAATGAGGATCATAGTTTCTCCCTTACAAGCTTGAGAGAGTTCTGAGCACTAAATGAAAATATAAGGAGCTCCACCCAGGACTGGCATATCATTAATATTCAGTGAGTGTGAGCTAGCAGCAGCAGCAGCATTATACATATTAATGTATTAAGCACTTTTTCAGTAATTCTCATTATAAGGTAATATCAAAGTTGGCTCTGCTGAAAATCTATGAAAATAACATAAAAAGAGAGGGCTGTATACCGAAAGCAGAATCTCACAGCAGTGTCTGCCACTGTTAGCCTTTAGGGTCCCCTCCCCCAATCTCCACATTTTGTCTTTCCTTTACCCTCCCTGAGTTATTGCTTAACTCTGATGTGTCAGTCATCTGGATGTGGTAGTCACTTATTTAAGTCTCTTCAGCTGCTGAGGAGTTACGATCCCAGTCTGTTCCTTGTCTCTCAGTGAGAGCGGGTGGATATAGTATATCTCCCTTTATAAGCAGCATTTACAACTGATATTAAGATGTCGTCTCTGATGATCCGAAAACGGCGATCCATCATATCTGTATCACTAAAAATAAGGGCACGTGTGAACTCACTCTAAAGCACACAAAAGACTATCAATTATGTTGCTATAGACTTTTCAGCTCTTAATCCATCTCTCTACCACTGATTTCCCCTTCAAAGCAGTTCGCCTGTCAGTCGTTTGATAGAATGAAAAATCAGATCAGTGTTAGGAACCAACAGGACATGGCTAGCTGCGGATAGCCTATCATTTCAAGGCCTCATTTCCTTCTTTGGGAATTCTGAGATTTTTGTAAGACCCATGTAGAATTTTTTTCCCTTTGCCTGATGCTCAGTGGCATAACCTCTCAGATGGTGGGTGCCTATCCTTATATCCTTAAGTGCCAAGCAGAGGCTGGTGGATGTGCTCCCAAGTAATCTGAGGTCCCTTTAAGATGTTTGCAACAATGTTGTTTGTGTACAGTTAGTTTGGGATGTAGTTCTTTTTATTTCAGGTTTTCAAAGAATCAGTGGTAAAAAGATAATAGATTATTATTCCCATTTTATAGTTAGGGAGCATTGAGGAATAGTAACTGATAGTGGCTGCTTTCACTGCTGGAATAAAAACATGGCATTAGATGTCACAGCTCCCTAACCTATAATACTCTTGAGTGCATAGGCAGTTATGACCATAGAAGCATAAAAAATGGGGGACATCTGGCCCAGATCGGGGTTTCCTGGGAGCTGCTCGCCTCTCGTGTTAGGTCTGTAAGGGCCCACACTCACGTTGGAGTTGGCCTTCTCCACTAAACCGCCATGTGCTTATGCAGTTGGATTTGAGAAGGTGGCATCCGCGCGAAAGCAGCGGTCCCCCAGTGGGAAAGGCTGCAGTCCAGATAACTGCAATGTTAACAAGGCAGAAGCACTTAACTTTGGTCTGCCTTAGGTGGCAAAGGAAACCAGAGAAAGCAAGTATCGGGGCTCTGCTGTCAAGGTAAATGGCGCTCCATTCTCTCCCATGACTCTTCCCCGTGTTCTCTCTGTAGAATCTCTGAAGTTAACACTCAGGGACAGGATGCAGGAGGGTTCTGATGCGACCTGGAAAGCGGAATGTTTCCTGACAATTCCGTGGACCTTGAAAAGCCATGGGCATCGAGAAAGCAGACTCCTCCTCTCTTCCTGGGCAGGGTGTTCATTTCCTTCCTGCCTCAAACCTGGCCCTCACATCTGCTTTCTCAGTTCAGAGGTGGCTGTGCGGATGCCCTTTTAACTTAACCATTGATGTCAAGATCTGGTTACCTCCCATTTAATATCTAGGTCTGCATTTCAGACATTCTTCTCCTCACTTAACTAGAAATTGTTGAGGACTACACAAAATTCCTAAACTTGTTTTCCTCATTATCAAAGAGATTGCATTTAGTTATTCTTAATAAATAGAATGTGCTTGGGGGGTTAGTTTCTAATGAAACGTTCTACGATTAATCCTCATTCATCAGGATTCCTAAAACGTAGTTCATACCTTGATAATAACACGTCACTAATTTGGATTGTGTACATTTTTGTTTCCTTTCCTTAGACAGTGTCTTTCTCAAGGGTGAAGCCCATCCATGCCTTCTGCTCCTTGGCCCCTAATATTCAGTAACTCCATACTGAGTGGGCAAACTGACATTGGTTCTCAATGATCGTTCCATCTCAATTTAGAATGACCTGTTGGTCAGGACCTCTAACTGCCTTAACCATTGTAATCATTGATAGTGTTGTCTCCTTATCTTCCTTCTGTAGATTTTTAACAAGATTAAAAAGAATTGTAGAGAGTTATATTATTGTTGCAGAAGAAATCAATGTTTCTTTCAAAATCCTCCCTTTTGTAGGTGCAAAGTCCTTCTTGGATGCAACCTCAACCTTACATCCTACAGCATCCTGTAAGTGTCTCGTGTTAATGACCTTCTATCCTCTAAGTAAGCTATGTGGATATGTAGCCTGTTGAGTTAAAACCCCTCTACCAAAAGTTGGGGGGTGGAAAAACCCGAACATAGAATATGAAAATTGGCCAGCTTATTATGAAACTTTAAGTCAGTTTTGTCTTAAAATGAATTATTGGTAGACATTAATTTGTATATAAGAACTTAAAAATATACCCTATTTGAGGCAAGGTCTTCTACTCAGCCAGTTTGGTAGGATATCATTAGTTGAGTAACTAAATATTTTACAATGTATGGAAAGAAATGGTTTTTTTTTTTGGTTTTTTGGGGTTTTTTTGTTTGTTTTTTTTTTACATTCTTTGTGATTTAGACATAAAGTTCAGGTCCAGGCAATGCTCTTCATCAGTGTTCCTAGCCCATCTGTAGAAGGATAAGCCTTAAGAGAGCAGTATGTTCCCTTTTAATAACAAATATGATTTCATCAATTTCAACATTGGTTATACTAATGTATATTATTTTTTAAACATATTTGATCTTATTGTACAGTTGTATACCTTTCATACGTAGTTAAAAACAAGTGTGTAGAACCAACTCACAAATCACTAAGAATGCCCTTGGTGACCCACACACTTGCCACAAAAAGGCCACAGGATTGGCCCTTTGATTTCTAGTTAACCAATGAAAATTTGGCATTCTCATTTGCAAGATACATGATGACATTTATAATACAAAAGCCAGATCATTTGTTTAGGAAAAGAACTCAACTCTTGGCCTCAAAACGAGACAGAAATATCTCTCATGAGTCTCCAACAATGGACACTATACTGTGAGGCCATGTGGGTAAAATAACAGTGGTCAGTAGCCAAGTGCTGAACAAGAAATACTGCCACAACCATTCAGATGCAAATAAAATGTTTCTTTGGTACCTGTTCTCCATACATACACACACATCAGCAAGTCTACGCATCCTGCACCCTTGTTCCTGACACTTGGGGGCCCCTTAGTGTATAGGGGTGCCTGTAGATGAGGAGGAAGGATCAGAAAACCCATTCCCCACCATCTAGACTTTGCATCGTTTTTGTTGCTGTGTGCTTTTTGATGTTGTACCTTAAAAATGAAGTGTATCCTTTTTTCGTGAATTTAGAGACAAGTACTGCATATATTTTAATTGAACTCTTTGAGGAGACCTGTGTTACTGTTCTCCATCCAGATTCAAACTGTATGAAACACCTGCTTGTGCCCTGAACTGGTATCTGATAATTAGTAAATGCCAGTGTGTTTCAGGGCAACCAGCTATAGTGATTTCAAACCACATACATGTTCATAATTATGGAGTAAAACAGAATACTAGTATGCTATAACAGATGATTGCAAAAATGAGAATGGTAGAAATCCATTGATTGTGTAGAGAAATTTAGACAAAGGTCCGAACAATTCCATTTTGGTTGCTATAGCATCACTATAGCATCATCTAGCCATTAAAATAGATGGCAGTAAGGCAGTTACCATTTCCAGTAGAAAAACTAAGTTATAAACAAGACCTCAAAGTAGGCAATTATTCATGTTCTCTGATGCAGAATCTAGCTTCCAGTTAGATGCTGCTAATGCTGGTTCTGTTAGAGAGATAGATCATATGAACGATGTTTTTTTCCTTTCCTGTTTTCTTATATACATTTAATTGAATTGTTGATGGCAAAAAAAAAATTCCAAGCAAAATAAGTTAGCATAGAACTGGAGTGGAATTACCAAGATTGGCTTCCCAGGCATGGGACAGGAAGTTCTGAAAAAATACCCAGAAATGAAGAACGTACTCTTGGTCCTACCTACTTAATCTCGAACCAGATGACTACGTGCAAAACATGTTTAAATAAGCTTCTGTATTAATCACCTATCTGCTGCTGTTATTGTTGTTGTTTGGGGGTTTTTTTGTGGCTGTAGAAAGCAAAAGCGGTTTCTCCCCCTCCCCAACATCTGGCAGCCCTGGAAGGCAGTCGTCCCCAGTCTGTTTGATGTCACCACCCTTTCTGCTGGCCTGTCTAGCTTTTCAGTTAGGGCAGACAGAACACAGGATTTCAGTGGGATGAAATAGCACCGCTGCTTCCTCTCAACTCTTGATGAAGGTTTCAGGAAAGTAATCTGGGAGATTTGGGGTAGTTGTTCAGGGTACCTCTTTTAAGTTTGAAGGAGGTTATGTTTGCCTCAACACAGGGTTTTCCTTTGCAAATTTTAACTGCAGAATCTTAATTCACCCTCAGTTTGTATCTCTTCTCCCCTTCCCAGGGTGCCGTGTTAACTCCTTCAATGGAACACACCATGTCACTACAGCCCGCTTCTATGATCAGCCCTCTGGCCCAGCAAATGAGTCATCTGTCACTAGGCAGCACCGGAACAGTAGGTGGCAAATTAATATCCTGTGTTTTTGCAAATAGAAGAAAGTGAATTTAAGGAAGCCTGTGTCTTCCCTAATGAAAGTCAAGGCTTGGGGGTGGGGTGACAAAGATTGTGTTCAGTCCCCCGTCCCATCTGACATTGCCTTCCACAAAGTCAGATAGAACTCACATTATTCTTGATTAGTTGATGACCTGTAAGTTCATCTGTGGATACATCTCCCTCACCCACCTAGCACCCACACATGCCCATGCTAGCTTTTACACGTTCCAAAGTACAGGTCACAAAGGGAAAGATGCACAGGTCGCAGAGGACCAGCAGTGCCCTTTTTGTACTTTCATGCAGTGTTGCAGTGCTGAATTGCAGGTTTTTTAAGGACTTGCTTTCCTCCAGTCCAAGGAACCTGTCGGCTTAGAAGGCTGAATCAGTACTAGGCCAACTGTAAAAGATGGACAGCGGTGTTCAGCTCAGCCTGCATTTGTGGCGGCTGAAAGGGGCAAAGGGCACTGTGTTTCCCCTCCTGTTCTGCAAACCAGCAACAGCTTCTCATGAAAGTGAATCCAGGACAATACACAGCCCAGAAATAGGCTGCCTGGCTTTAGGAAATGAGACTGCTGAACAAGACCAAGTGCGGCTCCCTGGCCACATCTGCAGGGGCCTGTTCACAGTCCCTTCAATTCTCTCCCTACACAGATAGTATGGGGCATCAACTCAGGGGTGACCAGAAAATAACGTGGCCTCTTGAGAGATTTTTATTGCACCTTGTTGATACTGAATTACTGTAGATGAGAAGCATTAATGGCCTTCACATGGGCCCTTTTTTTTGGTAAATTCAAAGAAACATGGCATTTTTTATTTGACCTTCCAATGACATAGTCATGTGCATTAATTAAGCTTTGAAGGGAACCCATATAAATTTATTCTCTGTGACTTTCAAGTACTGTACAGCCAGCTCAGACCCTGCCCCTCGCCACCCAGAAATCTGAATGTTGCATGGCTTGCTGCTGCGCACCCTGATCACCTTCTCCTTTCTAGTACATGCCTGCAACGTCAGCCATGCAAGGAGCCTATTTGCCACAGTATACACACATGCAGACAGCGGCGGTTCCCGTTGAGGTTGGTATAGAGCATCCAAGCGGCCATTACGGCAATGGGTAGTTTTACATCTGAGTCATTGAAACAGAATAACAACAACCAAAATCTATTGGGAGTCAACTATTTTATCAAGGCATAATAGAACATGCCTGGTATCCCAGCACCAGAGAGTCTGAGGCAGGAGGATCCATGAGCTCAGGCCAGCTTCAGCTGTATAGCTGAAGAAGTGAGGCTAGAAAGAGTATACATGCAGTATTATTTTCCAACTATAAAATACTCATTATGCAAATTAGTATGGCAACATCCAGATACATTGTAGCCCGTACTTCCCCCCAAATAACTTTGCAATCTTGTAGCGCATGTCATACCTTCAAGACTTTGTCTTGTTACCCCCAAAATGATACTTGCAGACACATTAAGATAAAATCGGAGTTTGTAATTCTAGTCCTAAAGATTGAACCAATTGTAAAACTTACAGAAAGACACTGGTCATAATTCAGAAGATGGAAAAAGAAAAACTGGTGTCTCTAAATGACAACAAGCATGAGGAACAATCCTCCCTTTTTTATAGCTAACTACTCTTGGTTATTATCTTGGAATATATTGCATTTGTAGAAGATTGGCATTGAATTATGAATGGACAGGAAGCATAGTATTGTCTTGCAGAATATTCTCAAGAATCCAAGGAAGTTTATCAGTCCAGTTATCACACCCACTCAGCAGATCCCAAAGGTTCTTGAGGACTACCGTTGTAGCATTTGCATGATCATACATCTTTGAAGAGTCACAACTGCCTGAATCCACGGGCTCTTATGTGCAGTTCTCCATAACATGAAACCTCCGTAACAATGCAAAACAAAAATGTGCCCTGTAAACTACTTTAGCAAGGCCTGACCATCTTTCAGACACAGTGTGAATTGAGACAAGACAAAATAGCCAGAGTACTCTGGCTTTTTGTTTTATTACTGATATTTTAAGAGAGGTACAGCCAGGACCTCTCTCATGCCAGGCAAATGTTCTGCCGTTAAGCTATGTCCAAGTCCTTTTTAAAATTGTGACCTCGTTTTGTAAGCCAGGCAGGCTGTGAACTTGCACCCTCTGCTTCCCCTCTCAAGTAGCTGAGGTAACAGGCCCTGCTTCCATGTACTGGGTTGAGTCACACTTTCCATCGTATAAATATTGGAAAGTTTGATTGTGAGGTGTGGTGGATGGCTTGAACGGGGGGAGAGGCTATGACATGCAACATTTGCACACTGAGTCTCAGACTCTAAAATCTGAAAATACTGAATTATAAACAACATCTAGCTCCCAGGAGATGGAGCCAAGAAATTTCTTTGATCAATATTTATGTTAAACATTTAGATGGGAGATTCTTGGGCTCTGTCATATTTCAGCTGCATTAGGGTAATGACTAGCCTTAGAAGCTCTGTTTGACTTGAAGAAATTCACTTTGAAGAGTGTTTGTATTAAGGTGCATGTCCTTGGACTCGGGCTGCAGCAGTTGAGTTACAGTTCCATGGCTAACATGTCTCATGCATTCTGCTTTGTTGTAGGAAGCAAGTAGCCAGCAGCAGGTGGCTGTGGAGGCATCTAATGACCATTCTCCATATACCTTTCAACACAATAAGTAACTGTGAGGTATGAGGGAAAAGTCTCCCTAACTGCAGGGCTCCTAGGAAGCAGTCAGGGGTACTTTTATCAAATGATGCCTAGAAAAACACAGATTTAACGTGTTTATGAATTTACAGACTCTGTCTGGATAAGGACCAATGCTTTATATTGAAATCAAATCTGTATTTCCTCTACCCCAAAGTCATAATATATAAAGCATCATAGAACATTGATTTCCAAAATCATCCTGTAATAGAAGCATCCTGTTTATATCGCTTAAATACTCACTAAGGAGATACAGCTTAAGATGTTGCTTAATTAAGTCTCACAAGGTCATCCACGTCTTGACTAGGAATTCAGATTGTTAGCATCATCAGAACTAAAGGTCCTATCACAAGCTCTCACTGGGGTCACAGATATCCAACTTCACTTTACCACAGATATTTCAGAAAAGCAACTCTATGTGGGATCCACTCTCTGGGCTGTCTTGTAACAATATGTGTTGTTGATCTCATCAAATCTCCCTTCATTTGAGAGCGGTGTGGAGTTGGCCCTCGCTGCCTTAGAGAAGAAAGTTTCCTGCAAGTCCCAAACTTGAAAGGGGGACTCAAGGAATTGAACGTGACCCTCAGATCCCCAGCGTATGTCCCTTAGTCTCACCATGGATGAGCACAATCTTGTTCAAACATTTAATCTCTTTCAAATGAAAGACAACAAAGCCCTATGGTGTGTTTGTTAAGTCAGCAAAGACATGGGTCTTTTATCTTTCTCTTGCAGATATACAGAAGGGAGTTCTTACATGAAGAAAGGTGTGAAGGCTGAACAATCATGGATTTTTCTGATCAATTGTGCTTTAGGAAATTATTGACAGTTTTGCACAGGTTCTTGAAAACGTTATTTATAATGAAATCAACTAAAACTATTTTTGCTATAAGTTCTATAAGGTGCATAAAACCCTTAAATTCATCTAGTAGCTGTTCCCCTGAACAGGTTTATTTTAGTAAAAAACAAAAACAAAACAAAAAAAAACAAAAAATGAAAGATTTTTATCAAATATAATGATGCAAAAAAGAAAAAAAAGAGAAAACAAAAACTTCAATTTTCTGGGTATGCACAAAGACCACGAAGACTTATCCAAGTGCATGACCGGATTTTTGTGGTTTTGTTCATTTTGTGTTTAATTTGTCTTTTTTTTTTTTTTCGGCTGTATGAAATGGGCTTTCTGAAGTTCCGATTGTCTCACTGCGCCCATGGTGTTCTGTGCTTGCGGTGCGTGTGTCGCTGTGACTCGGTGTTGCCCTCGATGTCTCTCCTTAGCTTTCCATTTTTCCTTTCAACATAGTGTGACGTGTCTTATCCTTTTCTATGAATTCCAATTTGCCTTAACTCTTTTGATGCTGTAGCTGTTTCAGTAAAGTTAATTCAAACTAATGATGTAGACTGCTTTGACCAAATGGGCTGGTCTAGTACGCCTTGTAAAACTGCAGCATAGGGCTTTTAAAAGGTAGTCAATAAAAGTTGCTGAAATTTTGGCTTTTTTAAATATGTAGTAGGTGTTTTTAATGATTTTTTCACATAACAATGTGTAAGGTAGCGGAGTGCAAGAAGGGAGAACTGTCTCGTGTGAAACACATTTTCTGACTGGAGGACTTTTAATACGGTAAACCGTTTGTAAGGCTGCACACTGACAGTTTCCTCTGATAGTTTGACCAGTTTAGGATATCTGCTGTATGATGCAATGTAAAGTCTTTTTTGCCTTTTTTCAGGAAGAAAAAATAACTTAATGATGTTCTAGATTTTAGCATAGATAGCTTTGGTGGTGGGGGTGGGGGAGGGGAGTCATCGAATGTTTTGTCCTTTATACTAGTGCTTTAGAATGAGAACCATGCCTGTGATCTGGCAAACGGGGTGGGGGGGGGATAATTTTGCTATTGAAACTAAATGGCAAAAACTAAAGAAAAAAAAACAAAAAAACAAAAACAAACAAAAAAAAACAAGAATTTCTCTTCAAACCTGAGCTGAGATATGAACAGAAGAAAAACGATTGGCTACTAGCTCTCTCTCGCTCACTCGCTCTCTATTAGGTAAATCTGAAAAACTAAAAAATGACTTGGCACTTTTAAAGGTAACTTCACCAAAGACCGAAGAGCCAGTAGCCAGTAACTCCACCTTGTCTCAGCATCCCATTTTCTCTGCTCTTTAATTTTGCCCAACCAGTTTGCGGTTAGGAGAACGTGCCTTTTTTGTACCTTTGCATTAGGTTTTATAATTTTAACCGATGTATGGACTCACAGAGACAAATTTAAAAAAAAAAGCATGAAGGAAGATTTGAACCCAAGCCGTGCCACACTTTCCGTCATCACTACAGGTGTTTAAGTGTAAAGAAAACCAACTTTGAAACTATGAAATTCCTGATTCATAAACAGTTATTTCTACTTTAGTACGTATGAGATAAGTCATTGCTATTAATGCTCTTTTATTATGGCAGTTGCATATGTTTTAAAAGCAATGGTAAATTAAGTTGTCTTCCAAACCTGTGTACTTGTCTGGTCAGCTGTATATGATCAGTTATCTACCTCAGAGGCTATTTTTGTTTTGTGCTGGGACAGGTTGCTGGCCCTCCCTGTTTCCACCGACCAAATCCTCCTAGCTCGGGAGCTAGGGCAAAGCAGTTACTTCTTTTGAGTATTTGTTAGTTCTTAAATTTTATTGCTTGTATTTGATGGTAGATGTCAGTGACATTTCATAGTTTCAAACGTCCTTGCTGCTCTGAGAAGTGTAGATTCTAGTGAAAATTACATAGTCATAAGAGAAATGTGTTTTTGTTCTTGTTTCCTTTTTTTTCGTTTTTTTGTTTTGCTTTGTTTTTTGAAGAAGTTGTGGTATTATTGGTTCTATGCTCCCTAAAACATTGTGCTTTGTGGAAGTCCAGACTGAATGCAGCACCCTCCGCATCTCCGTGTACCTAGTATGTTTATCAGCCCGGGACTCTCACTACTTGATATTTTTTCCATTAGTTAAGACAGAAAGAGGATAGCTCAGTCAGTAGGGGAGGGGAAATCTGCTGCTAGGTTTGTCTGAACTAAGTGCCATACTCGTCTGGGTCAGATTTGAGAAACAACCTCTGTACATACTAAAAAAGAAAAGGAAAAGTCAGTTAAACATCACATAGTAGACAGCCATTAAATTATAAAAAAAAAGTTAATTTATGAAGAAAGACCTTTTGTACAGATTGAAAAAAAAGATTTTCATAGAGATATCTATATGATCAAGAGAGTTAATTTTTTATTTTTGTTCTACTAGTGCTACATACTTGCCAGCGGTGACTTACTTACCGCTTCAAGATGACTCTGTAGTTTTCTTTCCTGGGACTTGTTAAAATGCCAAAAGACATTTTTGAACTGTACATTTGATCAGATTGTTAGCTTTTTCTGTTTCATTTCTTTTGAGAACCTTTGAATAAAAATATCTGAAACTCTAGTCTCCCTGTCAGTCTTTTTTTTAATATTTATTTATTATGTATACAATATTCTGTCTACATGCACACCTGCCTGAAGAG
>LOEQ01000105.1:229968-243938 GCA_001685075.1 Bramus lutescens | reverse complement strand
GAAGGAGCTGGGAAGAGGTAAAACTATAGCCAGGCTATATTGTTATGAGAAAAAAATCTATTTTCAATAAAATTCTAATACTTACATATTTGAAAAACTGGGGAATAAGGTTTTCTAAATTATTTAAAGATATTCTAAGGTGGGGGTAAATGGCACATCATTGGTTTGACTTTTCTACCTTGTCATCCTCCATGGGTCTGAGCCACAAGAAGCATCTTTTCATTAGGTTATGACAGCATTTGATTGACACTGAGGCAGATGGAAATTTATTAGGAACTTTCAATAGAACCTCTGAAAAGCCGGTAGATGGAACTGAAAACAAATGAGTGATGATTTAGTCCAGACAGTGCCCTTTCTGTGTTTTCTCTATAGCACAGCTTCTAGCTGGAAGAGCCACAGAACCAGGTATAAAAATAAACAGAACTTCACCCACAGGCCACTCAGGTCACAAAGTACTAAGCCAAGCTTTTCAAGCGACCGATACCGAGCTCTGTCCATACCAATATAAAGTAAGCTTACAACTTCAATACTAGAAGCAAAAATGGGAAAAATACATAACAATGTTTCATATTTAAGTTTTTCTGTTTAGTTATTACAAAGTATTGATTTAGCGGCATAGGCATTCGATTTATAAATGTGCTGTAATACCTGTTTAAAATCTTCAGCTGACTCTGATGGCTATTAGAGCTTTTGGAACCACAGGGGTTGTGGGAAAGAAAGGAGGAAGGGAAGGAGGAAAGAAGAAAGGAAAGGAGGGAGGTAATGTCTGTGGAAATCCAAGTTTTAGGTCTTCACAAATCCTGTGTTCAGTTTGACTTCAAAGAAAACAAAACCAGGATGTGAGGGTAAACGCCTGCCCAACTTTCTCAGAGTTAGGTGAGTGTGTACATTTGATTGACAGGCCTCCTCGCAGAACATTTTAGAAATATTTGGAATGAAGTAGGAGGCCTAAGTGACCACCCAGTGGTACCAAAAAAACAGCAGGAAGCAAAATGAGCATCAGTTCTTTCCTCTTTCACCAGGCTGGCCTGCACAGGTGCGGTGTGACAGCCATCTTGTCCAACTCAGCTTGCATCTCAATGGCATCCCTAAGTGCCACATTGGGCAGGAACGTTGGAAATGAATGTTAGCACAGCACACAGGGTTTGAAGGTGACAGAAACACTCCAGGCAGAGAATAGCCATGCAGACTAGACAGGGGGATGCCTAGAGCTCTATTCGCCCAGTGTGCCTTTTCTCTGGTGCCGCCAGGCAACCAAGAGCTCAGCCTCAGGCAGAGTTGTGAGCAGTATACTTGCATATTTATCGTCTTGACTTTCAAGCAAATGGCTAGGAAAACATATTGGCAGAGGAGAGCTCTCATTATAGGGCTCTGAATTGGAAGCTGCTTCCAAGCTGCTGTGTAGTACATTTTTATTTTCAGGATTTTCTACTGATTAAAATTAAAATTTGGTTGTAAAGCAAGGGACCCACAGAAATGGGGGCCTCTTGAAAAATGTATCCTGCATCCTCCATCTTTTCTTTTCAAAGGTAGGGCAAGTTCAAACCAGCAGTCTGCGGTGATGATGGTGTACCAAAGCAGTTTCACATTCCTGCGCAAGCCTCCAGACGAAGGAACACTTGAGTTCTCTGCAATTAGCAAGAAGAAACTGATGATGTCAGCATGTTATTTCTGGCTACATTCTGAACCGCATCTTTGTAAATTAAATACCTGTCATTTGTTGCTGCTTTGCTGATTGCTTGTCTTGAATATCCATCAGGGGACTGGATAAATCATGTGCTTTATCAGCTGGGGTTTTTCAACCTCCTGCTCAGCTCACATAAAGCCATTCAAACACAAAAATTCTCTGGTAGCTACAAGGGCTGAGTCCTCTATGCCATAGCCACATTGGGAGGGTAGTGATAACAGATCTTGCCTTTTACAGGACTGTGGATTCCAAACTGGGTTTTTCCTTTTTCGTCCCAGCAAATAAGGAAGCGGCCAAATCATTCTTCTAAGAATGATCTTCATGATGCACGGGGGATATCCAACATCCCCCAGCTAGAAGGTGTTTGTCTTTTTCCCTATGCTCTCCTTCAGCTGGCTGCAAAATCTGTCTGCCTCCTCACCATTAAGGACCACACACACACACACACACACCACACTTTTAACCAACTTGTATGTTGAGAAATGAAGGTGAAGTCTTGATTTATTGTGACTTGAATAGCACACTTGACAATTCCAACAGATTGCTGAACTTGAGGCATGTCCGTCATGTTTTATGGGTGGGACCGTTCCCATCTTGTCTGAGGAGCTAAGAGTGGAATTTTAATTATGAATTTTCTTGTGTTTAATAAGCTAAAGTCAAAAAGGCCACAGTCTGCTTTCAGATATGCATGAACAACTTCCAACTGGAGTTACTCATATGTATCTGAGTTTAGTTAAAACACTCTCTTAGGCACTTGAAAGAAAAACCACTTTTTAATGCACATATGGAAGAATAAAAAGGTATGACTAAAATAATGAAATTTGTTCATTCTTTGGGGTGAAGTGTTTGGTTTTGGAGGAAACAATCCCATTTGGTCATTTTCAATTCTAGACCTGCTTGTCTATTTCATCCTTATACGCATCAACCTTCTCTGAGTCTAGCTTGAAAGGCTTGTTAGATTGACCCCGTGCTGTTACTTAAGGGGCTATTGTGGTACAGTAGAGCACAATGAGCCTGGACTCAAAAGAAACAAGACCAATTCCTTTCTGACAATGGTTAGATGCAGGCAATTCAGTCTTTCTAAGTATCTAGCCTTCTAAAAACTATTGGCTTTGCCATCCCTATAGTATGAAGAATTCGGAGGATGGACATTCAAACAACCCTTCTATTTAAAGCATGTTCTGGCTCTTCAGACTATTAGGTGCCATCAGTAGACAGCAGGTATTGAAAAAAAAAGTGTGTGTGCACATACACACGCCTAGTAATAAAAATGGAGACAATAAGACAAGCTTATCTAACAGTGATTTGGGGACAATATGGAGCCACTTCTTAGGAAAGGAATTCCAATGAATATTAATGACAATGAGCACTTACTATGTCTCCTTTGATTCAATAATTCCACATAGAGAATTTGAAAAATAAGAGTAGAGTGAAAAACAAATAAAATGAACTCCAACTTTCAGGAAATGAGAGTTTATACTCCCTATATATTCCTAGCAGAAAGATACTTAGATTAAATTTGTGTAATGATAGATGAATAAATGGGGGTTGGAAATACATATTCTGTTTGATCCAAATTTATAACAACCACAAAAATATCAAAAATCCTGGAAAGTAATCAAAGACATATTTTCAATATTAACTGTTATAAGATGCTTTAGATGAGATTATTTGAAATTTTGAAGTATAATACTTTAGCTAAAATATCTTGCTCAAATAGTTTCTAATTAATCAAAACTTTACCCCACCTATTCCTCCAAAAACAATATGGAGACATTTTCCTGGGAGGTTTAATCTTATTTTTGCATCCAGCTATCTGTAAGTTCACAGATATTCAGGCTAGAACATTTGGCATCTGGTCAAACAGCAAATGCTTGGATTTAGTCAGTGAGTGTCACAAGGCACAACATCAAAGGAATGTTTGGTCTTTGCACCCCCCAAAAGGCATGGTCCATGTCATTTAAGCCTCAAGAATGCTGAACCGGGGGTGACCCATGTCCTGGTGAGAGAGCCAATGTATATGTTTCCATCAACTGGGGTGGGGTGGGGGTGCACAAATTGTGGGTGGAGTTGGTACACTGAGAGAAAGCTTATCCCAACCTCAGAGTGCATTGATGTCCAAACAAAAAGGAGAATGCAGTAAATAGAGCTTGTTAATTTATAAAAGTAGACGAAAGCACACAAAATGAGCAGGACTATGTGCACATGCGGTTTCCTAACCCCCTTGGATATAGCAGCATCTTCATATGAAAGTCACATCTAGTGGTGATGCTGTAAAACTCTGTAGGTAGCTAGTTTTCTTGTTGCTATGACAAAGGCAACTTAAGGAAGGAAGAGTTTATGGTCTGGGGGTACAGCTCATCACGGCTGGGAAGGTGCGGCAGCAAGAGTGGAGGTGTCTGGTCATGCTACACACAGCCAGGAAGGAGAAGGAGGTGGAGGCTGATGTATGTTTTGTCTCCTTTTTCTTTTATTCAGTTCAGAACCACAGAGCATGGAATGGTACTACCCACATTCAGAATGGATTCTCTCTCCGCAGTTAACCCTCTCTGGAAATACCCTTACACGCATGTCCGGAGGTGTCTCTCTTGGGTAATTCCAAATCTAGTCACGGCGACAATAAGGATTAACCACCGCAGATAATTTTTTCCTGTTTCAGCACATCCTCCAGGACTCTCTGGCTCACTTAAGTGCGAAACCACACCCTCTCTGAAGTGGAGTCTTCACCTAGGTGATGGAAGGTCTCGGTGCCACAGCACCTCCCTGACGGAGCGAGCTTTACTGAGAAGAGTGTAGCATTCCTGGGGCAAAACTGAAAGCAGGTTTTTTGAATTTCAAATGAAAATGTTTCCTCACATCGGAGTTTGCATAAAAGAGCAAATACATGCCTCAATTACAGAAAACATAAAAGCCAATAGAAGGCTCCTGAAATCAAGAGAGATGTGAAGGGTGGTTTAGCTATCTCTTCATACTCCTTCCCCGTCCCTACCCTCACCCCCACTTTCTGGGAATTTTTCTAAGATGCCCCAGCCAGTGGAGTCTAGATTCAAATCTAGCTCTCTCGACTTTCTCTGTTCTGGCTCCAACATTCCTCAAACCCCTCAGAGATTGCAAGCTGCTAACCCGGATCAGGACGCACACTGCATGTTCAATCAGCAGTGACTCAAAGGGCTTTGGAGCCATAAAGTCTAAATTTTGAGTCTCAGTGCTGTGCAGCTCTGGACAGGACAACTAACTTCTCTGAACAGCAGTGTCATATAAAGCAAAGACCATATGCTCTACTCCATGTTCTGAGGGTGGGAAATAAATATGCCAAGGCACAGCAAGTGCTGAGTGGGGCTCCCAGCATGCCACAGGAGCTCAGGAAACAGTGTCTAGTATCAATGTCATGCCACTGTCTTAGAGACCTGACCTTTCAACTTTAGCCTAGAAAGAGTGATCCAAATAATTCACCCTTCTTGACAAACGCTGTTTGGACATTTCTGTTCTCAGCTGTGCCTAGCCAAAATAAACCAAATCCAATCTGGCCCATTTACTGCTTTGGCACCATTTTGAACACTAGTCTCATCAGTTGTTATTTTCAGTTTCTGGTTTACCCAAACAGGCCATTTTTGGAGAGCACTGAGTTTAAACCTAAGCTGCCAATAAAATAGATTTGTCTTGAAAACAGCAGGACCCTTCTGAAGATATGTCACTATGAATACACACAGGGCCCCGGGATCCTCCGCAAGCATTGTCCCTGGCCTGGATATGTGCTCAGCTATGAACTCTCCCAATTTTATCGGGGGGGGGGAGGGGTCGTGTCTATATGCGCTCTACCAACCCAGCCGTCCACTAGGTTTGGGTGTCCTTTAAGAGTGAACTTGATCCTGGTTCACTTTTGGTCTCCCTCCAGAGAAGCGAATGTGCTGGCATAGCTCTGCCATTTGTCAGCCAGAAGTCTGGCTACACATTTGCTCGTCAATCTAAACCTAACCTATTCTCATCTGCACACTTGGGGGCTTGTGCAAATCAACCAGGCGCTCTGTCACTCACCAGCGATATCTCCACAGAGTGGTGTACACCCACATGCCTTCGTAAGCTGTCTCATCATGCCGGTGGGAGAAATATTCACATGAATGTACTTTTTCAGGGATGGTGGCAACAGGATGCTTTAATTCTGTTCACTACCCTCAGGATCAATGGCACTTCTGCCAAAGACTTTTCTCACGGGTACAGTAATGCATGTCAGCACTCTCTGAGATTAGAGGGTCTCCCTTGAGAGGTAAGTGGACCAAGTTTTCTGCATGGCTAACAAATGTAAGCCCGAATTTTTAGAGCTGAGTGTTTCCTGCCCAGCCATTGATCATTACAGACCAACTCTGCTTTGGGGATCCATAACGTCATTTCTCCTTCAGATCCATAATGTTATTTCTACTTTCTTAGCACTTAGGAACCCTTGAATATGACCACAAGATTTATAAAAGAGCAAATTCATAATAGCTCAGTGTGCTTTATTGTGACCCGTCCTACACTAAGATTCACAGATACTTCAAAAAATTGTAATAGACAAAGGACAGGAATTTGTATATTTATATTCACTTGATGTTTGGTAACATGTTTTTAACTATTAATCGGATGGTCTTTTTAAAGAAGATTTTAAGATATTTGCTTCTGGTTGAGGTCATTGTGATTTTTCTTTCAAATGGGCGATGAGACTAGCCTTCATTGACTCTTTCTAGTCTTTTCAAAAGGCACAAAATGAATGACCAACTGAGAATTTAAGTGAGAAAAAACAAACAAACAAACAGACAAACCTGTTGGCACTGACCTGCAAATGACACAGGATGAGTTAACCAGAGTGTCTCTAGATTATGTGACGGTGTTTTAATGTTCAGCTAATGCATGAAAACCATGGGGGGGGGCACCGGGGAGGGAAGCCCATCCCTCCTAGCTATCTACAAAGAGCACATTTCTGGGAGTACCCGGATTGCCTGGTCTTGTTGCTATTCACTGTGAGAACTCTGAGTAAGACCAATACTGCACTTTGAAAAATCCAATATCTGTGAGAGGTTATTCATCTAAATAATGTATCCCCTAAAATTAAGGACTCATAGACACACTATATTGTATTGGCTCTCAAATTGTCTAAAACGGACAGAATATAGATTCCATTTGGAGGGTAATAGCTTTCTCCTTGCTGTTGTGGATTCTGAACAGCTACAGCAGATCATAGGAGTTTTAATGCTGAATTCCAACCGTGAAGTCACTTGGTCACATTATAAGCATTAGTATCTGCTTAAATAAAGCTGTGTACCTTAGTGAAATTGAAAAGAAAGGAAAATAAAGCCTTCCTGGTTTCCCTCTTCCAGGGCAGCCTTTTCTCTCTGACTTCTGCCCTCTTGTGTTCCCAGGAAGAAGTGCAGTCTCTGAAGTTCAAATTAGAAGTAAAATGATTACTTTCTGCAATACCTCAATATTTTCCCCAGACACCATATACTAAAACACATTTACGTGTGCTGATGAAGGATTATATGACGGCAGGAATTTTACATCTGAGGATCCAAACCCAGTAGACCCTTCATGCATCTTCAGACTCCCAAAGGGTCAGGAACTTTGCAACTAGTTCTTAAGGGATAAATTCCTTCTGGGCTTTGAAGCCTTGCATTCAAATTTGCTTTTATTGTGCTATCCAGAAAGGTAAATTATGCTAATGAATGATGGTATGCAAACAGGCATTTCTTTGACATGTTCCCCAGGGGAAGAACTTACATTTTGATTCTTCTAAGTTACATGAGAGGTTCACGGTATTTTGACTCAAGGAAAGAAAATGATTAATTTTTTAAATAGCCTTCCAGAAACCAGAGGTATATGCCCTTAGTCAACGAGAGGACTAGCCACCAGGAACTGTATTGCTTGTGACCACGTTTTCTTTACGGAAAACAAAATATGCTTCCAAAGCTGTCTCTTGCTATTACTGCTCTTCTGAATATCAGCTAACTTTAGACCAAGGTCATCTGGGGACCAACCCAGGCTGCTCACATGGATAATGCTCACACTTAGCTACGGTGCCCAGTTAGCCTTGCCAATCCAGCCAGGCCAGCCAGGCCAGCCAAGCCAGGCAAGACTGCTATTTTCAGTTGGAGTTCCCAAGCGAAAGCCCTTGACTGCCCTTCACGCTGCTAGCATTTAATTTACTACTCAGCCATTCTGAACTGTCTGTCCTAGGCATGAGGACCTCTCTGCTTCACTTTATCCTAGCTTTTTGCAGAGCCTGACGGCAGGTACGCAGGTATGTTACACTTTGATATTAAAATGAACTTTGTGTGTAACAGAACAAAGCTCACCCCTCACGCAGCTCTGCTTCATCAAATGGCTTCACGGAGTGCCTGCGCAGGAAATCTTAGGCTGTTTCAACCCCGCCCCCTCAATCCTGCCATTCCTAGCCTCCAGCCACAGCCAGGCCTTGTGCATGCACACAGGCCAGGGTCTGTTGCGGCCCTCTCCTCTCCTATTCCTGCTATCCTGCCCCATCACTGCAGCTCGTCCTTTCTCCAGGCCTCAAACTCAGCGACATCTGAGGAGACGACCTGATTTATCAACCAGAGCCCAGATCTAGGAGCTTGGACCTTTTTATCCCACTGAGTTGGGGAACTGAGGCATGCCAGTCTGCAGAGTGAGTTTGGGGCTAACTTGGGCAAGTTTATTGTTAAAGGCACTTGGAACAGAATTCAGCAGTAGAACGCTTGGGACTCAGGAGTGCTACCCTAGGTTCCAGCTCCAGTACAGGAAATAGAATCGCACAAAAAAGCACATTAGAGACCGGGAAACTCTCTTCTTGCTTGAACAGCTTCAATGGTCCTCATCATCTATACGATTCCCAAATTTAGATTCCCCCAGTGTGTTTAGTCCATTTTAATGCTTCTAACAGAATACCACAGGCTGGTAAATTTAGAACCAACAGCAAAGTTTTGGCATAGAATTGTGAAAACTGAGAGGTTCAAGGTCAAGGGGGCCAGATGCTAGCAGCGGGTTTTTTGTTGGGTTATTCCAAGATTGGAAAGCAAGGAATAGTGAGCGGGAGCAATAGAGGCCACTCCTCCTTCCCTGAGGAACCAGAATGAGCCCACTCTTTCAGAAACAACAAGCAGGCCTTCAGTCCCCAACACACTGTAAAGATCCCATTGCTTACACTAGTACACTATTTGTGTCCCCGACACATTGTAAAGATCCCATCTCTTACACTACTAAGTTAAATTTCTAATACATGGATTTCAGACCCCAGCACCTAGGCTGTGTAAAGAGTATTTGAAACCTGGACATTCCTAGTTACTCTTCCTGCTTCCTCTCTCACATCCCTTCTGTAGTGTTCTTCCGTCCTTCCTTCATCACGTAAATATATCCTATGTCTTGACCAAAGAATTTACTATTCTCCAAGTCTATCACAGTCCTCAACGTCTCCAGTTCTTCCTTAGTTCTGTCCAAAGAGAATTAGGGACTGGAGATGGATAGGAAGAGTCCAATAGATCTGAAGGGATTTTCCTTCGGTACTCATTTGGACCATCACTTTTTGACGGCTTTTCTCCTATTCACTCTGTAGCCCAGCGGGCCTCAGCCTCCCAAGTAAGTGGAATAAACATGCCTAGGAGTTCAGGGAAGCACTCCAGTTAGTTTCCACAATGAATACATTTAGCCATTGCATCTATGGGTCTCTTCAGAACACTGTAGACACTTCCAATACCTGCACCAACAACCCCATCTCTCCACCCCTATTCACAGGACCTTTCCTTTGAGATGTAGGGGTCTTAATATAGGAATTCAGTTTGAATTTTATGTGCAAGACACCTAGGAACAAACCTAAGATTAAGCAATAAACAGATGTGCTATATGAATAAAAATGCAAATTTCCAACAAAAGAGCCAGCATCATCAAAGGAAACATACTTGGAAAAAAATTCTGCTTTGACTTTTCCTTCTACTTTCTATAGACTTGATTTCAAAGTCTGTGTCTCTACATCTGTACTGAAGGAAATTATTGCTGCTAAAAGCAACTGGCAAAGTCTTGGGGAGTAAGAAGTGGGGTCATAAGGTGGAAAGAGCAAGACGTGTTGGGGGCTGTATTTGCTGCCTCGTGAGTCCAGCTCAGTGCTCGAAGACTTGGGAACCAAAGGGCTATTAAAATAGAGACAGGCCTGATGACAGAGGTTTCTGTTCTGCCTGTTCTCACAGCCATTTAGACCCAAAGAAACATTAATTATAAATTGATTGGCCTAGTAGCTCAGGCTACTTATTAACTCTTACATTAGCCCATGATACTTGTCTGTGTTAGCCACATGGCTTGGTGCCTTTTCCGGTGAGGTAGTCACATCTTGCTTCCTCTGCATCTTGGTGATGGCTGCTGAACAAATCTTTTCACTTCCCAGAATTCCCCTGTTCTCATTGCCCAGCCTCTACTTACTGCCTGATCGCCCCACCTATATTTCCTGCCTGGCTACTGGCCAACCAGCATTTTATTAAGCAAGTACAGGAAAAAATCTTTACAGGGTAAAACCATTGTCCCACAGCACAGGTCTGGCAGTGGTGTTGCACAACTTTAATCCTAGCACTCAGGAGGCAGAGGCAAGTGGATCTCTGAGGTCAAGGCCAGACTGGTCTACAGAGTGAGTTCTACAACAGCCAGGGCTACACTGAGAAACCCTGTCTCAAAAATAGCAAAACTAAACCCAAACGAAACAAAACGAAAACCAGGAAGAGCCACCACACACAGCTCACATATGCATTCAGACTCACTCACTTAGTATCTGTACACTCGACTCATCTGTACAAGTTCCTATGTGGCTGGAGGCCGAACCTGGAAAACTCAGCTTCCAGCTCTGTAACGAGCATAGGTCTACCACTGCCATTCCTGGTGTTCCATCCAGGCCTTTTATCAGAGCAATCCAGAAAGGCTGACTGGGGAGAGTAGGCGGAGTGAGCCAGGCTTCCTGTGCTCTCTGTATGGCTATGCAGTCACTATGACCTCAGCATGGAGCAGATTAAGGACAGGAGGTAAAATGTGGCCTTCAGTTGGTTTGCTCAGCATAGCATGTCACGTAATTTTTTTTCTTCTCAACCATCATTTGCTCACAATTCTTAACAATTTGTGCTGGGCACAGTGGGCATGGTTCGTTTTATAGGCCTCTTTTGGGCTCAGATTATGAGTACAGACTGAGTCTCATGCACATCTCATGGAGAACAGGCTGCTTGCCGATATGTGTTCTCAGCTGTGTGGCCACGCTGGTCGGTTTGATCTTATTTGCACAGTGGACCCACGGAGACACCACAGCAGTAGTGGCCAGCCTCAGGTTTCTTCAGGCTTCTTCTTGCACATGCTCACTAGAATTCCTTTATCACACAGTCCGAGGCAGAATGAAGGACTGGATGTAGACAGGAAGGGTACAAAGATGCCAAGTACACAAAAGCATGGTTTGGGGGTCATTTTGCCACCTACTGCAGAGACTTTCTTGGTGCTGTCTTCCTGAAGCCTGCATGTAGGTTTGACATGCCTTCCTTAACAACCATCACACAATGCATGCCACCCTGTGTAAGCTTGACCAGACCTTGGGGAGAGGGTCCTGTCTGTTCAGATGAGAGTTGAGCAAGCCCTTCCCAGCCTCCTGGGAACAGACAACAAACACTTCTACAGTCATAGATGACCCTCCCAGCACTTACAGGAAATGGAAACACAAGAAGAGTTCAAAGACATCTAAGGAAGAGACATGGCAACATGCCCTACGAAGTGGACAAACACAGTATTGCAGAGAATACTGAAGATGCAGGATATTAGTGGGCTCCATTCTTACACAGGAAGAAAGCAGTGTGGTCCACATTAGCTCTTTCTTCCTATCCATATGCCCTCCAACCAGATGCAATCCCTACCACATCATTGTGCCTCTTCCAATGACCTCAGTTACCGCTTAGAACTAAGTGTTGGTTACCATTTGTCCTGGCTCTTAATCCACTGTAGAACCGAGGGTGGCACTCTATTCTCTACTGAAAATGAGAAAGCTAGAGACACATGAGCAGCCACTGAGCCAGGGAAGGAAAGACTATTCATATATGAGAAATAAATATGGAAAATGTGTCTGGGTAGAAAAAATATACCTTAAGGATGCTATTGTGCCATAGCTTCCTCCATTCATCCATCTGTCCATTCATTTAGTCATTCATTCTTTCCTTCATATTGCCTTCTCAAACCCCATAGTCATTTGAGTTTTGCACTCTTGATTAATGAATACTTTATTTTCCAAGCAAAGTCCTGAGCAACCTGAAAGGTCTCCTTCTTCTTGCCACTCTCAGCACTCTGGGGGAAATGGAAGGGGCATCAGTAAACACGACACCGATGAACGGAAAGCTTGACTCAAGGTTCAGGAAGAGAATAAACACAGAGACGGGGATCCCCTCCTTTATTTTGCCTGAGCCAAATGGCCAATTTACAGCTAATCACTGCATCTTAACCAGTGACAGCTGGAGCTTGCAGCTTGCTTCCTGCCTTCTCCTCTTTATTCCATCCACAAAGGCAGGAAACAGAAGGGCACCACATACAACAATCACAGACACTCACCAAAGCCAAGACACTGGCATGGGAACTCAACAAGCAAAGGGTTCAGGGCCAACTGTGGGAGTGACGGTCAAGAGCATGTTCCACAGCCATCAGCAGCCTCTGCCTTATTCTTTGTGGGTGAGGACTGAGGAACAAGCATCCTTTAGTTTTCCAGCAAATGGGCAGTTTCAGGAAAACACAGGGCTGATGAATGATACGCCAGACAAGCCCAGCTGTAGTGATGCAGTGATGTATTGCGTACTAGTGATCTACCAGAAAGCCTGCCTGGCTCTTCTCCATCCCTTTCAGGAAGATGAGAGTCATCAATCTGTAGGAGCACCAGGCTGCTTCAGATGTGGTGCAGTCTGGAAGAAATTTCAGGGTTCTGATCTCAGGTCTAGGAAGGAAGGTCAATTTTGTCTTCCCTCCAGGGAACCAGGACACTCTGCCTAACTTGACTTTGGAGAAAGATTTCAAATAACCTTGGGGCTTGAATTATCAGACCTCTAATACAGGAAGTCATGTATTTTCTTTTAAAGATTTATTTATTTATTATGCATACAGTGTTGCCAGCATGCCAGAATCTCATTATAGATGATTATGAGCCACGATGTGGGTGCTGGGAATTGAACTTAGGTCCCCTGGAAGAGTAGCCAGTGCTCTTAATCTCTCTCTGAGCCATCTCCAGCTCCAAGCATTCATTTTTATGTCCATGAGACTTAGCCTGTGTTCTCAGCTCTGACCTCTGAGCAGTCTCTAACTTTGAGAGACAACTTTAGTAATGATTCACTGTAGATTAGCAAAACCCTTCTCCTTCCCCCTGTGAGAACAATTATTTGCGTCTTCAACAGGAAATAGCACAGGTGTCTTTCTGACTAGAAGCGCATTGTGCTAGAAGCTCCATCCGTGGGCAAATTACAGATCTATGTCCTTTGTTTTAATAGTAGTGTGAAACTAAGCAAGGACCTTGACCTTGGTGGCCCTTTCCTTCTTTTTCTCTCAAATTGAGAAAAAGTTATCCATAAGAGAAAAGGTGGAGGAGTTTTGTTCGATGCTAGCAAGGCTGAGGACTGGAGAGAAGACTCGGCATAGCACATGCTCACTGCTCTTCTGGAAGACCCAAGGTCAGTTCCTAGTACCCACATCAGGAGGTTCACAACTGCTATCACCCTACTTCCAGAGGATCGGACCCCCTTTGGCCTTTTCCAGAATATACATGCACATCTTGTGTATAAATTAACACAGGCATACACACATACATATAAATAAAAATAAGAAATAATTTTTAAATGGCTGAATTAGAAACTGGTCTAGTGTATTTTCCATTGCTCTAACAAAATAACCACAGCCAAGGAATTTGGAAAGCAAAGAAGTTTATATTGATTGCTACTTCTAGAAGTTCAAGCAGATACGATGGATCTCTTTTTGGCTTCCGGTGAAGGCCTCGTCCTCTTCCACATATGTCATATAAACTGATGCGGGGGGGGGGAGGCAGGGGACAGAGTCACAGATGACTTCACAACAGCCTACTCACAATGACTAAAAATTCTTAGGACCCACATTAATCCCTTCAGGACAGTAGCGCCCTGTGACTTCTCTTTAATGGGGTAGAGAGTAACCACCTCTCTATACCACTAAGCTGACAACGAAACTGTAACGAGTTTAGCCAAGGACAAACGGTATCCAAACCACCAAGGAAATCACAGTGTGGGAGAGGAGTGGC
>LOEQ01000105.1:196275-212613 GCA_001685075.1 Bramus lutescens | reverse complement strand
AGAGAGAGAGAGAGAGAGAGAGAGAGAGAGAGAGAAATAAAAATTCCTTCTGACCAAGGAGCTCAGCTCCAGTAGCAAAACCACAGTGTGGTATGACAGATACCATTACCTAGAGACACTCGGAAAAACCACGTCCTTTTCCCCATCAGCCCTTTCAGGAACAAACTTTACCAAAATACAGCTGTATTCAAATTAAATAGGGAGATGATGAGCTAATTCCACCTCTGCCATGATTCAGCAATGTCCATTCTGATTTCATTCTGTTTGTTGGAAGCTCTGTGTGTGTCTGTGTGTGTGTATGCATGTGTGTGCGTGTGTGCATGATCTGTGAGATATGTAAAACCTGTCTAAATGAGCTATATTAACAAAATAGCAAACACTGTTTCATTCTGTGGCCACGGTGGCGAGCAATGCACACGACCCTGCTAAATAGCAAGAATGTAGTTCTCAGATATGTGAACTGGAAACTTAAAATCCACCTAAAAGTTTTGGGCAATGAGCCAGTCTTGGGTAGCCCTGTAAAGCAAGAGCTATAAAAGCAGAGCCTGGGTCAGTGCATGGGGTGGGGGAGGGGCCAAACCAGAAGGAGAGGCTTTGTAACAACAGACGATGACATTGTTCAGAGTGTTTCCAGACACTTGCTGTGGTGGCATTAGGAACTCACATCTCCATCTGATTTGCCCTCCCTTAAAAGAGCCGCCCGGGCGCAGTTCAGCTGAGTAGCTAACTGGTGATACTGGTCTGTGTACAACCCAGGCAGGATCACCACTGGCTTTAGGAAGGCTGCCTATCCCACAACTCAGTGTCACCAGATGCATCCCATAGGGACTGTCAGGTAGCTCAAATGGTCTCAGGATTGCATTAAACAGTAGCCATGGGACCCATAGCGACTGTCCCTGCTGCATTGCCCCAGCTGCAGTGGCTAAAAAGGCAGTGCATCTTGCAGGAAATGCACTGGTCCTGAAATGGTATCTAGTCACTTTAGAGAATCCAGGTTACCCAAGACCCTGACTTTCTAGTCCTATGGTCTGTAGTAGTCACCTATCCAGATATTCTATAATACCACAAGCTGAAACACCCAGAAGAACTCACAGGCGGCTCTTGAGGGCTCAGTGTTTGCTTTGGGTTGGGAATGTAACTGCCCTACTTTGAAGACTGAGGTTCTTTCCGAAATGGCAGTGACTCATGTGTCCCCTATGAACAAAGGTGAATCATCCACAAAACAAGAAATCCCTTTTCTGACCCGGAAGACCTGGGTGTAGAAATTCAAGCCAACCTTGATGTGACAGGAATAAGCCAATGATCCTTAACACCCCAACCTGAGCAGAGCCATTAAGCCTCAAATAAATTTAATCCAGTTTTTCATCTATCACCTTCTATTTTTATTTATTACTACCCATTGGGCCAAAAATAGAATAGTCAAAGCAGTCCCAGGGCCAGGGTATTTATAAGCAGGCAGGGAAGGAGGCTTTATTTATTTGCGTTATCAGACAAGCAATTTCCCAGCTCTCAGTTTTTGACTGGATTTCAATTAAATAAATGTACAGGTGTTAATGAGACCAGATCACTGAATCACAGGGGGGTGTTCTCATAAATCCAAGTAAGATCCCAACCCCAAAGCACTGATATCATCAGAGAGAACACCGCAGGTAGGCCTTCCAGATACCTAGAAGGATGCCTGAAGAGGAAGGCATCGCCCTGAGAGGTCAGAAAGGGTTTGCTGGTGTGGAAGGTATTGCCATGCCTAATGCCAGGCTACAAAGAGGGTTTTACAGTATAATGGGTCTTTTCATCCACACAGAGGCAGTATCTGTATGTGTGTGTGTGTGTGTGTGTGGTTATTTTTTTAAGAAGTGTTTTCAGCTTCATACCGGCCAACCTAAGGTAGACTATTGGAATTCTCTAAGCTAAGTTTACCAGCTTCTATGCTAACAAAAGTAATAGCAGTGGCTATCTAAAATGGCTGCTGATTTAAAAAACCATTACCTGCCTATCTCAAACCACGGTCTCTCATCTTGCCTGCTCTCACCCTTCCTTCATCAATGGTTCCAGACCCCCACACAGCCATGCACACAGCTCCTGATACACAAAGCCTCCTGACAGGCAACCCATGGGCACTCTCCTCCTCCTCAAGCTGGGCTTCTTCATTTTAGTGACCTCCTTAGAGAGGCCTATTTACTGTGCTAAATGAAATACCAAACAGCTTCTCCCACGAAGCCGGTAAATATACGGTGAGTGAATCAGCAAGCTCCCAAACTCTCCAGTGGTTTCTGACCTCTACATGCCTTAATCCTGAGAGGTTCCAAAGGACACATAGAATAGACCGAATTAGCAGCACCTGCCATCCTGCAGGCCCACTGCCTGCATTTGTGGTGATTGATCGAGACTGTCAACTTGACTGAACTGGGAAGTGCCCAGAAGAAGGGCTTTAGAGTTTCCTGCTGGATAAAGAGTTGAAATCACACACTTTTCCTCATTGTATCTCCTATTTTCTCCTCAGTTTTTCTCTCCAGAATAAAGGAAAACAAAACAAATTCTGTGTGGTTGTTAGTGCTTTTTTTTGTTTTTAGAGACAAGGTCTCACAGTCTAATCCAAACTGGCCTAGAACTTCTGGCAATTTTCCTGCCTCAGCTTTCTGAATGTAATAAGTATGGGTATGAACCACCAAACCTAGCAAGAAAAAGTGTTTATGCTTCTGTTGCTCACAGATACCAAAAAATGCTAATAGAGCTCAATAGAGCTGAGGGCCTGAAGGAGGAAAAGGTCTAAAAAGACCATGGGTATCCATGCAAATTAAATCAAAGGGCCTCTTCCTCAAAGTAGTTTATTTCCCTCTCTGAGACAATTGTTATTGTAAGCATATCTACAATGCCAACAGGAGCTCTGTTTCCAATGTTCTGTTACGCTATAGTTACCTGAACTGAGTAGTCAGTAAACGTGTGCTTGCTCAATTATGATATCCATCATTACCAGGAGGGCAATGAGCAATCTGGCCCTTCCCACAATTTTTAGTCATCTCCACATGACGGATCTTCTAGTCTCTCTCTAGATCTATGGTGCAAGAGCAGTGTGAATGTCCTGACTACCCCAGACCTACCTCCTACTCCCAACGTTAGAGGTGCAGACCTGATTGACTACAGCTTAGAGTCACCTGGAGGGAAGGGGAGCAGTCTGGAGCAGGGGCAGGCCAAGCCAGGCCTGCTGCTGACTTGAGACTGACAGTTTTCTCCTGGTCAGGTTCCACTGAGGTCACACTGCCTGGAGCCTGGGAAGGAGGCAGTCTGAGACTGCCTCCTCCCACATTCTGTTTGGTAAGCTGAATAGCACAGGCTGCAATAACAGACCTGCAAGAGACGCCCAAATCTGGAAAACAGTGGCTGAAAGAACAGCATACTTGTATAGTTCTGTTTTGCTTTCTCTGATTCCGTCAGTCACATGAGGTTTTAATTATTCTCCTGCTAATGATAAGAAAAGGCAGAGAAGTCAGAAATCAATGCATGACAAAGCCAGGGTTTATGGGATGCCTACTATGTGATTGGAATGGTGTTAGTTCCCAAAGGAAAGAAATTGAAATATAATTGAGTTAAAGTATAAATGTCACAACAAAGTCCACAATAAATCCCAAATGAGCAATATATCTAGGGTTGTGGGATTCATATAAGATTGGTATTGTGACCTCAGGGTACAGTAAAGAGACTTGGACATGAATGTGTCAGTTAAGGATGTACAGTGTTTGCATGATCTAAGTACCTCTGTGGGCATGTGCAGACATTTCCAGCAATGGAAAGAACATGCACATGGATTCAGTTTTTTGGTTTAGTTGTTTTTATGTGTTGTTGGGAAACGGCATTAAAAAAATCTGTCATCAGGAAACAATTTTCTGGGATAGCCCTACACAGTAAGTCAGGGATAGATTGGGGCAGAACTCTGGGGGGCTCTGAATAGGGTAAGATCATTGGATTTTATTCTGTAGGTTGTGAGGAGACATCAGAGATTTGCTGGAGTCAGCTGTGTATGTGTGCGCGTGAGAACAAGGCTTGGGAGGTGAGACCCCTTAAGCTTCTTGAAGTGGACTAAGAATGCTTTAGTCATCTCCACGGGAATGGAGAAGCTTAACATGGGGTGGGCAGGTTTGGGTGCAATGGAAATCATTTTATTAGTCTAAGACTTATAACTGTCATTTGTGGAAGCAGGGTTGGAAAAAAATGAGTTGTGAAGTATATTGGTTGTTTGTTCAAAATCACACCATCCTGTTCTCCCAGAACAAGGATGCAAGATGTGGGTATAAGACCTGCGTTGCCCAGGGACATAATATGGTAGACAGTTGGTCTCAGAAAGTTAGAAAGGTTTCCATTTGCCAATCCCTGCAACCCATAATATGGTCTTGTTATTCTTGTAAAATGTCATACTTCCTGTGTGTGTGTGTGTCTGAGTGTATGTTTGTGTATGTGTGTTTGTGTTTGTGTGTGTGTGTGTGTGTGTGTGATTTTGTCCATTCCTTTCAGTAATGCATTCAGAAGTCAGTGAGCAGACACATGAGGCTAGGTCTAGTGATTTCCAAGTTTGGGACTTTTCTTCTCACAAATAGATAACCTTGGCACCTCTGTGTGTCCCATCTAATAATTTGAAAAAAACAGCAGCAACAACAAATGAAACAAATTTATTTAACAAAATAATCCTATTCCTGGACTTTGATGAATAAAGACGGTACTGTTCCCAAATAGAAATGTGGGCCATCTGGCCAGAGTTGTATACACTTCTGTAGGATGTGATTTTACCAGCTATAGGATGTGATTTTACCAGCCAGTGTATGAATGTCCAAGTATGAATCACAATTGGCCATCAGCAGGGTCACACTGGAGTGAAGCTAAGAAAGTATGGGTTAAACGGAAGTTGAGCCTTTGTTTCATCAAGAGAGTTCTATATTCAACTTTGAAATTTTGTCAGGACACATTCCTGTACCTTTTCAAACCTCAGGGTCTCTCATAACTTTGGGGTTTAGAACGTTCTGACAGTATTGGCCAAACTAACATCAAAGAGAATCAAAAGCTGATTCCTTTTGGTTACCCTACAGGAAATTCAACAATTCAAGTATGTTAAGTAGGAAGAAGATATACAAAAACTTTTATGTTTGCAGGCATGCGCATTTGTGTGTGTTCAAATAAGCAAAGAAACTTCTGTGTTTCCTGTATATTTTTCTTCAGAAACACTAGACCCTAAAGGATGTGCAATACAAATGAACTCTGCCTGGAACTCACAGGCTCAAGGGTTAAGGAATTTAATTATGCTAAAAAAAATTGAAAAGGAGTTGATTATACCTTTCTAAATAGGAAATCCTAGCAATGCTACATCATGCCACATACTCTATCCTACGCTGGAACCCCAACTCTTACAAATATTTCTAGTTACCAGTGAGACCCAGGAGTGCATGTGTTTGTATCTCATCTCAGAGATAAAAGGATAAAGACGTCGTCAGTAGGGTTCAGATGATCTAGAAGCAGGGGTCTTCTGCTTGCGTGACTATTATCCTCTCCTAGACATCTTTAACAGTCTAGCGGAAAAGAAATGTTTCCACATTCTACAATAAAAATACACATGGTAATAAAGACCAACAAGATTGAACAGTTATCGAAATACTGAAAAACGAATGTACTTTACAACACATGTATTCTTTATTAGCACTGTAGATAACAGGTCCACCAGCGATCCCAGTGTCTACTGTGATCTTGATAGGATTTTCCGTGTAGACCCTGTCTTAAGATGTCTGTAGCAGCTATAAAATGATGAGCAAACGTGTGTGACCTGTCTTGATGAGAGCTGCAGGAACTGTTAATATTACAGTGGTTTGCTGTCTTACTGGGAAGAAATGTTTGGTTGGTTTCAAAGTAATTCAAAGTGGGACTGCCACAAATGAAAATACAATCTTTCTCTCCTTCCAAAGTCATAGACCCAGTAAGTTCAGTCAGCAGCTAAACCCCAGGTTAAAAAACAGGTGTGTTAAGATGTTTCAAGGCAAAACATAGGCCATCGATGATTACTGAAGACTATATAAGCTATCTACTCAGCCTGAGAGGTACTTACCCTTTCTGGGCTCTTGGGAGGTTGACCTTTGAGCTTGCTTAATATTGCATATTGTCCCCTGCCTAGCATGGTGCCTTGTGGGAATGAATGTTTAATGCATGTCTGCTCAAAGAAGGGAGGATTGGAGAGGCAATGGAGTGGGCTCCGACTTGGCAGGTTATGTTCCCTGCTTGCCCTGACCCTCTAAGACTCTGACAAATGCAGAAGGAATTCACTGGAGCCAGCTCAGAATCCCGTGGCTGCAAGGAAAGACCGCAGGAGACAGCAGAGGCAACTGGGTGGAGTTTCAGTGCAATGCAGTTGGGTGGGGACCAGCCTGGCACTCAGTACCCAGCTGGAATTCTGCCCCTCAGATAAAGATCCTGAACAGAAAGCGGAAGTGTCGTAACCAGTGACCGCAGAGGCTAACCCAAGGGCAGGGAGCAGCTGAGCTGGCCAGCTGTTTTCCTGCAGCCTGTCTATCAACATGGACAAGTGAGGAAATACATTCATCCCATTCCCTGGTTTGATGAAGAGACCCTTTGTAAGTTTTAAGCAGCTTTTTTTAAAAAAAAAAGGTTTTTTAAAGCTTTTGTCTTTTGGACAAGGGTCCTCAGGGAAAAGTCTTGACTGACGCACCCTCTTTGGCTCTATCTCAGTCACCGGAGAAAAGGGGGTGGGGAGGGGAGAAACCCCATAAAATTCCTGATAGAACTAAATGTTACAAATATGGACACAACCAGAACCATAATATTACACAATGATAAGGTAGACAAACAATATAATATAATGGTAGACAAACAAACTAGTCATGGATGAGTGGCATGATTGCAACTGGGATATTTATCCAACTTAACACCTGTGTATTGAGAGAACTTATACAAAATAATGATAACAAAAGCAATTGTCTGAAAAGTTTCTGCACCCCAATAAGCCTCTTCGCTGACTCAATATCCTAATTAGACCAAATCAAACCCAAATAGAAAAGAACCAGGTTTAATGGATACCAGAGCTCTTGGTATATACCAGAGAGGGGCCAGGGAAGGAAGACCAGAAAACCACATGCTTGTTCTCTGGGGGGGCAGTTTAAATACCTTGTGGGAATGGTCTTGAGTATCTCTGGGGAGGGGTCATCGTTTGGTGGACTTTCTCAGGGGTGGAGTCTGGACTGAGGCAACTCCCAGGGGAGGGAGCTGAGGATGGAACCTCCACGGGAACATTCTAGACTCTTTGAATATCTGGATGGCAGGGCCTGTGATGTGACCTTAACCCAAATATTCCAGACTCTTTGGGTATATGGATACCAGGGGCTGGGGTGAGACTTCCAGCCAAACATCCCAGACTCTTTGGGTATATAGATGCCAAGGGTTGGGGTGAAGCCTGAACACAAACATTTGTGGATGCCAGGGGCTGGGGTGACACTTCCACCAAACACTATCATTTTAAGAAGCCCGCCTCCCATGCAGGTGTCTTATATAGTTTTATCTCATTACTCCTATAACAAGCCTGTGTGCATTACTAATCTGCAGTGGTATCAAAAGTGGTTGTATCCGAAAGCTACATCCACCTTCATGATGTCTGTGAATGGAATCTTATTTGGAAAATGATCTTTTAGATATGTCTAGGCTAAGGGTCTCCTTGGACAGCATCCTGAATCTTTGGGATGGTCAGAAGTTCAATGGACCAGAGTCCATTTAAGAAGAGGAGACTCAGAAGGAAAGCCCATGTGAAGGCGATGGTCCAAGTGATACACCTGCGAGTCTGGCGAGCAAGGGTTGCTGGGGGTCATCTGGAGCTAGGGAAGAGGCCAGGGCCCCATTGAGAGCCTTCAGAAGAAGCGATTTCTGTTTTTTAAGTCACCTGTGATCTCCAGAATCTCTTCAAGCTCCCAAGAATCGGGAGCCTACTGTTCCATTGTTACAAACTGCCACCAGGCTCAGTCACACATGCCACTCTACCACTTGCCTGCCAGAACTGACAAAGAACTGTGCACTTTAAGATGAAACAGCACCATTAAGGCAACAATAATTTAGAGCAAAGGTTAACCAAATGTCTGTTCGCAGACTGCTTGGGTTTGAGGCCAGCATTCCCACCTACAGAGCTAGGATGCTGTGATGAGTTGTTACCCTCCATGTGTGTCTTGCTTGTTCTTCTGTAAAATGCGGAGAAGCCACAAAAGGTCCCAAAAAGACACTGCTAAGATGGGATGTGGCACCCTAATCAGATTCTTAAATGGAAAAGGGTAAGATAAAGGCAAGTAAATCTGAATGAAGCATGAACTTCAAAAAACAATAAAATATGGGTATTGGTTTCTTAATTGTAAAAGCTGTATTGGACAAACCAGATGTTAATAATAAAGGAAAATAGGGTACATGGGAAATCCATAGATGAATTCATTGAACTAAAACACTGTAAAAAAATCTCTAAGTGGGGAAAATGTGTCTCACCTGAGAGTGTGATAAATATTTAGAAGGGCTCCTGGCACATTGCAAGAGTCATTGTCAACTACTGCCATTTCAGAGTGATTAGCAAGACTGAGAATACTTCATGTCTTAAGACAGGCTACTGATTTTAAAAAGTGAGATGGCCCTATGGTTGTGAAATAAATTATCTTAATAATATTTATTATTAATAATAAGTATTGGAATAATATTGTTTTAATTATAGTTTGTCTCATCCCAAAGATAAGTAAAACTAAACCAAAATCTCAGTGATGCTTGGGTATCAGACATTTTTGAACTGATATCCACCATCCTACTATTTGCATATTGTTTAAATGATTCAGATCTATTTTTTTTCTGAGAAAAAGTTTTTAAGGAAGCCTGCAAAGTCACAAATACACCTATGAGTGTGGTATACCTGCTTTTTTACATCAATCTGCTAGTGAATTCTATTTTTTAAAACACGGACATGGTATTTTACATTTTGCTTAGAAAACAAAACAAAATAAGTTGTGGTGATCCCTTTTTAACTGCTTTGACATCAAACAAGGTAGACAGGTGTCATGGATCCTGTATATTCATTTCGATCCCCATAGCAATGGGAGAACAATATCTTTGATAAAACCGCATCATTGCATAAGGATGCCAAGACAAGACGCTCTAAACTGATGGCAGCCTTCACATTTCAAGCAGTGACTGATCACCTTAAGAAGTGAATGGTTCTTTTCAGACAGCCAGCGTGTTGAGAGGAGAGATCCAGATATAAGCAGAATGTCCCTGCCTTGTGTGGCAAATGCCACCTCCATCACGGGACCCAACACAGCGTCATGAGAAGCAATGAAATAAAATGCTGCATCTTCATCAGGGAGGATGGAGCCAACTCCAGGAAGGGAAGGTGCTGGCCCTGAGAGAACTTCTCTCCGGGACCTTTTGCAATCCAGATAGGTAGGAGGACAGATAAAGATGAGAAGTTGGGGGTGCTGTGTCCCAAAGGATCAGCTAAGGGTTGGCACAGCAAAAACTGGGATACTCTGTTCAGAGAAGTGGGGGAAAATCAATGGAAAGTAATGAATAGCTTAGGGCCTGTTTCAAAGGGAAGCCAACTGGGTCATTCACATGGAAGACATAGTGCCTGGACTTTTTAAGCAGCTGAGGTCAAGGCTTGGCTCTGAGTCTGGAGATTTATGAGGCATCTCTAGCCCAGGGGCCATATCTGAACTATCCCCAAAATAGACTTGTACTCTGAAGTTTCCTTGGAGAATCCTCTCCTCCAAGGACCCCCATCTGGGGAGTCTTTGAGGGAACAATACATTCTGAAGACAGAAGCAGGGTCTCCTTATGAAAGCTGGCGACATGAGGCAGCTTGTATTGGATTCTGGTTTCTCTCTCACCTAAGATTGAATTAGGTGAAAGGGATTCGGGAATGCTGGAAACCATGTGTGAAAAAGACTTTCCCTGGGAAAGCAGGTTCCTGTTTGACTGTTAAACAAGATTAACAGTTCTCTTCCCTGTGGAGCTTTTTGGAGTGTTTACTAGATTAATGGGCACCATGACTTTCTGATGAGGGGATTTAATAGGCTATATTAAATAAACTATAGCACATTTCATTATGAGGGTGAGGATTAATAGCTTTCTTTCAAACACAGTTTGGGAAAGCAGGTACTTCCACCAGCGACATACATAAAATAAATCATCCTGCCAGCTCAAATCCCATCCTCCTAATCTTTGGTTGCATGAAGTTAAGACCCTAAATCACTTTACGACCAACTTAGAAAAGATGCCCCCAAATCCACCAACACCTGAGCTGGCACCAGGACTGACTGACAACTGGGTTCTTCATGCTATTGAGCCTTAGCCTACGAACACCTAAGATTTATCATGTATTTCAGTGCATAGAAGGAATGATACCCTCCTTGGCGTTATATGCACCCCTCCCAAGCTGTCTATAACTGAGAGCAATTTCCTTCTATCAGAAGGCTTTTTTGCTGTAACTTTAAAACTTTTAATGAACTTCTTGGCATAGAACTACTGTTATTGGGGATGGCAGTACATGTCTGTAATCTCAGCACCAGGGGGCTAAGGCAGAAGGATCTAGAGTTCGAGGTCAGTCTGAGATGCATAGCAAGAATGTATCTTTTAAAAAAGAAAAGTCAAGTTCTAACTTTAATGCTGAGTCACTGTTGAGCTTTCGGCGGATCTATGTGTGAGGCGAATAGCCTGCTGCAGGCTTGATGGCTAGAGGTACTGGGAAATAGGGGTTTAGATTAGGAAAGATTGCCTGAGACACTCTACCCAGAGCAGCCAGTAGACAACAGAGATGGCAGGACACAGTGGTGGCTTTTAGACTCCCTCCAAATCTCCTGTAGGTGACAGCTCACTAAAGCTACATTGGGTCTAGAATAAGCATACCCTCAAATTCATTACTTCTGTTGTAGTGTTAAAACTCACAAAGCCGTCCTCAGTTAGATGCTAGCTGTCTTGGCTTGCACGGGCCTCTCTCCTTACCCCTCTTCCAGTGCTTGAGAGGCCAGTAGCCCCGGAACATTTTGTTTAGATTGTTAGGATAATGTCTCTCTTGACCTGTTTGATGATTATGTAGGTGCATTGTGTTCAGTTCCCAAGACTTTTCCTCTTCATGTAAATGTGTGGGCAGGATTCAGTGAACAGTACTGGAAACTCTCAGGAAAATCCATAAAATGGCAGTGGACGTACTAAACCCTCAGCAGATCTCAAACTCCTCCTACACTCACTGGCCACCATTTCTCCAGTTTTTAAAACATAGCAACTTTCTGTCATGCCACAGCTACACAAATTATGTCTTTAAGGGCAGAAGAAGTTTGAAACCCTTCCATTTTGCATTCGTTTTGGAGTAAGATTACCCATCTCACCTGCCCTCTTACAGAGTGGCTTCAGAAGGAATGCATACATATTTACATAATTTTTTATTGTGAATACCAAACAGATGTTGACATACTAAGTAAACTTGGAGACTCTTTTTCTATTAAAACTGACCCCAATTAGTCTCTACCAGCACAGCCATAGACAATCATGGGGCCAAAGGGGTTTTTCAGATTTTCTCTTATTCTTCAGGTGCACGGGAAATTCCAGAACTGAAGATGCCAATCAATCTGACTTGTACTGGATTGAAGGAGTATTTACACAGTATATAAACATAGGAACAGAGCTCTTGCCTGTACAGTCTAGACCCTTCTAGCTCATCCCTTCAGCCCCTTTTGTCATGACTCCCCAAATCATTACAATATATCTGAGCTCTCTATGACTTTGATGACAGATGGATACAATGCCGTATCTCTCTGGTAGATCTAGAAAAATCTGTCAGAGATGCTGAGGTTATCTGGCAGGGTCTTCATAACTCTTCCAGTTCTTATTGCCCACTTCATTTCTCTCTCTGTCATGAGTAGTCCATTTAGACATCTGGTCAACCTTGGATATATAGATGCAGGATTCAGCTACTTTGTCACTGCTTCCATCACTTCCACCACGGTCCCAGCCAAATACTCATCATCTCTGGCTCCCACTGTTGAAACAGCCTCCCATAAGCTTTCAGCTTCCAACCTTGCTAACTCTACAGTCTACAGAGGGATGCCTTCAAAACACAACCAAAACTTCATTAAAAACTGCTCTTTTCATGCAAAATACACATGCAGATTCCTGTCTGTGGGCCCTGTTTCTGCTCCTGAGTGGGTTCTTTTCTGTTTTCTCCTTGTGACCCTGTCTCTCATTATAGGCTCATCCATTCAAATCACACCAGCCTCATGTCTCTTCTCCCAGCAGCCTGCATGCATTCTTCCCATGGCAGTCATGTGATTCTCTCTCCTTTTCTTTCTCTCTGGAGCTCTGTCTAAAATACTCCCTAGCAGAGAATAGTCACTGGGCTTCCATTTGAGAACTCTCTGATCTTAATTTCTTGCTATTCCCTTAGCTTTTATCACCCACTTCTTGCCCTATAAACACTTTGTCAGTTTTAATCTGCATTGTATTCCCAGAACAGTCCTCTGTGTATATTATGATCTCAATAGAGAGCTGATGAATTAAAGAATGAGAAAATGAATGAGAATCTATTGATTTAACCTACAATGATTGGCCTATTATAGCCTCAATAATAGTAGACAGTTCTCATTGGAAAATATATATGTGTGTATGTATGGGTATGTGTTCAAAATTGAGGAATCCTGACTCTTGCTTGGATTGCTTGTTTTATAATTTGAAATGAAAAAGATCGGAATTCCTATCATGTTTGCAAGCTGTGAATATATCACCTGGCAATCAATGTCTTTTTGCTCACATGGACTTCTTTCCATAGCAAACCATTTGTTTGGTTCACAGACAGAAAAAATAATAATAAGTGGAGTATAGGGGAGAGTATATAATGAGTCTCTCCAGTGGCTAGTCAAAATAAACTTTTATTTGCTGGTATGGGGGGGTCTCATTTTGAGTTTATTTCACAAGCAAAAAGTCATGAAGAGCTCAGACTTCAAAGTAATTTCTGATTCCTGAGTGGGGAAAAGCTGCTCACGCAGCTGGCTGATGCTCAACCCAGGGAGAGTGTCTTGTGTACCTGCTAGGCTCCAGTGTTGGCAGGAGGCAGGCAAGCCACAGGACTTACATATCTCCTAGCCCAGGAAACTACAGGCTGCACTTGGTGTCTGACTGCCCACCAGTGACTACAGCTTCCCCTAAGGGGCCAAGCAGCATGGTTTGTTCATTTTGTTCGAGTGGCTTGAACTCGACTTCAAACAGAGAAGGAAGAGGAAGGATTGTGCAGGACAGGATGGCAGCTTTGTCTCATTTTCAGCAGCAAATGACCCACAAGATGAACAAAGCAAATAACAGATGGGATACAGACTGAGCTAGAGCAGAACAAGATACCTAAAGACAGAGAAATGCATTTTTAAACTCCTTGGTTGCCTTGTTTTCTTGTAGACATCTCTTTCTGTGATACTCTATGATTCTGTGATCATCTCTTATTGTCACAGTGATCCTGAGTTCACAGTGATAGGGGGTAGTGACCTATCTTCAAGACTCTGCCCCATGAGTGCAATAGCAGTTGCATGGCTTCCCAGGGCCACAGTCTATTTATCAGATAAATGGGGATAAACTCACCTCTACAGGATGTGTGTGTGTGTGTGTGTGTGTGTGTGTGTGTGTGTGTGTGTGTGAAATCAAGCCAACTGATGAAATGTGTAGTGGTGTCTGGTTCTTGGTAAGCATTCAATAACACTGGCTACAATAGGCACAAACCCTGAGAAGAACAGATGAGTTTACTATGAAATGAACAGTCTAAACAACGTCTCCAGCTTCCACGGGCTCCCGGAGCTCTTGGGAGCGGCAAGTGACTCCACATGGGAAGGGAACAGATTCTAGATAGAGTTTTCCCATGAACTGCCTGAGATGATGTTAAGGATAAAAACAAAATGAGGAAGAACATCGGACTCTTCACGCCTTCAGCATCTTGTCAAGGCTTTCTTGCCTTACCTGTGAAAAACACAAACTTTTGTATTACCTTGCTTTCCAGTTTTGCATGCCTTTCTTGAAGAGGCTGCCCCGAGAGCCATAATCTCAGCCCCAGCAAAATTCTGAATTCACCCCAAAGTGGTATAATTCAATCTTCTCCAAAATCATGAAAAGTGAGTATTAGTATTCGTTCGTAATCTAGAAACTAAAGAACTGGGAGAAAATAAGCGTCCCTACAGACAGACAGCAGGGATTGACAAGGCTGTAGTTTGATTCCAAGTTTCCTTCGGCCAACATTAAAAATTCTCCCTATTGCACCCACAAGCATCAGAAGCTTAAAGTAGGTGCTGGAATCTGCAGGTACATGTTCACTAACACCAACAGCACCACCATTTATAAGAGCCAGAGCTAGGAACAGACAAAATTTACATTTCTAGCTGAATGGATCAACAAAATGTCTTATAGCCATCCAGCAGAAGACCGCTCAGCCTTAAAAGGAACTGGAAATCTGACACAGACTAAAACATGGGCAAAATATCAGCATACTATGCTAAGTGAAAGAAGACAGTCAGTCACAAAAGGACAAACAATTCCACAGAGTGCATCTTGAAGAGTTAAATTCATAGAGATGTGCAACAGAATGGTGGTTACTAAGAGGTGGGGCGGAGAAGTGTTTTCATCATTTAATGGGTAAGGGTGATGGGAAAAGGTCTTAAAAGAGACAGATTGTGGTAAAGATTGGATAGCTTGTGACATGTACTTAATGCTACTAGGTCATACTATAATTAATAATACATATTGCAATATATATATAAATATATACATATGTATAAAATTGCCACTAGATATATTCTTAGAAGTGTTTGAAATGGTAACTTGTTTTCCATGTGTGTTTTACCACAATAAAATAACTCTTGCCTAAACTGTAAGGTCTTGGTCAAGAAACAGTTCTTAATACATTGTGTGCATTGTACCCACAATGGCAGGATGGCAGGAAGTCTGAATATATCTGTTTTTAAAGATAATTTTCCCAAAATTCTTGAAATTTGAGGCAAGGCATTAATTTTCAGATTCCTTGACTGTGTTACACATACCCAGATGAGCCATAGCATTCTGCAAGCAAACACTGTGTAGACCCACAAAGTTGTATCCACAGCAGACTCAAAGACAACACACCCATTCACACTATCTTATTTGAACCCCTCACTATCAAATATTTTCACAGGGAAAAAAAATCAGAGAGATGTGTCAGTGGCACTTAAGAAAAACAGGTAGCCAGGCAAGGTCAGCCCAAGTCAAAGGCCTTCACGATCCAATTGGTCTCCAGGCGGGTTTGCTCACAATTCCCATTCCAAGAGTGCTTTCCTGAGCCCTAGAGCAGGCCCAGGGGTGTTCTAGACAGCCATTCTTTGATTGAGATTAATGACTGGGCCAAAGCTAAGAGTCAGACTAGCCTATAAGCTTCCCAAAGTCATGGACTTCATTCTACACCTTCAGAATGAAGACCAGCCAAGGATGGGTATGACTCTCAAACGTAGTCTGAGTCTCCAGTCTTGACCCTAAGCAAACAGAATGGCAGTGTTCTATGAGTTTAACCACCCTGTCTGAAAGCATAAACAGTCCGGCAAGATCTTTGTAAGCAACACAATGATTCAATCACCTATAAGAAATGAGGACTTGTTATTAAGGGTTTACTGTTCCCATGGAGAGAGGATAATGGGGACAGCTGGGAAGAGCAGAGCCTTAGTGAGAGCCCACCTAGAAGAAAGGACATTTACGATCACAGAGGCTCTTAGCTCGGGTCACATTCCTTCAGCTGAGTAGCACGGGTTTGTGCATCAGACGTGTTTTTCCATCCATGTGGCTCAGTGCCTTTACTACTGGTCCTCTCATCCTGCTGCCTCGTTTTTGACTTGATTTATCTCCCCTCTGCCTTTGGCTTGAACATAACTGCTGATTCAGCCTAAAGCAGGCTTGTTCCTGAAGCATCCTGTTTCCTTCCCCGCCCCCAAGCCTGAAGTATCTCTTCCCTAATCTCCCCTGACAACATTATCCCTCATGACCGATTTTCCACCTCTATTTCCCACTGGAAGTTCCATACAGAAGGAGTCTTCTTGTGTGTTCCTGGCTGCTCAGACTCCTGAAATAACCACACAGAAACCATATTATTTGCAATATTGTTTGGTCAATAGCCTAAGTGTATTGCTAGCTAGTTCTTATATCCTAAACTAACCCATCTCTATTAATCTGTGCATCATTATGAGGTCGTGGCCTAGTGGCAAAGTTTCGGCAGGTTTCAGCGAGGTGTCTGTCTCTGACAGCGGCTGCATGACTTCTCTCTGACTCTGTCTACTCTCTCTC
>LOEQ01000105.1:186016-196246 GCA_001685075.1 Bramus lutescens | reverse complement strand
ATATATATATATATATACATATACATACACACATATACACATACACACACACACACACACACTCACATATATATATATATTCTAACCTGGCTATATTCTGTTAAGCCATTGACCAAAAGCAGATTCTTTATTAACCCATCAAAACAACACATATACAGAAAGACTTCCCACACCAGTTGGCTGGCTGCTTGTGGGATCATCAGGGATGGCTGCCTACCTCCCCTTCTCAGGACAGGGCACTCAGCACTACATCTTCAGGAAGCAAGACCATGCCTTCCCTGTACATTATAACCTTGAAGATACTGTTTAGACCAGGATCAATGTGGAGACAGAGGAAGGTTATTTTCTCGCAGTCCACTTTCTACTCTTTTATTTTCTGTTCAGTTCCTCCCTTCAGTTCAGTATTCTCCCAAATAATTTATTCATTTGCTCATCTATTTGCTCACTATCCGTTGAGGAATTTCCCTGTCACAGGTGAAATACTAGGCAATGAAAACATACGCTTCATCATTCTGCCCTATGAACATAACCATCTACTTATGAAGCGCCATGCATTGTACCACTTCCTGGAAATAAACAAACAAAAAAGAATAACTGGATGCAATTCCTTCTGGCTACATAGTAAGAATTCAAAAAATTCTTAGTAAATTAATGCCTTAAAAAAAACTCACAGTCTAGTGACAGCAAGCGGTCAAGCATTCAGACAAGTGCAAGCAGTGGAAAGGGGTGTCCTGGAGCATCCGTGGGAATCGAGGACACAAGAGACTCAAAATCAAAAGTCTCTCAGAAACCAAGAGCAGTTAGCTGAACTGGGCAGGGGAGAGGCAGACAAGGGTTTGCAGGCAGCAGGGGCCGAGTATGGGAGTCTGGAAAGGAGGGAAGACACAAACAGCAGAGGGTTACTGCTGGGAACACAAAAATAAATGTCCCTAAGTGACTGTAATTTTCTTGACTGGGACGGAAGTGTTTATATGAAATATTACATTGAAAATCCAGTTCAATTAAAGGTACTCAATTTCACAAGTCAAACTGGGTTTTCCCAATTCTCTCAGGACCTCGCTGCCTCCATCCAGTTGGCAGGCCATGAAATAACATGTACCAACTCCCACTCACATCCCGTGTGCAAGTGCAGTCACTAGAGTTCTCTTGACCACAAAGAAGTAGGCCTGCTGCCCTGCAAGAAGAGACATTTGGTGGCCGCTAGAACCCCAGCAAAGGTAGGGAGAGGGTAGCTGGAAAAGTGTGAGACACCCATGACGCCAGCTCACCCATAGCCACTGATGCAAGCAGCCCGAGGAGTGTGGTGAGCAGACGGTTCTGGGGCCTGGGATGTTTCTAGATGCAGGCATCACTGTGTGGTCTCAGTCACGCAGGGGCAGCCTTACGGATGCAAGAGATCTTTTCTCCCAAAGCAGTGTTGGAAAGTTACGTGTTCCATCTGAAGAAAGAGGCGTGATTTGAGGAGATTGTCACAAACCAGCAAGGGCTGAAGGCCTCTGGGGTTTCAGCATGCTGTCATTCTAAGCTATCTGACCTTAGACAGGTTCCTTTGTGTCTGGGCTCACGTCCTGGGAGACTGTCTTTTGAAGGTATGTTTCCAGGCAAGCATGAGAAACCTGTAAAGAGAGGAAAACAAATTATAGACTACTTGGATTTTCCCCCCTAGAAGCCTATATTCAGTTTTCAACTCTCATATACAAAACCCTGGGAGAAAACAGAAAGATTCCTACAGCAAAAATCCAGGTTAGAGAGCTGAATGATGAATCTCCGAGAGAAAAAACAGCCTGTGGAATTTGTGGCTACACCTAAAACATGATTGAACCATGACTTTCCATGTCCATGATACTGCTTTCATTTAAAACCAGCCAGAAGGTGTTTTCTGAGCACTTACATTGTGTCAAATGCATTCTCTTAAGATACACTTTTATTTTTAATTGACATAATAATTGGATACATTCTTAGGGTGAAATGTAGGGTTTCAATGAATGCATACAACACGATCAGGTCACTAGCATATCATTACCCCAGATATGTATCATTTCTTTGGGGAATGTTCAAAATCCTCTCTGATAGCTATTTTTAAATATTCAATAAATTACTGTTAACCGAATTTGACCGACTGCATTTGAGAACATTAGATGTTACTCCTACTCAGAAACTGCATACTGATACCCACCAACTATCACTTGTGCATTCCTCCCCACTCCCTCTTCCATTCTTCTATTTGTTACTTCTTTGAGGCCAGCTATTTACTTTCCATATATCTATGAGCATGTGTATTCGTGTTTGTCTTTCCACATCCAACCTATTTCCTTGGACAAAACAGTTTCCATTCTATTCAACTTGCTGTACAGGACAGAGTAAAGGTGACATTTCTAAGCACACAAGCTCAGGTGTCTCTTTCAATGTATGAACCTCAATTTCTTTGGCTATGTGCCCAGTAGTGGGACTTCTGGGTCATAGGGCGGGTTTTTGTTTGTTTGTTGAATGCTTACATTTTCTAACATTCTGTGTGTTCTAAATTTCTTGTTTATTTACACCTGTGTGTGTGAGCGCATGAATGGTGTAAATGTACCAACGAGCTAACACAATCACTTGTCGTAGATTTGGGGTACTGACTTAGAATGGATGCCTGTGACAGAGATAAAGGATGTTATCGTTCACAGCAACAACAGTGACCTGACTGTCAGCCCTTTATCTCATCCATCTCCCAATCCCGGTTCTCAAAAGATGACTCACAGGACCGCGATGCCTACAGATGGAGTAGGGGTCAGAAAGCCCGAGTTAAAGAACTGGAGCCTTTCATGAAGGGCAGCCAGCAAGCGTGCCTGCTCTCTCTCTTGCTAACTTTGCAAGGTGTACGCACACCTGCCCCTTAATCTGGACAGAGACACGGTCTGGAACTTTCAGAGTCGTCAGCAATTTTCCATTGACGTTAGAGAGACTCTATGCCTCTCTTCAAAGGCTGCTCACTTTATAAACATTCTTGGAGTCCAGACCAAAGGCAGCCATTGCCTCTGCCTGCAAGAGGTGTGGAAATGAGAGACACTCAGAGAATTGTATTCTGACAAAGACAGTTTCTCCTTGGCAAGATGGCGTGGGCATTAGATAGCAGCTTCCTTTATTCTGTACTGCTCCTCTGCCTGCTAGATGATGTTAGGGCCAGGCCTCAGTTCTCAGGGCTCTTCCTCATCCATGGTCACTTCCTTGGAGAGCTCATTCAGAGCCCTGATTTGAATAACTCCAGCCCCAAAGCTGTTGCCATGCTGGGATATCCAGTTCTACAGTATGGTACTTTGTACTTTGATATTGCCCCAAGTCTCAGGATTTGATGTCCAGTTGCATTCATGATGTTTTCCGGAATCTCAAACATGCCATGTTCTTGATGCTCACCCTCCACAGGAAAGCTGCCATTTCCCCTCTCTCACCTCTCAGGCAAGGGCATTGCCACTCAGTGTCTCAGGCCATAAATGTTTCTTCCTTTCATATTCACATCTAATCCTCAAACACGGTTCTCCTCCAAATGCATCCTGAATCCCCGTGCCCAAGGAATACAAAGCTCACAGATTTACCCACAGACTGTGCACATTTTGAGGTATCACTCTTTCACCTAACAAATAAATCAGTTCCTGTATTCCAAGCCAGGGGCTAGAAGCAAGAAACCTTTTCTTTTTTAACCTTGCTTTTTGGTTATGTTTTGTTTGTTTTGCAATCTTGGTACTTGAAGACAAGCATAGGACCTTCCTGGTGCCCACCGAAGGCTCTGTGTGGTTCCTACCCGGATCTTACCTGCTATTTCTCTTTGTGTCTGTTGTGCTGAGATTCTCTTTATTTTGACCAAGTTGATCTTATTACACTGTGTTTTCATAAGACTTCTTAAAATAAGGATTTAAAATAAGAATTCTATGTTTGTGAAAAAGTATCTCATATAATTAGAAAAAATAAGAAAACTGTGTTTTGTTCTCCTTGATCTAACTTCTAATTTGATTGTAAAATAATGTTTATATTTTTCAGAGCTTATTTCAATTCTCTACAGAGGCTCTAACATGAAAAACAAAAATCTCAGGTATTTTCAGTTGGCTTGTTTTTTAAGCTTCCTTACATTTAGCTTAAATCCTGGCATTTTATTTCACATCCTTACTGCATTGAAATTGTTATTAAAAATCATGCATTTCAATTGGTCTTTAGATAGCCCATTGACCACCATTTTACTAAAGCTACCAACTTTCCCTAGGACGCAGTGAGACTAACAGAACACACACAAAAATGTCTCCTGCATGAATTTCCCCACCTTCCCAGTGATTGTACACCTGCTTTCCTTATATGGCAAACAAGGAAGTAACCGTGTTGAAGTTGCTTTTAAATACAGCTTTTCTTCTTTGCCTGTCCAGGTAGCTTCTGTTTTCATATCAATCTTAATGAAAGCTTTTGGGTTTACAGATCAAGTTACTTTTCAAAGCAGTGTAAGTAGTTTGACTTTTTTTTTTTTACACTGCAAGAAAGACTTTCACGGCCTCCTGCTCTGGTCTTGTAACCCTGGAGGTAATTCATTTTTAATCTGTCTGCACAGTGAAAACTGAACCGAATGGGGATTGAGCTGCTCTGCCTGTTCCTGCTACTTCTAGGAAGGAATGAGCTCGTCCAAGGTAAGACGGAGCTCTCCCGTTTATCACTCTCGTCTTCGCTGTCTGCTCGACAAACTGTCATTTGCTCCAGAAGGCAGACCCGCCGTCATTTTTCATCTATCTGTCTGATGGCTCTCTTGGCACAGAGACACTTTAACAAACTGTAGGCAGACTCGGGAATTTCCTCCAGCAAACGTTCTAGGTGCTAGGTAAATAAATACAAAGGTGGCATGGGCATTTTAACGAGGAGAATTAGACAGCCTTCCTACACAATGGGACTTCTGAGTGTCGTTGGGATCGCCACTTTGGAAGCTTTTCTGTTCTGTTGTATGACAAGGCCGTCCACTTGGGAGTCATAATATTGAGAGTGGAGAAGGATTTTAGAAACAGAAATGTCGAATTTATAAGAGAAACCTTTTTAATGGGTACAGATAAGTTTTTGAAATTACATGGCAGGTGCTGAATAGGAGAATAAGCCGGATGATTCAGTACTGCTGAGCAGTTAGGCACTGCTGTGGTTTGAGACAAAAGAGAGCTAATTCCTGTTCACATGGTGTATATATTCCCAGTCTGATGGGTATAAACTATAAACTCAGACATGAGTTACTAGCCTTCAGAACATTAATCTTCTAATACAGCTTTGCTCAAGTGAGAAGTGTAAGTCCCATAAGCAGAATGAATGAGACCGCTTTAACTCCCATGTCTTGCTGGGTTTGCCCTTAGGTGGTTGTGCCTGGGGCAGTGCAGAGACCTGCTCAGACTGCTTGCTCACGGGACCTCAATGCGCCTGGTGCTCCCAGGAGGTAAGTCACTGGCTATCGCCCTGTTTGAACACTGTTTACACATCAGTTAATGTCCTCAGTGAAAGCAGGTCTCTCTGCAGAGTCACATGATTAAATCAGATCAAGAGAGGAACCTGAGTGTCAGAGGATCAAAATTATACCCATGTGTACTTCGAAAACAATTTACTCAAGGAATGGATGTCAAGTTACTTTTTAAAAAACTTAACTAAACATCCTCTATTAAATCTATAATTTTCTCCTAATTAATTAGTTCATTAATTATGTTTTTTAATTATTATTTTTGAGATAGGGTCTCACTGCATAGCACTGGCTAGTCTGGAGCTCACTGTGTAGACCAGGCTAGCCTGGAACTCACAGGGATCTGTCTGCTTCTGCCTCCTCAGTGCTGAGACTAAAGGGGTGTCAGCCATCTCCTTCTCTTACTTTAAAGGTTTTCTAGCTGGTTACAGGTGTAACATTCTGTCTGGATAACTGGTAGCCATGGAGATGATATTGTTCAAAGTGAAGCAGGCATTTAACGTTGATACAGTGTTGTTCTGTTCCATCTGGGACCTGAGATCTGTTGTGAGTCTCTGCTAGGCACTTCAAGAAGGTAAAAACTGTGATTCATGCATGGGGCAATTCTTTCACAAATCACATGTTCATGAACTGAGGGACTCTTGCACAGCCATTGCAAAGCGTGGAAGAAATAGTCCTTGTCTGGTCAGAGTGAAACCATGTATGTGTAGACCAGGAGGGCTACAAACAAGACAGACCAAGTCACAGCCTGTGCCTTGATGCAGAGAGCAACGTGGGAAGGATTCACACTAAGAAAAAGAGCCTTTGGCTTTCAGGATTATAAGTCCCACCCACTGGAAAGAATCTAAATACCAATCAACGCTTATAAATGCCAACAGCAAGAACCCAGTAGCAAGTTCAATGGGGAAGGAATGTAGATGCTTGGCTGTAGCTGTTAGGACCCAAATTCCACCTTCATTGTGTATGTGGAGCGTTGCCTCACAGGCAGGAAAGCATAAACCAGCTCACTCTTCCTCCACTGCCTTGACTGCTTAGTCCACAAACAAAATTCAAGACAACTGTGCTCTTTTAGTTCAAATAGCAAATGCAGAGTTGAGAATATTCAACAAGAAACAAACCCATTTGTTCCTTGAACATTGTCTAGAAGACAATATCAGTTTCATGGCAGAGACAAAAAAATTGATCTAGAATTTACATTTACTCTGTGTGTGTGTGTGTGTGTGTGTGTGTGTGTGCATATACCCATTCATGTGTTCATGGAGGCCAGAAGTGGGGATTAGATCACCTGACACTACAGTTAGTTATAGGCAGTTGTAGGTTTCCTGATATAGGTACTAGGAATCACAATTGGGTCTTCTGGAAGAGCAATGAGCATTCTTAGCTGTTGAGCTATCTCTCAAACCCACCAGAACTTATATTTAAATTCATCTTTCCATTAGTAAGTGCTTTCTAAGGTGCTTCTGGGAGTTTTCCTTGTAGCTGGCCAAGGGATCAGCAAGTTTCAAGGTCAGATCATTTCAGAGGCCTCTCCAATAATCGACACAGTCATTAGTGCATCAACTGTGGCAGACAGCTATGACCATTAGAGCAAAGAAGGAACAAAGCTTAGGGTATAAGCAAACTGCTAATGCAGTTCACACCACCTCTGTTCTTTCCATAAAGGCTGAACACAACTGGTAGCCATTCCATTGTGGTAGGAAGGATACTGAGGCCTCGTCCAGCCGCTGTTTGCATCATGGGAAGTTGCAGAGTTCGCCATACCAAGGCTAGAGCCACAAATCTGTATAGGTCTGATTGGTAAGCAGGGAACAGCTGTATTTTCGAACATCAGTTTTAGAAGATCGTAACTCCTAGTTGGTGAAAATAGAAGGCGTGACTTAGAATCCTAAGGGTCGAGGAAAAGATGCGAGCATTAGTTTGGTTCTTAGTAGACTCCAAACTGGTTTCCATGAGCATGAGCCCCCCACTCCCCCCCCACACACACACAAGTTTAAGGCCCTCAATTCAATCCTGCCTATGGTCAGTTTGGCTCAGGAACAACTTTGTCTATCAGTAGCACCTGCTCTGTTCTTGTCTTGGCTCCATCTCCCCCGCTCTAGGTGCTGCAAGATCAGAGCAGCCACATCTCTGCTATGCCCTACATGTCACAGCCTTCTCTCTGGATGGATCCGAAGGACTGGGACTTTCTGGAATTCAAGACAGAGTGCAGACTTTAAACCACATTCTCTTTTAACCTCCAAACCTGAGCAAAAGCTCTAAGAGACCTTGAACTAGAATTCTTGAGGATGCTGAGCTTTAAGTCCTTGAGAGGTCACCTTCCATGAAGTGATGCTGTAATTGATGGGGGACCATCAGCAAACAGAACCAACTGAGTGCCAGACAGGGAGATGTCAGGTGCCCTGTCCTTTAAGGAATCAACAGGAAACGTCTCTCTGGGTTTGGTGACATATTTACAAAGCATGACAGTCCTAGGAGTCCAGAAAAACAACCATTCATCCTGAACAAATAAATTCACAGGAAAAATGTCAACTTTAGGAACTCAGCTATTTTAAAGATCCACTCAGATTGTGGGATAAACTTTAAGGCATGGGCTTTGAGTTAAAACAAACAAACTAACTAACAAACAAAAAACTTTAAGATGAATTTGACTGAGTATAACGCAAAAGAGGCTCCAATTTCGTTCAAAATTTTACTGGCCAACTTCTCCAGTTATTCAGCATAACTGAACATAACTCCACCTGATAATCACCACCAGCCACGTGGGGATAGGAGGTACTTAGCATACACTTATCTCACAAAGTACATCAGGGAATTAATGCCTGGCCTGCTACAAAGTGATGCCGATTTGCCTCCTTTCCCTCCTGGTGATTTTCCCCCCTTTCAGAATTTTACCCACCCCTCCGGAGCTGGCGAGAGGTGCGACACAGCTGCAAACCTTTTGGCCAAAGGATGTCAACTGCCCTTCATCGAAAACCCTGTCTCCCAAGTAGAAATACTTCAAAATAAGGCGCTGAGCGTGGGCCGGCAGAAAAACAGTTCTGACATTGTCCAGATTTCTCCTCAGAGCGTGGTTCTTGCACTGAGGCCAGGTACGGAATGCTCGATTTCCTAGCTTTGTGCTGACGGTCCACCAACACCTCTGGCACCCAGCACGCATCCTTGGTTGGGGTGCTGCTCATTTCCCCATCTGAAGGACACGGGAATCACACGTCTCTTCATGGCACTTTGAATGTGTCACTGAAGACAGCTTCTCTAGGGGTGACTGAATTACTCAAATGTCGCCCACATTAACTGTTCTTTTCTTCAAGGGCTGAAATGTAGATTTAATCTCCCCCTTTCTTTGGTTCACCTTTTCTAAAGCCACACACACAAAGACATGGCTTATCTTTCATCTAAATGGCTACTCCTTCTCCCAAGGAGATATAAAATATCCCGACATACACCTCCTTCAATCCCTCCAAACTCACCGCTGAGAGATTTCCATGGACGTGTTCATTTATAGACGCTACCACGCAGTTCATGAGATGGCGCGCACCTTACTAAGGTCACTCTGAAATACAATAGCCAGTTAGCTAAGGATTGGTCAGTTACAAATGACTGCTGTGTTTATGGATTTGTTTCTCGTGGGCCATTATAGGCGGTGAGCAGACCGTGCAAGTGCAGGTCCGCCAAACGGAAGATTACCCAGTCGATCTGTATTACCTCATGGACCTCTCGGCCTCCATGGATGATGACCTCAACACAATCAAAGAGCTGGGCTCCCGGCTTGCCAAAGAGATGTCTAAATTAACCAGCAACTTTAGACTGGGCTTTGGATCCTTTGTGGAAAAGCCCGTTTCTCCTTTTATGAAAACAACACCAGAGGAAATCACCAACCCTTGCAGGTAAGTGAACTCCTTGGCAACCCTGGGCACTGGTTTCTACAGATGTAATCCACACGCCCGAGCTGCCGTGCCAGGAGCTCATTAACACCCTGGCATTTCTTTCTCAGGTTGGGACCTCAGCAATTCTCTGTGGTCTATGTAGTTTTCAGCCAAAGTGGGGTCATCATAACTTCAACGTTCTAGCACACAGACCTGCAACAGTTGCCAGGTTTGCAAGTCGGGATACAGCCAACCAGGTTTCCCGTCTGTGGGCAAGGAGACATTGTCTTTCCCTGTTGGCTACACAGGCAACACATACCAGTCTCTCAGAGATCTTCAGTCCTCCGTGACCACCACTTCCTAGAGCTCTTTCATACGAACCTATGTGCTCTCTGAGTCTTTCCATCAAAATAACAATTTTCGCAGTTTTGTCTGACGCACTTTGGGAAATGTGGTTTTCTCTCACCTCTGAGGGAAGCAGCCTTCACTGCAATTAAACTCAACAGGAAATGAGGCAGTGACTCTATTACAAAATGCTATAATCAGACATTAAAATCACGTGTTATGCTGATGGTAGTCAAGGGCAAATGGCTTTGTGATGGCTTACCCATATGGTCAATGCCATGTCCAAAATCAAGTTATTTAAAATTCTTCCACTGAGAAAGAGCTACCATTTGCTCCATGCCATGTTCTATGCTGAACATTTCATATACATGGTCTTCCTCCAGCTTTATAATGATAGAAGGTAAAAGCTGATCTTGTGAGTTCTGTACACAGAGGAAGTGACAAGGGACTTGGAGAGGCCAGCCATTTACCCAAGACCACATGACCAAATGAGGATTTGTGAGAAGATCTGGTTTGATTAAAAACATTAGCCTCATATTACAATCTCTCTCTCTCTCTCTCTCTCTCTCTCTCTCT
>LOEQ01000105.1:151635-164775 GCA_001685075.1 Bramus lutescens | reverse complement strand
TCTCTCTCTCTCTCTCTCTCTCTCTCTCTCTCTGGTCAGATTTCCAGTCTGGCTTTAAACAGCTTTATTCATTAGCCAATAAAAGCAAACATATACAGAAGGACATCCCACATTATCTATATGTTTCCTAAATGTCTACACCTGGCAGGAAGGATGCGATGCATGGAAACGTGGCAGTGATGGCAGTTACAGGAGCTAGTGTTGGCAGCACAACACTAATACAATGAGTCCATCTGCAACAGATGTTTCCAAGCCAACCACTGTTATGGTCACCCTAACTGGTGCCCTGTGCTTACTAGGACAGAGTAACAGATAGATTAGGTTCTTATGCATTCGGAGGACCTTTTCCCTTAGAGACAAGAAGCTCTCGGCTACTAGATCTTTGAAGGGAATGTATCTTACACTCAGTGAAGTTGTTAAATAAATATAAAAAATCCAGTAGAAGCATCTCTCTTTTGTTTTCTAAAATTGAGCCAAATGTTCTTCAGGACTTGGAGTTTGATGTGACAGATGCGTGTGAAGGCAGAGGCTGTCTGAGCACATAGGGCAAGTACAGGGCACCTAACCATTGGCAGGATGCTCTGCCACCCAAGCTGTCCCCTTCTTCTGCCTTCCATCCTGGACACAGATGGCACCAGAAAGAAAAGCAGAGCCATGCCATCTGTCTCAGGACAGACCTGCTGGAGAAGTTCCACGTGTCCCTTCCCACTGGGCCAGTAGGGAAACCCCTGAGCGATTATCCACTGGCACACATCAGATCAAACAGCAAGTCTGACGAGCAGTGGTAACACGCTAAGCCTCGCGCTCTTTCTCACCTCATGGAAATAACATCCTGTCCATAAGGATCCATGTTTCAGGGATCAGTAACCCCAGTTTTCTTTATCCCCTTCTCCCTTAGACTATTCACTGTAGCGAGAGAGGTTAGGGGGTAAGCTGAACTAGAGGGAGATTAAATAGAAATTGCACCTCCTTGCTGTTCATTAGTTGGTTTGATTGTTTTGTTTTCTACTGTTCTTGGTGGAAAAGATCAAAACAATTTCAGTTCAGTGGAAATCCCTTGATCTCTCAGGCCTCAGTATTTGTAAAATAAAATGATTAGGCCTAATGGCCTCCATTTTTAACAGGCAATGACCAGCGCTGGAGCTGGCCACACGTTCTGATGAACCACACATAGATAACAAGGTTCACTAGCTGCACCATGGCTGATTTTAGGGCCCACTCTAAGAAGTTATTCCCTGTCCTCTCAATCTCATGCTATAATTGGATATTCCAAACTTGGGATTTTTAATGCAAATAAAATCGTCTGGGATAAAAAGCAATTTCATGATTATGTGACATTGCCACGGAGTTAATAAGTTGCTCTCGATTCAAGCATAATGGGGAAGATTTTTTTTATTTCTCCTTAATTGACGGTCTCTGGGAACAAAGCCTGAGGAGAGCCAGCTGCCTACACTTTCCTCATTAACTGAAACATCGCTCAGAGAGGGAGGCTTTGGAAATAAAACTCGTGTCCTCAGATTATTGGGCATCTACCAAATAAGGCTAACTAGTAAATCCCAACCATCAGTAGTTACTATTAGCTAACACATAGGACTTTTCTCTAAGAATCTAAAGGCTTGTACTTCATAACATAAACATGGGAGAAAAGAAAGATGCAGGTCTTAAATAGAGTCTTCATGAGATCTCCTACTAGGCCTTCTAATATAGGAGATCTTGCCACTACACAGTCTAAATGTTTGAACATTTGCATAACACCTAGAATATCTACTGTATCACTGGGCAATGATGCCACACACTACATAGTCACACATTCATTCATTCATTCATTCATTCATTCATTCATTCATCAAGTATCTCCTGAGCGTCTCCTGGGAACAAGGTCAGAGTTTATGACCACAAGAATAAGCTACAGTGTCTGCCTCAAGAAGTCTCAAGCATCACTAACAAATTTGTAAATCCACTATTAATCTAAAAAAGTAATGGTGAGAGCACTGTAGAGACCCAGGGNGAGGGAGAGAGAGAGAGGTAGAATTTTGCTAATGTATCAGGATTTCTTCTGTCAATCAGTGGTTTTTTATGTTCATCACCTTTGTTAGAAGAAGTAGCCAATTAGTTGACAATCATGAACTGGTTTCAACCAACAACAGCAAAGTGCAATACCTAGCCTTTTCCTTTGTGGGGGTGAAAACTGAGGCCTGGAGATGGCATGCAACAATAATGTAGATAATGTAGAGAGCAATAAGCGGCCCCCAGGAGACTGCGTTTTATACTTACTTTATCATTTAATCTCCACGTGTCACTACGGACCCCAAACTAGCAAAACAAGTTGACAGAAGATAGACCCAGATAACTAGAGTCTATAGCCTTAACCACTGGGAAAAGGTCACAGCTGAGCCCTGAACCCAGGCTGTGGTAGTGGCAGAGCACAGAGACTCCTGAACACTAGAGCACCAGTCAAATGCCCCTTCCAGCGTCAGCTTTAATGTCTCTGTAAAGGCACAGAGTCTAAGAGTGGAGCAGAGCCAGACAGGAGGACCAGCAGAGGAACTCTTTAAATGACAGTCCTTCAAGGCTGGGCACTTTACTGTTAATTTAGGTGAAGGAGGCAAGGTGAAATGAGCCCCCCCCATTCTTCTTTTTGGTAGAAAGAGGCTACATAACCAGCACGATGCCATCGCACTGCCATCTAAACCTCATCTAAGACACTCATTATCTTTGGTCCCAATAAAGAGATGAAATGGGGATGGGGTCTACAAAGGCTGTAGATTTAGTAAGTGCACACAACTTAAGCACACAGAAAAGCAGGGCGTACACTGAACAGTGGCATACCCACTGGTAAGTTTCCCCCGATCTAATGATGCCACCACGTTGGCTCATTTAAAGAAGGAAACCATCTAGCGTGCAACTGCCCTCTGACTGACACCCCTTGTCAGTCCTCCCTCTTCCTTTCCGCAAGGTGAGCAGGATCCTGCACTCAGTGTTCATCACCCGTACACTAGTTTGTATGCTGCTAAAATACAGACACATCCGCAACTGATTCTCTATTAATGACATGCCAGCACATTTCATTGTGTGCATGCGATTTCTACTGCTTTCTTCTGAAGAACTGAGCTCAATAACCTACAGGACTTAACAGCGAATGATTGATCTTGGGAAAAGAGGAATTCTAATGTTCTGCGTTGGCAGAAAGCGGGGGTGGGGTGGGCATATTTTTGTTGTAGTCTCATTGTGGTAAAATACACGTACGGTATACATTTTAGGGTTGTAATTCATGTTTCAGTGCATAGTTCTGTGGCATTAAGCACACTGCCTTTGCTGTGCGCAGCGGTCTGTGTCTGAGGCTAATCCAGGCAGATGCCAGCAGGGTCAATTGACTTCATCCACATTTTTCTGTAACTGAGAGCACTGAGCCACGTGCCACTATCCGGCACCATGGATGCTGTCGCTGTACCCATCCCTACATTTATATTCTCCATTGTGCATCCAGCACACCTCCAAGGGTGTCCCCTGGGTCCCAAGGAAACAGGGTCTTCAAAGTTACCGAGTTTGTCCACGTTACTACTGTACTGGAGACTCTCTTGCCTGCAAGGCAGTACGGAAGCGTGAAAGCCAAAGCAAAGCAAAGTGACTCCTTTCCTAGCTAGAAAATTAATGCAACATTTGCACAAAAGGGAGGGAGGCAGTGAGGTGATGAGAAGCAGGAATTGAAAATAAGAATCACGCATAAACCAACCCCTCAGACAGAGCTAACCACTGTTGACATTTTAGAATAAGTCTTCCTTCCCCTTTCTTTGCATGTCTTTGCATATTTTAACATAATTGCTATCATACTGTACATATTAAGTATGTTCACATTTTTAAATGAGTTTATATATTTATCGTCTCAGAAAGGCATAAGAATTAAATTCTATGTAGTTATGCATTAATCACTTTTATTAACAAGAATAACATTAGATGGAAATCAAGGTTGTCCTGTAATATTCTGAGCCTATGGGTTTACATATTTATAGGTTCTCTGCTGTAAAACTAAAAACAAACTGAGCCGCACCTGCTGGCACAGCTCTGCAATACTACTTCAGCTGGAGGCAGGGGCATGGGGGGAGGTCACAAGTTCAAGGCCAGTCTCAGCAACTTTTAAGCGCATTCCTCAATATATAAAATAAAAAGAGGACTTAGATGCAGCCCAGGGGTAGAACACTCACAAGTGTCAATATAGGCCAGTGCACAGAATTTCCAAAGAGAAATAAAATAAAATAATAATTGTTCCCTCTCACCATTAGCCCCAGAACTGTATGGGCAAGCCTTAATTTTTCACATAGTCACATGCTTTCCATTATGTTTTGGTTTGTTTTTTTGGAGTTTTTTTTTTTTTTTGGTTTTGCAAGGCTATATTTTAACTTTCATAAGCCCAACTCACTATGTGTAGTGTCTACTTTCACATCACTAACTGTGTCCCTTTGCTGAGAACTCCACTCTCTGTGCACACAAGTAACAATGGGGAACTGCCTACCCTCTGCTTTCTCTGGGTGTTCCCATGGTTGCAATGGCTACCATGTGTATATCGCTGTTGGGATGGCTAAATCCCAGCAGCACACACAGGGAGCTTGCTTGCCTGTCTTGATGACCTTATGGAGTAGTCTAAGTGGTCTAAGGGTAACTAAGCTTTTCCCCCTTGGCCCTGGCTTTTCAACACTTACTAGAGCATCAACCCAAGGGGGCAAGTTAAACTGATGGCCCACCAGACACAAAGCTTGGGAGTAGTATATATTTTAATCTCATGCATGTCAGAGAGAACCTATAATGTACTACAAAGGGCCTACTATTAGTTCTAATAGTTGAATATTTTGTTGCTCTTGCAATATTGAATCTTCAGAAAATAAACAGAAAATCTAGAGAAAATAAGAACTGTTGAATTTGAATAGTTTTGGCATACTTTATTCATTATTTTAGGATCTGGAACACTTATTTCATAGGATTAACAACAGCTTTTTGCCCATAAGATATAAAATTATAGTTAAAATTGAATTTCAAATAAACAAGTATTTTTAGTAAAAATATGTCCCTTGCAATACTGATGATTCTCTTATAGTAAAACAATGTTCAGTGTTCTAACAAAATTCAAGTGTTGCTTTGTATCACTGTGAGGGCAATTCCTGAGAAAACAAGCAACAGAAAGACAGTCATTCTGGCTGCCAATGTGAAAGATCTCAGCCTACCATGGTGAAGAAGGCATGGAAGAGTCCCATGTGATGGGAGAATGTGGAAAGAGCGTTCACATCACAGAAGACCAGGAAGCAAGATGAGGCAGAAACCTGAAGCTGGCTACCACCTTCATAGGAGACATCTAAGATTGAAAACTCTAAGTACTTAGCAGGCTCTATTTCCTCTGAAAGCCTATTAGTAAGAATCATATAGTCATCTAAACCTTGTAAGTCATAAGCACACAACTGGACCATGCTGTGTGAAGGTTCATAGGTGTCTGTTATGATAAAAGATTGTGGCAAGTTATTGCGGTTTGAATAAGTATGGCCCCCAAAGACTTTTAGGTGCTTGAATGCTTGGCCCATAGGGAGTGGCAATATTAGGATGTGTGACCTTGTTGGATTAGGTGTGGTCTTGTTGGAGGAAGTATGTCACTGTAGAGGTGGACTTTGAGATCTCATATACACTTAAGCCATGCCAAGGGTGACAATTCACTTCCTATTGCCTGTGGATCAAGATGTAGAACTCTCAGCTCCTTCTCCAGCACCATGTCTACCTGCATGCTGAAACTGTAAGCCAGCCCCAATTAAATGTTTTCCTTTATAAGAGTTGCCGTGGTCATGGTAGAAACCCTAAGACACAGGTCAATAGTTGTCCATAGATCTTAGTTTGCTCATTCATTCATTCATTCAAGTTTTTATGTGCTTTATACTTACCAAGAGCAGATCTAGGCACTGAAGGAGTAGATAATAAAATGCAGATTCTGTCTGTCCCCATGGGCATATGACTCAGATAATAATAATAATAATCCATGAATAAATAGCCAAGAATGACTTTTAAATGTGCTGCTGAAGGAATGGAAAGAAATAGTGTTCAGCAATAAAGAATAATTAAAGGGGAAAACTGAGATCTTCATTGGAGAGGCTCTTCAGAGAGGGCTCCATCCAAGAGATATTGAGACAGCAACCAGAAAGTTGAGAAAGCATCAACAGGAGGTGCATGCAAAGGCCCTAGGGCAGTAAACAACCCATACTCAGAATGTATGAGGAAACAGAATAAAAATGTCCAAAAGTCAGTCAGCTTGGAGTGACTTGAAGTGGAAGGAGACAGAGAGGGTGAGAGACATTGGAAGCAGATTCATGGAGAACAGACACTCAGGAAATTCCACCTTTGTGGTAAAGCAGAGATGTCACAAGTATTGGGCAGGCTGAATACTCCGTATGACTTATGGATCTATCTCTTAAAATTATAATGCCCTTATTTTCCAAGTCACAGACTATTTTTTACCCATGGTTCTCAATCATTGGTGATTATTAGAATTGCCTAGACAGCTTTTAAAAAACAGATTCAATGCCCTGGCAGCATCCTGACCTGATTAAACTGACATCTCCGGATGCAGACACCAGGTGTCTGCATCTCCTCTGTCTAACCATGCATTCTGTGCCTTACTAATATGGATTCTGATCCAGGATGCCTCCTATGTCCATGCCTCAGCATCTCTGACAAGCTCCAAAGAGATGCTGATGCGGTGAACCATCTACATCACTTGAAGTGTGGGGGCTCCTGGCTCTGCGCAGTCCTTGCATGCACTCTGCTTGGCTATCTTCTCGTTCCCTGAATAACCTTCCTTCCAGTCATCCTTCAGAGTTTTATTGCCTGCCCATTGGTTTGCAGAGCACAGGGGCTGTCACCGAAACTCATCTCCCTTTCTGTTTTCAAATGGCCTTCTAAAGCTTAGGGACTCAGGACGTGCATTCTGTAGCCAAGGTGTGTCCTCTGTCTCTGAGAGCAGGCCACTAATCTCATTAAGAGGAACTGTGAAGCGTGTCTCCCCCCCTCCCCGCCCCCGTAACAAATACTCCACACAGCCCCTTTGTTCTCAGAGTCTCCCTTCCCGATGCTTGTTTGCCTCCTAACAGTTTGCACCACGGTCCGTTTTTTTCCTTATCAAGGAGGCTGCTTCCGAGCGCTCTTTTCAGCAGCGTGCTATGGCTTCAGGCTGACAAGATAATTACATTCTGGGCAGCCTGGGAGAAAGACAGGTAGTGCTCAAAAGTTCCTAGGCAGACTACCTAGTCATTGCTGGTACAGACTTCAAGATCAAGCACCTGATCTAATTAGCACACTCCCATCCTGCCCGCCTGCCTGCCCACCTGTGGAATGCTGACAGTGGAAAGCCTGAAGGCAATGCAGATATCATGCAACCCGGAGACAGACAGTCATGCCACCCTTTTGCCAGAAACAATTACATGTTCTGCTTGGAATCTTGGGTGTCCCGGTAACAGAGAGGAGCCAGAGGGTTAACTTTTGCATAATACCGGGAGCCCTGCATTTACTGATAATGAACCTGAGAACCAGGGAAATGAAAAGCCCATAAGAATGGAAGTCCCCTGGAGAAGCAAGCCTCCTGGTTGCCTTTGGAATCAATTATGTCAGCAAGCCCGGCCCCAGCCCGGGAAAAATCATGCTCTTCCACAGAAGCAAGGCTTTACTGACGAAGAACTGTTTTTCGTTGTCCAGATAAAGAACAAAGTACTGGTCTCCTGGGAACTCCCCTACCCCACCCAATCCTTTCATTCCTCCCTACATTTCTTTCCAGATTAAGCCTTTGAGTTTGATGATGATCACGACCACGGATCTTTCTTCTTCCACCCTTTCTGCTTGTATTGGGTAGGAGTGTTTTAAGATCTGAGTTGCTAAGCAAGCATATCAGGCATTGAGATCTTCACTTTCTAATGAGATGCTCATGTTCATTTGCTGCTGGCATTTGTACCCATTCCTCCCACGGCAACCTGACGTAAGACGGTGAGCATTGGCCTACAGCCACAGTCCTGCTTCTACCACTTAGGCCGCGGTGCCTGGGCAAGGTGCTGCCTGCCCAGATTCAACTAAGGGTGTCAGGCTAAAGGCAATGAAAGAACCATAGCTCTGTGTTCTGAATCATGTCCTCCAGAAAGATATGTTAGAGATCGAACTCTGTTACCACAGATGTCAAAGTATTTGGAAGTAGGCTCATTGGGGGCACAATTAATTACCATAGGTCACGCATAGACTCTCAATCTAATATAAACAGTGTCCTTTTATGAAGAAGAAACCCAGAGTGTCAGATACTTGAGGCAAGAACACCATGGGACAATGGAGTTAGAGAATGGAGGGGTGCTGTCTGCAAACCAAGGAATGCTGGGAACCAAACCCTAGCAAAAGGCAACAGTGGGTGAGGGACACAGCCCCATGGCAGAGCGCTTGCTTAGCATGCACGGGGTAGTGAGTTCAGTTTCCAGTAGGGTGTGTCTGCATACACATACAGGAAAAGACAGTGAGGGGGGGATGGGGTAGTAATGACTCCACTTTTGGTTTTACTCATTGATCTCTAGCAGTGACAACACACAGTAAAAAGAGCCAGTGGGCACGTGACAATAGTGGTCTGGTGCCAACAGAGGTAGGTCCAGCTCTGCTTCTTGGTGCAATTTCAAGAAAGTTAGCTGAATCCTCTGAATCTCTGTATTTGACATCTATTCAGGGATAATTATAGTATACAAATAATAGAGTTTCTATGAATAATAAAAGGGACAAAAAGGCATGAATATTGTTCTAGTTATTGTCCCAATGATGTGGGAGGTTCTAGGCACCTATGCCCTATCAACAGCATGAGATTTTTGATTCTGTGCAGGGGTCCAGGTCACCTCCTCCCCATGCATGCAATCCTCATAACAGCAGATGCCCTAGGGTCTGGGAGCTCCAAGGTTGCAGATATCTGCAAGGTAGGAAATACTTGGTGACGTCAGGAGACTTGTAGAGACTCTCCCAACCCCATGGTGAGGCCCCTAGGTTGGTAGCTGCAGTCAAGGAGACTTGTCCTGGGAAAGGGAAAGGCATGGGTAGAGGCAAAGGAGGTAGCCATGTGTGCTGAAGTCAGCCTGGTAACGCCTTCCATGGCTCATTTCTCATGTAGTGAGATTCAGGTAGGAGCTGCGTATTCCTTAGTACTTGACAGTTCTGAGGTCCTTGCAGAATCAACCACAGTTTAAATGACAACCCAGATGCATACCCTTGACAGCATCAACAGCAACGAAGGTGTTTCCATACATATGCCTCCAAATAATCATGCACGCTGTGGCTCTGAACTGTAAATGCCTTGGATTAGACTTAAAAATCATACAGTGGGCTTGTGTTCAAGCCCTGTGGGTCCTGACCACTATACCCTCTCTCCCAGCAGATGAAATCATTGTCAGTTCTTTTAAGTTTTGGTCCTTCTAGTACATGCACGTTAGCATTCTGTTGCCATCTTAATTTTTGTTCTGGAGATTTAGGTGCGGAACATTTTGTACATATCTGTTTGCTACTTGCATGTTCTTTTTTGATTAAGCTATCTTTTCACGGTGATAGGTAAGAATCTTTTACGTGTTCTGGAGCTAAGCCCTTTATCATTTACATCTCTCACGGATATTTTCCCCCATCTTATGGCTCTCATCTGTTGGGGGAACAGATTCTTAATTCTAAAGTGCTTTTAATTTTTAGAGAAGTCTGTGTTCACAGCAAAACTTAGCAGCAGGTGTATTAACCTCCCATATAGTGCCATGCTGCACAGACGTAGCCTCTCTCTTATTACTGCCCACCTCAGGGTGGGATATTGGTTAGAATAAAAATCCTCACTGTATTGATTCACTGCGATTGCCCCCAAATCCAGTTTCCATTAAGGTTCACGCTTGGTGTTATTCATTTTCTAAGCTTTGGCAAATGCCTAAGGCACTGTATCCATTATGGATTATCATGCATATTGGACTCACTCCCTAGAAACCCTCTGTGCTCTGCCTGGTCCTTCCTCCCTCTCTCCCTCCCTCCTTCTCCATTTCTCTCTCAACCACTGATCGTTTTTCTTGTTCTGGGGGACTAAACTCAGGGTTTTACACACGGTATGTGAGTGCTCCCCTACTGAGCTACTTGCTCACCCTCAGCCACTTTTTTACTGGTTTCATGGATTTACCATTCCCACATCATATACTTGGGATAATATATTATGTATCCTTTTGCATGGATTTTTCCACTTCATAACATACATTTATAGTCCTTCCACGTCTTTGTGTGCCTCAGTAATTCTTTTCTTTTTAGTATGGAATAACAGATCACTTCAAAATATACTCAGTTTATTAATACATTTGCCTACTGAAACATATTTTGATTGCTTCCAGGTTGGGGCAATTATGAATGCAGTTGTCATATAGCACACATATGCTGGATTTGGGGTGGACAGTTTTCAAAGTATTTTAAGTAAATACCAAGGAACTCGAGAGTTGGATTGTATGGGCAGAGTGTGGCTTGCTTTGTATGAAAGAACCAACTGTTTACTGTGTATAGTTGCTGCACCATTTACCATCCCCCCAGGAATGAATGAAAGTCCCATTGCTCTCGCGTCTACACCCTGGTGAGAATTTGATTTGAGGTCAGTACCACAGACTTCATTCCTTTAGTAGATGTACAGTGGTACCTCACTGTGGTTTCATTTGTATCTCCCTGAGGGCATGACATGGAGTGGATTTTCAGGTTCTCCATCACTGCCTGCATCTCTTCTCTGGTGAGGCATCTGGGCAGGTCTTCAGCTCCTTTTAGAAGAAGATTGTTTTCTTGTTGGATTCTAAGAGGTCCTTGTACTCATAAGTAAGAAGCCTCTGTGTGATGTGTCCTCTGGAAGTGTTCTCCTTCAGTCTTTGGTTCATCTTCTCATGCTCTTAAACTGCCTTTCACACATCAGAATTGTCTTCCTTTACACCTCGCTTGTGGATCAAATTTTTGGTTTTGTAGCAAAATGTCATCCCCCAAAGTCAAGGCCATCAAGTCATTGTCTCCTCTAACTTCTTTTATGTGATATGGTTTTTCATATTTCAAGTAAGTTTATGATGCATTTGGAGTTAAATTTTCTGGAAGGGGTAATGCATATACGTGTCTAGACTCTGTATTGGGGGGATGTGCAGTTGTCTCAGTACCATTTGCTAAGAAGACTAATTTTGTTTCATTCAATGTTCTTGCTCTTTGGGAAAGATTCATTGATTTTATTTATGTCAGCTGGTTTCTGGGCTTTCTATTCCATTTCATTGATCTATTTATCAAAACCATACTTTTTGAGTATTGTAGCTTTTTAGTAAGTCTTGAATTTAGCTTCCTCTCTCAATTTTAGTTGGCTATTTTGGGCCTTTTGATACTTCGTATAGACTTTAGCATCCATTTGCTAAGAGCTACAAAATAACTTGTTTGTACTTTGATGGAGATTACATCAGATCTATAGATGGAATGCTTCCTTTGAAGTCTTACTTATCACTCTTCTTATGGGTAGTGATTTTTGTGTTCTACTTAAGACATTTCTTTTAACCCTAAGCCCATGAAGATTGTGGTAGCCAAAGCGAGACTATCTCCACAAGTCCATGTACTTGGATACTTGGTCCCCAGCTGGTGGCACTATTTAAGGGGGCTTAGGAGGTATGGCCTTGCTAGAGGAAGTATGCAACTGAAAGGGCTGGGGCTTTGAGCGCATAGGGCTTTGCTCTCAGTTTATTCTCTTTCTCCTGCTCTATGATGTGAGCTCTCCACTGCAGCTTCACTGCCATGCCTGCCGCCATGATGATGATGAACTCCCGTGTCCCTGGCACCTTAAGCCCAAATGACCCCTTCCTTCTCTAAGTTGCCTTGGCCATGGTTTTTGTCACAGCTGTAGAAAAAGTAACAAAGAAAAAGACCTCTCCTCTAGAGTCTATAGTGACAAGTACAAAGCTTTTGTCACACCTTTGAAGGCGGTGCAGTCATGATTAACAACACACAAGGGAGGGCCCTAGAGACTGGGTATATTTAGCCTCAAGGTTGTCACAGTAGCTATACTTGTTTACTTTCAAACACCCATTTACCTGTATATGTATAGTGTATATGCTATATCTATGTATTATAGAAAGAAAGATATGGATAATACTAATAGGAAAAAGAGAGTAAAAATAGATAAGGAGGTAAGAAAAATTTTGGTGCAATCACACAAAATATTTGTGAGCAGATTAGATATGAGCCAACATTATGGCAAATGCATTTCAATGAACTATATTTCACAAATATATTTTAAGATCAGAAACACTGAAGTAGGTTACGAATGCTAAATAAACAATGCTGAGATAAAACAGTGCTGAGCATAAGATGAAGTCATGGTGTCAGTGACACCTTAGGACATCTGCATCGAAAGGAGCAAGCAGACGCAGAGCCCAAAGGGCTGTTCGGAGCATTGCGTTTTGTAAACTGTTTATGAAAACTTCCAGTCAACTTGTGAAAACATCTAACAAGAGACATGAGTAGTGTTGTCCCTGGAAAATGATTGCCCGTGAGGTCAGAGGTGATGAAGAGTCTTCGAGACCGTAGCAGAAATACTACAAGAGGAAGCAGTAGAGATCCAGGCTTGAAGCCGGGACCACATAGAAGAGATCTGGGCTTGAGTCACCATCGGGCAGGGCAAAAAAAAACAAATCAAGATGGCCTGAAAGAGGACAGTCAATATTAAACACCCACCTAAAAGCCAGCGGTGCTCTTGGGAGTTTAACAGGAAGTGTACCAGAGTAGGAATGGACAGCCTGCTGGGAGCTTTCCCTAGCAGGCAGAATGCTAAGAGCCTCCTCAAAGTTCAGGAATGCTCACCAAGGTCCTCCGCCAGAGTGTGTCAGAGGAGAAAATCACTCTTGTCAGTCCGGAGGTGACATGGGTGGGATCATACACATTCCTCTGCTCTAAGCAAGTGTGCCTACCTAAAGCCTTAATGCCTGACAGCCAGGCGTTAAGCACCACTGGAGTTGCTCTCTGAAGGTCAGAGTGTGGGTGTGCATTTGCGCACTGTGTCCTCTGATGTCTGCTGGCTGCACTTCCACTTGCAAACACACTGTTAAACAAACCAGTCCCCCGTTTCCTTCCTTCCTT
>LOEQ01000105.1:133928-149655 GCA_001685075.1 Bramus lutescens | reverse complement strand
CTGTGTAGGCCAAGATGATCTGAAAACTCCCACCTTGGCCTCCTCAGGGTCACAAAATCCCAGGTATTTTCTACCATGCTTGACTTCTCTGTGGATTATGGAAGATTTGAGGATAGTAGAATTGTAGTTAATATTGAAAGTATAACTTTATTTCTAATGTATTCTTGAAAGTCTCTGTTTAAGAGAAGGCAGGGATGGACAGAAATGAGTCAGAAAATGTCCCTTCTGGGGTTGTGAAGATGGCTCCGTTGGTAAAGCTCTGGTTCCGCAAGCTTGAGAAACTGGATTCAGCTCCCCAGAACCAACCAACAAACAAGCAAAGAAACCAGCAGAAAGGGTTATGAGCAACCTCAGGGACCTGCAATTTCAGGACTGGGGAGGCAAAAGCAAAGGCTCCTGGAGTTTGCTAGCTAGTCAACGTAGCCAACTAGACAAGCTCAAGTTCCAGTGAGAGAACCTGTCTCAAAAACTCAGGTGAAAAGGACTGTGGAGATAGCTCACGATGATCGGGGCTCAGAGTCCCAGAATCCACAGAAAAGCTGGCTAAACGTTAAAAGCTTGCTTTTAATCCTGGCAGAGTGAGAGAATTATTGAATCACACTGGGTATCCAAACTAACCAAATGACAACCTCTGGGTTCAATGAGAGAGTCTGACTCTGTGTATAAGATGGATAATGGTTTAGAAAGGTTCCTGACATCAAGTTCAAGCCTACACACACACACACACACACACACACACACACACACAAAACATACTTTTCATTTGAAAATAAAGTTTTACAACATAAAACTTAAAAGAAGTGAACAGTCACGTGGCTAGAGAGCTTACTCCCAGCAGTACCTTATCTCATGGCCGCACTCCTTGCCTAGGCTGTTGATGAACCCATAGTGGAAATCCTCCCCAGGTGGAAAAAACATCTCACAACAATCAATATAAGTGGAGAATGCAGACTGCCTAGGATCGGTTCTAAGCAATTATGATGCAGGAAGGCTTAATCCCACCCAACTCTAGGACTATTCTAACTCCCTGTAGGGTTGCTGATTCCAGGAAGAAGTGGGGAATTTATAGCTAGCATGCCAAGAGTTCACTCCCTTTCTCTCCTAACTGATTGTTCATTAAGAGCTCTAGACCTAATGACTTGAAGCAACCCGATTCCTTCCTTGCCCCTGTGTGCACCAAAATTTGGTTTCTGCAACAATGAGAAAAGAAAGGGGAGACATTTGTGGAGGCCTTCCCAAAACTTCTCGAAAAAAAGATGCTATATAAATCTTATTAGGACGTGATATAAATCACAGCTGTGGAGTATGGCAAACCTAGTCGCTGGATTTCTCCAGTGGCATCTTAGATCTACTAGGAGCCTGCTTTCTTGAGGCGAGTTAAATAGAGGGGATTACAGACAGCAAACTGAACTCTGCCCTTAACATGTCTGTTGTTAATAGCAATCAAAATTGATTGGTTCCCTGTTCTTTTGTTGTTATTTACAGAATTATGCAAAACTCATCCCTGGGGCGACTGTGGGACTGCTTCAGAAAGACTCTGGGAACGTCCTCCAGCTGATCATCTCTGCTTATGAAGTATGCTATCTCACTTTGCGAGCAGTTGGCTTCCTTTTCAGCATTCCATTGGCATCTAGACACTAAGATGTAGGTAGCGAAACACACTCTCATTTGTTTGTAGGAGGACTACCCATCCAGAGAAAATCCCTCTGCATTCATGGAGCTAAAATATACATTTCTATTTACTTCACCCATCTTCCCAAATGGAGCAGCAGGTAGAACAACCAAGTCCTGACCCCAGATGAGACTGTTGTAGAATAGTGGCCTGCAGAAGAGTGGCCTCTAGCAAAACCCGAATACAACCAGAAAGACTTGGAGTTGTAACAGAACTCCTCTCTGCTAAAACAAACAAACAAACAAACAAACAAGGAAACAGCATAAATTGCCAGCGAGTAATAGTTATGATCGAACCAATTCCACAGTTTCAAGGAGAGCAGATCAAACACAAACAAAACTACAAGGCCTGACCCGAAGCCGAAACACCAAGCCCTCCTTGTACCAGGTTTCCTATTCTGTATCTCTGGAGGAGTGGAGGGCCCTGTCTGAGCTTCTTTCCCTGTTGCTCTGATAAGACATCCCGAGAACAGCTTAAGGGAGAAAGGCTTGGTTTGGGCTCATAATTTCTGGTCGGAGTCCATCACAGTGGAGCAGTTGGGCCAGGAGCTTGGGGAAGCAAAGTGAGACAGGCTTTCCTCTGACGCATATCACATGGTAGCTTTCAAGCTCCGGGAGCCTGGGCTTCCCACTATAACCTGGAACTCAGAGCTGAAATGAACCATTTGTTCCCTAAGTGGTTTTTTATCACTTTTTTTTTAATCACAGAAACAGGGAAGGACACAAGACAGACGCAAATTGATCGATCTATTTATTCATTTAATTTGCATTGATTTGTGAAGCCATCCTGAGGACTGAATTCCCCTCCTCGACAAAGGCATACAGCTGAGGTTGCTGTGTTTTCTTTGTCCCCATTGTCTAACTCAGTTGGTCAACACTGGGTTGCCACTGCTGTTTTTATTTTGGTCCTAAACACCATTTTTCCCTTTCTGACCAAAAAATTAACAACAACAACAACAACAACAATAATAATCCAATTTGGACAGGCATAAAAACTTTTAGAGATCAGTAACTCTCTAGTCTTTCTTCAAAGAGTATTTACCTAATAATGAATGAATTAAATTCTCCAAATTTTTGATGTTTGAAAATTGCACATTCATGACCCATATGTAATGACGTACACTAATACTGGGTGTCTGCCAAGCCAGTGTTCCTTGATTAAATAACAGACCAGAGTTACCTGAGAAGCTTTTAGAAAAGCTAGTTCTGCTCAGATTCCTTTCACAGACATCCTGTAGGCATTCAGAGGAAGGGAAGAAACGTGTTTTGAAGAGAAACATACCTCCCATGTGATTTTGACATCACCCCACTGACTCTGAAACTTGTGCAACAAGCAGGAAGGCAAGCTGGCCCTTCATAAAAATGTCATTTTTCAAAGAATGAAACACAGCTCTATCCACTAAAACCGTCCAATGTTAGGGATTTTCCTTCCTAGCAATGCTCAGATATTGCAGTTTTCTTAGCGCTCATCAAAAATTAATCACCATGTCAGCTCATCCTTAAAATTCTTCCAGACAGGAAAAACTGTCAACAAAACTCACAGAAGCACCCCTCCCCCATCCTCATGCACTAATTAAAGTTCTAAGGTGTAGAATCAAAAAGAATCACAAAGCAATCCTCCACTGGATTATAACACATTTCATTTTCTTTAACTTCATTCTCTCAAAAGTGTTGACTGCTAACCATTTCAAAGAAATGAGGCAAACGAGGATTGTCAAAAATGTTTACCCACCCCATCAGCCAACCCCTCCACGCCCCTACTCACTCTGTTCCAGGGTATGTCTCACTTTGCATTCCCAAATTGCTCACACAATTTACAAGGTAGCTAAGATCAAGTCATTACACATTTGAATGGAATCTTGGGTTGTTATTTACTGCCTCAAAAATACCAAAGCTTGGGGCTGGAGAGATGGCTCTGGGGTTAGCATCACTGGCTACTCTTGCAGAGAACCTGGATTTGATTCCCAACGTGGCATTCCAGAACCAATCTGTAACTTCAGTTCCAGGGGGATCTGATGCCCTTTTCTGGTCCCCACTGGCACCAGGTACACACATGGTACACAGGCATACATACAGGCAAAACAGCACTCATGTATATAAAAGAAAACACCAAGAAACACCTGTCACTCTGCTGAGTTACATTATCCTGGAGTTCTTGTTGGAGCAGTGTGATCTATTAGGTGACGTTTTCAAGAAATTGTGACATTTGTCTAAGCTTATTACTTTTTTACTCTGTTGTTCTTAAATATATTTGAAAAAGACTTTAGAATAGAGGAAACTATAGACTGAATATCTTCTTCATTATATGAAGAAAGAATAAATTAAGAGAAAGCAAAGGGCTTCTGATTGACTTCTAGCAAGACAGAAGCAATTTGTGGTTAAAACATCAGCTAAGTATTTTTAAATGCCATCTTCATATAAAAAAAAATCTTAAAACTGCTTGTGCACTTGCTCACCTACTCACTAACTTCCTTCCTCCCCTTATTACACACTAAAGGCAACTGGTCCCAGGGTCAGCTCCACTATTGGAATTTAACCTCTGGGAAGAAATTCATTAGTGTTCTTTGCCCAGCCTTGTAAGAGATGCTTAAAAAAATTAATGAGTGAAATGATGAGAAATATAAATTAGCATTTATATTCTTTCCTTGGGAAATGTGTGTTAATAATATTCCCAGTCAAATTTGCACACTAGTACTCAGTTATTCCAATGCTGAGGTTCTCCTCACTTTGGTTAGACAATGCTACTTGCTAGTCCTTATTATCGTTACGTGCACACGTTCCTCTTTCCTTACATAGCTTCTGATTCACTCTGCCATTCTCTCCAGCACTACTTCTCCGCTAATTCTTCATGATTCTCATATAAGTATGTTTTGGATGGCTGAGGTGATAGCTTCTTCCAAAAAGAGCTCACCTTGCAAGCATGAGCACTAATGTTGGATCCCCAGAACCCATACAGAAATGCTAAGAATGAAGGTATACGCTTGCAATCCCTCTCTTGTGAGGGCAGAGACAGGCAGATCCCTANAGAGTTTGCTGGCTAGCCAGCCTGGCCAACTTGGTGAGCATGAGGCCAATGAGAGACTCAGACTCAAAAGACAAGGTGGATGGTCTCTGAGGAGCAACACCTGACTTGGCCTGTGGCTTCCACACACACTTGTACAGATGTGCACTATTGCACACACATACTCACACATACCAGATTTTGGAAGAAGTAGAGTTACCTTTCTGTGCAGTTGGCAAAATTATACTTCAGAAAAAAATTGAAGCCAAATGTGTTTTTATAAAGTCAAAAATGAGGGAAGGGGATAAAGCTCAATGATAGAGTACTTACTTACCAACACATTCAACTACCAGGATCATAGGCAGATAGACAGACAGACAGACAGACAGACAGACAGACAGACAGACAGATAGGATAGATGATACATGCCAACAGTAAAATAGGTATGAACTCAAAACCTTTAGAATGAATTGAAATATAACTCAATTCAGTATGGTAAGTGTTTTATTGTTTGATAGTTTGGTTTTGTCAAGAAATAGAAAAGGCAAGTTGAGAACCTTTCAGAACAGAAATCCAGTCTTGATCTGCCAAGATCTGCCTTGATATTCAAGGCACGATAATCCTCCCAAATAGCTTCAAGGTGCAATTCTCACACACACCATACTTTATCAGTCTGAAAATCTGGAGGGCTGGAGGATGAAACTCAGTAGTGAGCGCTGGAGAGGACTGGAGGGTGAAACTCAGCAGTGAGCACTGGGGAGGGCTGGTGTAACTCAGTAGTGAGCACTGGGGAGGGCTGGTGTAACTCAGTAGTGAGCACTGGGGAGGGCTGGTGTAACTCAGTTGTGAGTGCTGGGGTGAGCTGGAGGGTGTAACTCAGTAGTGAGCACTGGGGAGGGCTGGTGTAACTCAGTTGTGAGTGCTGGGGTGAGCTGGAGGGTGTAACTCAGTAGTGAGCACTGGGGAGGGCTGATGTAACTCAGTAGTGAGCACTGGGGAGGGCTGGTATAACTCAGTAGTGAGCGCTGGGGAGGACTGGTGTAACTCAGTAGTGAGCACTGGGGAGGGCTGGTGTAACTCAGTAGTGAGCACTGGGGAGGACTGGAGGGTGTAACTCAGCAATGAGTGCTGGGGAGGGCTGGTATAACTCAGTAGTGAGCACTGGGGTGGCAGGCCACAGGCCCTCTGTTTGATCTGCAGCCTGGCAAGAAAAGAAATATAGATCCATTTCATAATTATTGAAGTCTTTACACCACCCTATGCCAGGTGGCTGTCATGGTACAGTCTTCATCCACAGTAGAGATCACTGCCCTTTTGAGCTATTACACGCATTTTTGCTACTTTAAGCACTGTGTAGTTGCTGCTGTAAAACATTTTTTGAACTGTGATTCAGCACTGAGACAAAAAGTTACTACATATGCAGAAATGTGCCCAGCAAGCAGCAGGCTGTAAATTTGTTATTCGTGAAGCAACTCTTCATTGTTGGGAGTGGATGTGATTCCTATCTTCTCACCAAGCAGTAGACGCTGCTCTATGAGAACTAAGAAACAGCAATGCATTCAAGTAAAGGATACCATTGTAATATTTTACTACTGGTACATAAGTAAAATAATTTTTTTTGAAACCAAGCTGTGCAACTTAGGTCAGGAGAATTTCCTGAATTCTCCAGAATGGATGAAACAGCTTTCAGGCAATAATTGACTGTCACATGTCTGTCACACGTGGTGCAAAACCCCCTTCGGATATGTTTTCATAGCTCAATTACCGCAAGATAGTATATCTTGACATTGATGATGTCTGAGAAATATATATATTTGTGTATATATAATATATATTTGTATATATATCACATTCTTGATTGCTTAATGAAATGATGAATTTTATATCAATTTAGTTTTATTAATTTATAATTGTTTCTCCTTGTGTGTAAGATGTGTGAACATGCGAAAGCACACTCACACGTGCCCCAGCACACATGCAGGTGTGGTTCTCACCTTTCACTTTGCTGCAGACAGGGTCTCTTGCTAATTCACTGCTACCTATACCAGTAAGCCTCCAAAGCTTCTCCTGTCTCTACCTGCCATCTCATCAGAGACTCCAGGCTACAGGCTTGCAGTCCAGATCCCTCCTTACATGGGTTCTGAGACTTGAACTCAGACCCTCACATTTCCACTGCAAGAAGCCTTTCCCATGGAGCCATTTCCCTAATTCTTTCTTTTGACATTTAATGAGCATGATTCGGTTTCTTTTTCTGGCTGGATTTATTTTTGCTTCAGACTTCATTTAACCCTTTCTTGTCTACACTGAAGGAATTGCGGTCTGAGGTGGAACTGGAGGTGTTGGGAGACACAGAAGGACTCAGTCTGTCTTTCACAGCTCTCTGTAACAATGGCATCCTCTTCCCCAATCAGAAGAAATGCTCCCACATGAAAGTTGGGGATACGGTAAGTAGATACCCAGTAGATCTTTAGAAATACTATTCAGATGGGTCAGAAGCTATCTCAGCTTGCTAAAGCTGGAGTCCTTGGGAAAATTTCAATCCTTTCCTACTAAATGCTTTTGGCAAAGCCAGTCTCTACCACCTTGTCTCAAATCCTACAGGTTGCTAGGTGGAGGAAGCAGATAACCAGCGTTTTCTTTTCCAGGCCTCCTTCAATGTGACCGTGAGCATATCCAATTGCGAGAAGAGAAGCCGAAGCCTTATCATAAAGCCCGTGGGGCTGGGGGACACCCTGGAAATCCTTGTCACTGCAGAATGTGACTGTGACTGCCAGAGAGAAGTAGAAGTGAACAGTTCTAAATGTCACAACGGGAACGGCTCCTTCCAGTGTGGGGTGTGTGCCTGCAACCCTGGCCACATGGGTCCTCACTGTGAGTGCGGGGAGGACACGGTGAGCATGGACTCCTGCAAGGAGGCCCCGGGACAACCCTCGTGCAGTGGAAGAGGTGATTGCTATTGTGGGCAATGCATCTGCCACTTATCACCCTATGGGAGCATCTACGGACCTTACTGCCAGTGTGACAACTTCTCCTGTCTGCGACACAAAGGCCTGCTCTGTGGAGGTAGGCTATGGCCCAATACCTCTTACACAGCAGCTGTTGAAGGGGTTTCCATCTTTCATTTCTTCCTCACATTCCTGGGCTTAGTGGTTGTTCAGTAAATATTTGCCGATGGCTGCAGTGGGTGAACCCTTAGACTTGGCATAACTGGGTTATCTCTTGCGTTTGCTGCCTGTCTAACTTTCCTTTGGGGTCAGTTGAGCTTATGTTTACATTATATTTAAATATTACTATTCCATAAGGTTAAGTAGACAAAAGTTAGAGATGTCGCCATTCTAGTTACCACCCAGGTTCCACAAAACTGACTATGATCTGAATTCCACTGTCTGTCAGACTTTCCTAGACTAAGTTGCTGGGTCTGACCCTATTTTTGTATCTTTTACTTTGAAAAAGAAGGAAGAAGAAGAAGAAGAAAAAGAAAAAGAGTAGTAGGTAGTAGTTAACAGAGTTCTATTCCAAAAGAATGGAACCAAGGAAAAGGCCCAGAAATGCTATAGATTTAAGGGCCTTCACTTATTATACATCCTTCTCTCCCACCCTCCCTCGCTCTTTGTCTCTCTCTCCCCTCTTCCCTACCTCTGTTTCCCCTCCCTCCATCTCTAGATTCACAGTACTCCTGTCTCAGGCTCCCAAGCACTGGGATTACAAGTGACTATATCATATCTGGCCATGAATACTCACCAGACATACCAAGTTAGGGACTGGGCCAAGTCAAGCCAGGCAAGCACACATGTGAGAAAGCCTATGAAATGAATGAAAGGCAAAAATAGCTTGGAATTTCTTGAAACTTTCAAGAAAGGTTTAAAATGTAAACATCTATGCTTTTATTTCTCTTGTAGATACAGAAACACAGGAAGAACACACTGCAGAGGCCAGGTGTGGTGGTGCACGCACACCTTTAGTACCAGCACTTACAGGCAGAGGTAGTCAGATCTCTGTGAGTTCAAGTCTAGCCTGGTCTACACTGTGAGTTTCAGACCAGCCAAGACTTCATAGCGAGACTCCCATCTCTCTCAAAACAAACCAACAGCAAAGAGAATTGACTATAGACGTTGGAAAGATGGCTTTCGGATTAAGAGGACATACTCTTCTTTAGGGGACCTAAATTTGATTCCCAGGGCTCTTGATAGATGGCTTTTAATTATAACTTCCATTCCATGGGCTCTGATGCCCTCTTCTGGCCTCCATGAACACCCGCACACATGCGGCATTCACTGATACACATACACCTAAATACAGATAATAACAATAAAGTTTTAGGGGTTCCGCAGTTAGCACATTCAGAGGACCTATGTTCAATTCCTAGCACCCATGTCAGGTGACTCACAGCTGTCTATAACTCCAGCTCCAGAGGGTCAAATCCCTCTAGCTTCTGTGGGCACCTGTACTTGTGTGCACAGATACATATGTACAAATAATAAAAGCAAGCAGTTGAAAATGAACCTTTTGAAAAGAGGGGAAAAAGATGTTACATCAAATACAATTCAAAATTATTCTGATTCACGTATTTAATTATAACCTACTCTGGCAGGAGCTGCAGCTATGTGGACACGGTTTTAAATTTGAAGTTTTAACTGGCTCTTGATTAAACTTAGACACCCTGGTTATTCCATGATGTAAGGAGATGTCTCAACAAAATGGAACATCATCTTGACAGAAAACTAAGCAAGTTTTGTTTCCAAATCAATGTCAGAAACAAAGAAAAGACTAATTTTCTCAGGGCTTAGGAGGTTGAAGTGAGAGAATCAGAAGCTGAAGGTAATGAGACAAACAAATAAAACAAACAAAAAAAACAAAGAAGGAAATGAAAAGAAATAAAGGAAGGAATGACAGAAGGAAAGAAGCAATGAAAGAAGGAAGGAAGAAAGGCTCAAAGAATTCCAAGTGTTTTTGAAAATCACATGAAAGCATTTACCCTGAAGAAGATACATTTCCCTCCCCTTTTCATTTAAAGTTTCACTTTCTGATTCCAGTGTGTGTGTGTGTGTGTGTGTGTGTGTACAAACCCACATCAGTTATCTATCTATCTATCTATCTATCTATCTATCTATCTATTATCTATCTATCTATTTTACTGGATTTTGGTAGGACACAACCTGTAGGTGACAAGAAGCTTGCCAATGTCAAAGCCATCCTCACACAGTAGGAAGGATACATTTTGCAGGCGCTCACACTGCCTTTTTAGTAAAATGCGTGTTCAAAACACACGAAAATCTTTCTGAGAGCCCCAACTGTAACATCATCTAATCTAATCTAATGGGGATAGTAACCCTCCCAATATTCCAGTACTAACTCCTGCAATTAAAGATCTAAAACAACAGGAATTGCTGGTGCATGCTCTATAACACAGTGCCCCACCCCCATTTCTTTCTTTTTTAAAAATGTGTGCAGAGCATCAGGAATACACTCAAAAGAGTTTATTCAACCTATACACCGTATAGTTAGGAAGATCAGTCAATAATGACATTCATCAAATCAGATGCAGGAATCATAAGAAATTCTCTTTAGAAAACAAGATTTCTTTAGCTGCACTCAGAAACCTCAACCAGTGCCAAGTTCCTTCACACTTGGGTGCCTTCTCCTCTAAAAGGCACAGGAAAGTAAAAACAAGTATTCAATTCCAGCCAGGACTGGCGAGATAGCCTCCGTGTGTCCGGGACTGGGCACAGCATCAGGGAGGGAGGCTCTCCCTCCCTGATGCTGTCCTCCCAGCCGTGATAGCCCGAAGTAACCAGATATGCCACTCACAAGTTGCATGGATCTCACTTACGCCATCAGTAATCGACTTGACAGCGCGCTGCTTCTCTGCAAAGCTTTTATCATGGCACGCTTTGTCATACAGTGTCTTTCATCCATCTCGGAGCACTCAAAGATAGAAGGCTCCATTGATTCTGTTTATCCTTGCCCAAATTCCATTAGTCTATTTTGATTCTAAGGGAATGGGAGCTATATCAGGCAAATGGCATTAGAGAAGAAACTCCTTGTGATTATGCATTGAGAGTTATTTGTCAGGGGCATTCCGGAATGATCTATCCCTCTGAAAAGAGCCTGGTAATTTTTTTTATAGATCTTGGGTTATCATCTTGCTTATACAAGAGACCAATATAAAGGCGGTGCTGTGGTGGCAAGAGCTGGTACTGCAGAGAGTTTGTTGCCCAAGGACCTCAACTGGTACATTCAGTGACCTAGATGATGGTCCCGAAAGGCCAGTGGAATAGAGGGTCTCTAAGTTCTGAAAGGCATATTTTATATTTTTGCTGTGGCGGTCTTTTTTTTTTTAATGTTCCAGGAAGGGTTTTCTAAACTGCCAAGGAATTCTTGTATGCAGGGGTATAGTGGGCAGCCTCGGGGCATCTGGAAACGTACATTTATGCCCTGTGCTGATTTTCAGAATAAATTACAACCCAAAGCATTCCTTCCTTTCATAGATGTTTCCTCTTTCATGGGGAAGTGGGAGGGAATGATACTGGACACAGAATACACACACATCCCAGGGGCATTCAGAACCCAACTTTGAAACCTCTGTGGATCAGCACAGCATATGATGGACTCTGCTATCGTCTGTCTCTTAAGGCCCATGGGCACAGCCAGAAACGTAACCAACTACTAGAACCCAGGCTGCAAGAGAAAAGTCAGTCCATGTCCCATAGTGAACTCGCCGGCACCTTCTACAAGGGGAAGCATGCACCATCTATTTATTTTTACTTTGTTTCTAATAAAAGTATAGAGCTTTGATAATTGGTTTTGCCTGCAAGTTCTTCCTCCTAGATAGCTTTTAGGAACTTTCTTCTGACCAGCCCTTGTGGAGCTCAGTTATGGGACAGGTACCACTGTAAACACGGGCATAGACTAACTTAAATAAATGCACATTTTGCTGGAAGAACAAAACTTTCTGCTACAAGTTGCCTGTATCTGTGCCATACTTTTTTTTCTGGAGGCTTGTAAATATTTGTTTGGAACACCAAATGCTTGGTTTAGCATCCTTGGCAAGCTCTCAGAACTCCATGGGAAGGATACTTACCTGAAACATGCTATTTTCCAGTTTAGACTGGTTCATAAGCCATTCTATGGTCTGATCCAGAATGGGCTCTTGAATACCTCAACCAGCTGCACTATCAGCTCTGCCTTGTGAACGTACTATGACTGATGTCCATGTTTCCACCACCTCCCGTCATTCTCTGTCTCTGAATGCAACTCCCTTCTAAGTATCTTTGTCCACCAGTGTCCCAGGCTCCTCCTCCTGCCATCTGAGTCTGTCGTGGGCTTCTGCAGGCGCCATGCTCCCACCGCCCTCCTCCTCTCAGCCTCCCTGTGAGGAGCAATTTCTCTGTCCACGTTTTACAGGCTGATGGGCTCCAGAGCTTTCCATGCTCTGCCTGCTTGCCTTAGATGAGACCTGATTCACAACTGCCTCACCTGAAGCCTTTCCCTAATGGATCCCAAGCCCCTTCCTCCAGGCTCATCTCTCTATTTTCAGCTGCCTGCTAAGATATCCAACAGTCCTCTCTCTCCCAAACTCCACAGAGCTGTAGAGACTCACTGTCCAACCCACCCAAACCTACTTTCCTGTTCCAGAACCAGTCAGTCAATCAACAAGTGATCTGAGCATGCCAAGTATTGGAGTATGGCAGTAACCAGGAGCCAGCTTCCACTCCAAGTCATGGAGCCATGCCACCAGCTGGCTATTCAGCCGGTTGATCTAGCAAGGACTCCATCTCTCCTTCTTCATGTTGTACTATTACCCATCATGCCCTGTTCTGAGCATTCCAGCTTACATTGCTTGTCCTTTCATCACTGTTCTCAGGGATGGTACCATGGGTCAGGCCTCTGCTTCTGCAAGACATTGCAACTGCTTTTCTTGCCTCTCATTTGACCTCTCTATGGGGTTAGGATATGTCTACACACATACCTATCTGTTCAGGTCTTACAGAAAATTTTGTAACCCTCTGGGAAAATATTCTTTTGCCGTGCAGCTTCTCATTGTCTCACTTGTGGCATTTCATGGACTTTCCCATCTTCCGTTTGCCACACCCATCTGCACCATGGGCGCTGGCCTGTGAAACCGCTATGGTTATGGTACACATCTCCACCACCGGCTATCATCCTCTCTCTGAAACATATGCAACTCCGTTCTTCATACTCTTCTTAGCTTCCAAAATCAGCTCAAGCATCACTTTCTATCAAAGCCTTCCCAAAGCCCTATTTAGTTTAGAAACTCTCAGGCTGGCTGTAGTATCCTTAGCACTGGTAGTAATAGGTCACCAGCCTCCCACACCAGAGCATAAATTCAGTAACCTTGTGCTATTTAATTCTGCATCTTTGTTGCCAGATACAGGACAGGAACAATAGTTGACTCTTCATTTCCATTACCTGCCACAAACAAGAGCTAAAAGTCAGTCTAAAAGTTGGTGAATGAAATTAGGTGTATTGCAGAAAACCCACTTGGAAGAGGGGGACCCCTCTTAATTGCTTTCCATCTTTTCTAGACCAGGGATATCAAGGAGATTCAGTTATGAGCAAGGTGATCTCTCTAAGTCCTTTCCAGAGGGAGGTGGTTCTGCTCCTGCTATTACCTGGGCCAACTCCATTCTGTGCATGGGAGGTCTGTTACATTGTCAGATTTTCTTGTCCAACAAAATCTGAGTACATGCTCAGTTAGAATCTGTTGAATAATGGGTTCTCCAGTGCTTAGTATCTACCAATGGGATGGCTAACCAGGAGATATAAAACTAGAACTTTCCATCTGACCACAACCATTGTAAAAGTAGATTTTCTATCCCTGTGCTTTCTGATTTTTCAGTTATTCACCTTGGGTGATATAGAGCAGTGGTTCTCAGCCTTCCTAATGCTGCCAGCCCTTTAATGCAGGTCCTCATGTTGTCGTGATCCCAACCATAAAATTATGCTGTTGCTAATTCATAACAAATTTTGCTGTTATGAATTATAATACAAATGTGATATGCAAGGATATCTGATATGCGACCCCTGTGGGGATTATAACCCACAGGTTGAGAACCACTGACATAGAAGGACGGGTGTTATTTCAGGTTTGTCCTTCATCTCCGTCCTAAAACTCAACAATTTGCCCAAGAGCTCCAATGGGCTTCTCTGCATGACCTCATTTTAACTAGTTATTTATTCTGTTTGCTGTGATTTTGAGCTAGGAAACAAATTAGTAAATACACATGGCCTACAAAGCACCTATCATCTTTCTGTCTTTCTAACATCCATCTATCCATCATCTGTCCATCTATTCATCTGTCCATCCATCCATCAGTCTAATATCTATTTATATACCTGTCTATACATGCATGCATCCATCCATCCATGCATGCATCCATCCATGCATGCATGCATGCATCCATCCATCCATGCATTTATCCATCCATCCATGCATCATCCATCCATGCATCCATCTATCCATTCATCCATTTATCCATGCATCTATTGCTTCTGTCTCTCTCTTTGCTTATTTCTCTGCTGATCCCCTCCAACCTTTCAAAGTGTTTAAAGGTAAGGAGAAAAAATATTCCCCATCCTGGAAGCGACTTGGGTCATAAGCAGCACAGTATGCATGTTATGTTTTTATTATAGATAATGGTGACTGTGACTGTGGCGAATGTATCTGCCGGGAAGGCTGGACAGGTGAATACTGCAACTGTACAACCAGCATGGACTCATGTGCATCTGAAGATGGGGTGCTATGCAGTGGACGTGGGGACTGCGTCTGTGGCAAGTGTGTCTGCAGGAACCCTGGAGCCTCAGGACCCACCTGTGAACGCTGTCCCACCTGTGGTGATCCTTGTAACTCTAAGCGGTAAAGTCTCCACTTTATTCTCTTCTGTGGCAAGGTTTCCGTGTGATGGAAGTTTAAATGGCATCTAGTAAACTCAAACCTCTAATTGTCTCAGCTGGGTTTGGTCTCCATCCAGCCTCCATCAAAACTCATAGCCCAAGGGCCACTGCGGTCCTCATCCTGGAAGGTCAGCCTCTCACCTGCCTCTTTGTCCTGATTATCCAAAACCAAAATCTCTTCCCAGATTTCTCTTCCTATTTACTCTTTCTGCCTGCCAGCCTTGCCTATCCTTTTTCCTGCCTAGCTATTGGCCGTTGGGCTCTTTATTAGATCAATTTGGTGTTTTAGACAGGCAAAGTAATACAGCTCACAGTTAAATAAATGCAACATAAAAGAATGCAACACATCTTTGCATCATTAAACAGATATTCCACAGCATAAACAAATAACACATCTTCAACTAATATTCTATAACAATTACTGATGTTGTTCTAATTTGGGAATTAACATCTTGATGTTAGTTTTGAGATGAGTCTATTCTTTCTGTTTCTCAGGCATGAGTTCATTTACCTAACATTACATTAGGCCAAAAATAGTGAAAGTCATAGGCATGCAGTTAACAGTTATGGTTTTTACATTAATATGTGCTAAGGGCCTAATGGAAAAATGGACTTTATGTTTTGCATGTGTATATGTATGTAGTGGATGCACACGTTTGCATGCGTATGGTACACATGTGTTGGTGCATGTGTGGTGGTTGAAATTACTTTGCATGAGTGAGAAGGAAACACAGAACATGCAACAAACCCATTTAGGAGTTCATTAGAGGAGGCATGTACAGGCCAGGGGAAGTCAGTGTGCAGAGAGAGAAAGATGGCACATCCAACTTTTAAAAGCTGCCTAGTACATGTGCACAGGGGATTAATGTGTCTATGTCATACGCAGATGATGGGGCTCATGCATGCATGCAACAGCTTAGCTGAGTCATACGTGGATGATGTAATCCACATTGCATGTGGGTCACATGGGGCTCTTTAACATCCCCAGGGGCCATTAGGCACTTCTGCCTGAGAGCTTGTCTGCACATGCATGGCCCCTAGAATCCAGAAGTATCAGCCTTATTGTGACCGAAATCATTACATTCCACCCTTTTGTTTATTATAAAAATTTAGGGAGTTTGGGGTCTTTAATGGGTGGGA
>LOEQ01000105.1:111178-126217 GCA_001685075.1 Bramus lutescens | reverse complement strand
TGAACAGGGCAGTTGCTGTGATTGGCAAAGATGCTAGCGTTGGGGAGAAAGACTAGCTTACATGGCTTTTAGAACATTTATGTTCTTTGGGTTGGACCGAAGTCTCCTTAAGAGATGAGGATATCAGTGTTTCTTACTTGGAAAATGAAAGCACCCAGTGGATTATTAACCCACTCTAAGCACTAATCTGGACAAATTTGAGTCAACATGAGATTTGGCCAAATGTGAGGTTAAAAGACACCTTTTCAGTTGCCTCCTTACAAATCATTTTGAACTTTTAGCCTACTGATGTTGTTGTCACATTAGTTGAAATAAACGACCTCCCATTTGCTCATCTAAGGGTCTCTTATCCCTGCTTTTCCTCTGCTGAGGATGTGGAGTAGACATACCTACTGTCTAACTCACATGAATTTACCCATTGTGCGTCTGTGCCCTCCCTCGGTGGGCACATCTAACATTCATTGAGTTTTATTGAAGGAGTTGTGCTTCTTAATTTACCCCACTATTCAGACACTCAGATCCTTGTTACTCAGAGCTTGTTCCACCAGATGCTATCTCTGAAAAGTTCACAAAATAAAGCACCCACAGTCATATACATTTTAGAAATGTATTCACAATCAGTCAATGTATTCAGATACATTCTGGAAATAGAAAACTAAAGATCCCAGAGCTTTGCAAGTCTTCAAAATTGCTATGTACATTAAATTTAAATATGGGTGTGAGTCTCCAAGAGGGCCAGGAGAGGTACTCATGTAAAAGAAATATCCAAATGTATCTCATGGAGAACCACTCCTCAACACACACCATGACCACCTTTGGGAAACCGTTTGCTTCCAGAACTGTTAACTGATCCCAGAGCTGATGTATTAAAACACAGGGTTGTGAGTCAATACAGACATTTATGTTTTCTACATTCTTTGGATCTCCACCCCCACCACCACTTACATGGTTTCCTTCCTTCATTAAACATGATTTCCCAGGCTGCCTGAGATCTTATTTTCCCTGTATTATTCAGTGGCAGTAATTCAGATTTCACAAAGAATGGGAAAGAGAGAGAAAGGGCCATTTTCTATGAACAAAAGAAAACCTTAGCAGCTAATTATGCAAATCTTTCATTACACATCCAATCATACTATTTCAACACCCAAACACTGCAAAATGGGGCACATTTAGTCTGCAAAAGTCAGGAAAAGGAACGGTGGAGCAATTAAAGCACAAGGGGGAAGTTGTGAATCAAAGGTCAGATCTGCAGTTCCATTAAAACCTAAATAATCTTGGCCAAGCAAAGGAAGCCTCCCAACGCTTCAACGCAGCCGTTTGAAAGAAAACAGAGAAGCAGGATTAATATTAGTGATGTGAGGATGCTAAACCAGCCACATACGTTCAGCCTGCAAGCTTGGTGTCCCATTGAGTTCAAAAGAGGGTTGTGGGTCTCTCACTGCTGCGGCAAAGACTGAAGGAAGAAAATGCTCCGGAATGCAAAAACACTCCAAGACTTCATGAATCTTAGTTTTTGGAGTGGAAGCTACGCAGTGGGGAGGAGAAGGTCATATAAAGAGAACCAAACTATGACTTGAATGAGGATACCTGCTATTTACCATCAAACACATGAATAACACAGGCTGAGCTGCCAAAAGCTCCCCAAATCTCCTCATTCAAGATATCTTATTAGAATGTTTATTCTAATAAGTCTAATAACCACCTAATGCCTGAGTCCTGTGCATATCACAGTCTCCCATTAGAACACCCAAGCTGGGTCCCCAGACCCAGGTGAATCAGATTGTTATATGCATATGGGAATGATCTAACATGGGAAATTTGCATAAAATTTCTTAATATGGATATGTACATAAAGAGATGCTTCTAATGAGTTCAAAACCAGTTTAGGCCATGTAAATCTATTGTACAAAATCTCATTTAAAATGTTGAATTTCTGATTTACTGGTCCCTGCTGTCATGAATGATAAAAGGCTTATCAGTCACAGGACCTATCAGGGGTTTCTCTTAAATCTAAATGCAAAGACAACAAACAATGACAACTTAATATTTCTATATTTTATGACTAGCGTTTCTGTGCCCTAAATAGCCCTAGATAGGCTTTTTATTTTTATTGTAAGAATGCACATGCACACACATGCGTGCACACACACACACAAATTCTATCAACCCTTTAGAAACTTAAGCTGCTGGGTGGTGGTGTCACAGACCTTTAGTCCTAGCTCTTGGGAGGCAGAGGCAGGTAGATCTCTGAGTTCAAGGCTAGTCTGGTCTACAGAGCAAGTTCCAGGACAGCCAAGGCTAAACAGAGAAAACCTGTTTTGGAAAAAGAAAAAAATTCTTAAGCTAATGGGGAAAACCACACTCTAGAAAGAGTGGGCCCAAGATTACCTGGGACAGTTTGATTTTCATAGTCTGTCTTTATACACTATTATTGGAGCATATGTCTTAGAACTTTAGATTCAGAGCAAATGTTATCATAATTACAGGTTTCTGAAAAACTTAATAGTCTCATCAAGAATTTCCAAATTAAGAGTAAGAATTTTAAAACTAATCTGTTTGCTTTAATTCAGAAATACTAGAGGAATTTGGCAGAGTAGCTGGGCCATCAGAATTTTTGATGTGTGAACTAAGAGTTTTACATTTTTATCACCACAAATAAAATTTTATTGCTAATTATCATGAAATTCACTTTCTAACTCTTAAATTAGCTTCATAAGGAAAAACACTCAATTTGGGAAACTATTTGAGGAAAATCTCACTTTCTTCTTAGGAAAGAAGGCATACTCCATGTCGGAGAACTGCTATCCGGGTTCCTTTTCATCTGAGGCTCCCCTTTATCCTGAAAGTCTCTGAGATACAGAACCCCTCTGTCTTGGCTTCCTGATATTAATTTCTTCTCATCATGTGACAAATGCCAAGCCAGCAATCCAGGCTGCACCATTGGGAGAAGCCCTCTCTGCTAGTATCAGTGTCCATGTGCACTGCGCAGAGTGTAATCTAGCCAACCTCCCAGATGCTCTGAGCAGAGAGGAACACACTGCCCCCTCCCATTACCATCATCATGGCCGTTCTATTCCCCAGGCAGCGGTGGGCACCTGCCCTGTGCTGCTTTCACTCAACTGAAGTCGGCTTCCGTCAGACAGAGGGAATTCTGATGCTCAGTCCTGATTGACCACATCTGGAGCTGTTCTTCTGGAACAGAAGCAAAACCAAAGATCTCACTTGGTGGGGAAAATGCTATACTTCTCAGTTCCCATCCGACATAACTGAAAACCCTAATTTGCATATTGAAAAACTCAATACTGTTTTGCTTTAAAATGATCTCTTTTGAAATCTCATTTACCCTAATGAATGACTCTTTCACCTGCAGATTTTTCAAAGGATACTTCTGTTTCCTGCTCTCTACAAGGAGAAAATGAATGTCTTATTACATTCCTAATAACCACAGACAATGAGGGGAAAGCCATCATTCACAGCATCAATGAAAAAGGTGGGTAGCTTGGGTTCCATTGTCAATGTCAAGTGATACTACCTTGTAGAGGCATCCAGAAAGTCACTTCAGGTAGCTTGCCAGGAAAAGACATTTCAAAGTTTGGGGTGAAGTGCTTCTCCCAAGGTTGAAAAATCCTTCATTAAAACCTTTGCTGTGTTCCTGCATCTTTTATGAAGATGAGGTAATGTGATAACTTTCATTGTCCCAAGTATCACCTCCTTGACAGCTAGCTGGTGGTCCTGAGGATAGCTGGACTAAGAAAACAAGACAAACAGGTCTGCCTTTCTGAAAAAAAAAAAACTAGTGGGAAGGAGTAACAGATTTTAAAGCCAAGTTTAAGCGACGGTTCAAAAACTGTTTCGTTGTGCAATCACCACTTGAGATTGTGGGATCTTCTTGCCTCTCCAAGCCTCTATATCCTCATCTGTAAAATGGGAAAACTAGTGGCACAATCTTTGAAGAGATAACTCAAGGAATAAATGGAATAATGAATATAATATATGTGCCAAAGAGGCTTCCCAGCAATGGTCCATTAAAAGAGACTGTTGGATCAGGAAAGACACGGGCAGCAAGTCAGGGTGTGGCTATAGATGTCAAAGTGTCAGGACAGCCGGCATACACCTCTAATGCCAGTATTCAGAAGAATGAGGCAAGAGGTTTGCTTTGAGTTTGAGGCAGCCTCTACCGAGTGATGCCAGACCAGGGCAGCCAAGAGCCAATTGTTTCCGTGCTTCTGCAGATTTTCAATCACTGTCAACACATGGAATCAGTTTCCAATGCTCCCCTAGAAATTCCATCTCCAGCTAAGGGAAAAGACGAGTTTATACTCCGTAGAAAGGGAAGCAGTGAAGAACATATCTTTAAGAAGCTTTCAAATTGTGTGGGTATCAGACTCCCCTGTTTATCTAAAAGGCTGTTATCTTGAGTCAGCAGGCCTGTGTGCAGTGGGTCTGCATTCCAACAATGCAACTTAGCACAGATGGTCCGAGCACTTTTGGAGCCACTGTGCTGACAAACCCTGGTGGCGTTCTTAAACACGCACAGGTGACTCACATTTTCTGTCTTCAGAAATGACCTACCCCTACCTAAAATGTCCCAGAAAAATGACAGCTGTGTTAAGTGACTTCATCAGGCTGGGGTTTGGAGCCTAAGGTCCAGCCCAGACAACAGCAGCACACACAGGGTGTAAAGTGGGTGGGGTTTGTTGTGTGGACTTGCTTTTCAATGCGCTGAGAGAATGTTAAGTCCTGATCTTGAAATCAAAGCTATCAAATTGATTATCACACTAGAGGTTAAAAAGAAACCAAATACCTGCAAAGTGGGTTTAAACCTCATGTTACAATCAAGAAAATGGTCAGAGAAATGTCACATTATCGTGCCAATGGATCTGGAAGTCAGGCACAGTCTGTGAAATGTGGGGATGACCGTGGACATGGTGTTGATGCTTGTCAGGGCCAGGATGCTCCTGGAACATTTCTGAGAAATGTAAACACAAAATGCATTTTGTAGTCAGTTAAGGAAGCAGGGCCAGTCACACTGTGCAATATCAAGTTATTTCATAAAACTAAAAAGCCTGTCTCCTCATTATGAGCTTTATACAATTACAATTACAAACCCCTATCTCTGTGTTTAAAATTGTGGTAGTGATTTTGGCATGTTAACCTGAAATCAAAACCACCCCTTAAAGTATTAATTCTATTGGGAAATCACATCCTGAAAAACACCGTGACTTCCTGCAGAAGGTCTTGCTTTCATGTGTGGGTTTCTGTAGAACAAGTAATAGAAACCCAGAGACAGATATTGGGGTTCAGTCTGAAAACCAGAAAAGCAAAGCAGTCAAGCCATTAGAGAAGTCTTACCTCTACCAAGGCTGGGTGATTGCAAATTCAGCAGACCAGAGCCTCTCTCCTCCTGTTTTACATTCCCTCTAGTGCTGGGACTAAAGGTGTGTGACTCCCTAGTACTGGGATTAAACGTGTGAGCCACCTTGACCCGGATTTGTTTCTGCATTGATTTTGTGTAGCCCAGGGTAGCCTCGAGCTCACAGACATCCATCTGCTCTCTCTCCCAAATCCTGGGGTTAAAAAGAACGGGGTTTCTTGAACACTTAAAAGAGAGAGAGCAGGCTGTCCCTGAACGGCGAGGACACTTTCAGCAGCGGAGATTTTAGAACATATAGAGATGAACTGAAGGAGAAGAGCGGGTTCCAGCCAGGTGGCTGAGGCCCAAACAAGTACCCAGAATCATAGTCATGGGCAAGACACCCATCCTAATCCCCAGGGTCAGCTAGCGAAGAACTCCTCCGGAAAGAAGGTCTTCAGAACACTTCAGGGGAAGATATTGAAGTTGTAGCAGGTCCTGATGGACCATTTCTTACAGTTGATTAGTCAGGTGCAGAGCCTCTCACCAGAAGACCAGTAGTAAAGCACACAAGCCTCTCGGAAGCGGGAAACGAGGATGGGCTGCCTACTGTCCCAAGCAGTCAACCTCATATAGGCTGAGGCCACAAAGAAACTGAAGTTTAAAGAACCTCTCCCTCTCTTGGACTCTAGATGTGACATCGAAACTGGGCAGCAAACCCCGTCCCGTCATCTTGGCAGCCTGACCAACCTGGTCCCGGTCTGGGTGGTTTTGAAAGCTGCCTTTGTCAGCCATGCCCTGTCCAAACGTGGTACTGGCATCTACGGTCTTTACCGCACCAACTTCCAGAGCTATGAGGCCTATCAGAGAGACAAATTCCACACAGATAAAAACCCCATGGGCTAGTCAACCTTGGTACCAGCAAAAACAAGCTTTGCTTTGACCCAATAAAAGAAAGGTTGTGTCGTTGTGGCACGAACCTCATGGACAAGGGCCTGCTGCAGTACTCTGGCCGCAAGGACAGCCCTTCCTGCAGAAAGCGCTCACCATCTTCTCGACCCACGACTGCAGGGCACCTACACATCTTGCTTCAGAAAATGTGGTTCTCGATGGCCCCTGCTCAGGCTTATATATCTTTGCTGGCCATGGTTCTGTGTGGCACAGGTGTTGCCTTTCTGATCCCTACACCCCGCTACAGGTTTCTGGGCTTGGCTGGCTTGATTTTTTTTTTCCTTCATTCCCCCCTTCTCCACCCATGGAACGTGTCTTCAGCTGATAAATGCTGTCTTGTTACTGAACTCTTGTTTGTTCTTTTGTTCTTGTACATAGTGTGAGAAGCACATCAATATGCCATCCATCAGAGGATGCATAGATGTCTAGTGCCTTTCTACTATAGTGTCTTATTTATCCCCTAGTCTTTGTAGTAAGCGGAAGAAAAGGAAAAACAATCTCTCTGAGATTTCGCAAGATCTCCTGACAAGCCCAAGGATACCTCAAATGCCCCATTCCTGGGCAGGCCTGGTGCTTCCAGGAGCCCCAAGGCTATAGTCTGCCCCCAGGTGTCAGGAGTTCCTTCTTCCCTAAGCTGAGACCTGTGGTTCTCAAGTTAGAAACTAGGATGAGAAAGAAAGTCAAATGAAAAGCAGGAAAAGGCAAGGAGAGGTTAATGTTTCCCAGTGTCCTCTAAGCAAACTGAAAGGGAGCTGGTCCAGCATGCTTGCTGCTGCTGAGGATGCAGGCACAGCATTGCATCACTCACCTTCCTTCTGTATCTGGGTAGAGCAGTGGTCCTCATCCTCCCTAATGCTGCAGCCCTTTAACACAGTTCCTCATGTTGTGGTGACCCCCACCCCAACCACAAAATTATTTTGTTGCTACTTCATAATTTTGCAACTGTTAAAAAACATAATGTAAACATCTGTATTTTCCCATGGTCTTAGACGACCCCTGGGAAGGGGTTGGACCCCTAAACGTGTCAAGACCCACAGGTTGAGAACCACTGGGACAGCATGTCAGAGCCTACAAGTCGTATCAGATGTTAAAAAACAAATGACAGCCAAGCCTTCTTTGCTGGAAGAAGCCAGTCATTGCAGGTGGTACATCTGCAAACTGGGCTTTGCCTTCTGGGAGACAGAAAAGGGAGAGGAATGCACCTGTTGTCACAGTCCCTGTGTTTATGGGGCCTTTACTAACACCCATGTCACTCCTCGTGGTTCTTATGTGCTGGTTCACTATCTTCAACAGCCCTATAAAGGGGGCACTAGTGTTATTTTTGTCCTACAGGTGAGGAAACTGAGGCATGGGAACAAGGGTACTGCTAGGTCTTGCAATAATTCGTCCCAGAACTCCTTGCCTGAGGAACTCTGACAGCCTGGCTTGGAGCCCAGGCTCTTAACCACTGTGCTACACTGCCTCCCATTGGCTACAAAACTGTAATAAATATCTGGCCCTAAACAACGTTGTTAGCATTGTCCAATAGGACGGTCAAGCAAGCTCTGGATGGAATGTAATGTTTTCTAGAAGCCTCATTAAAAAGTCAAAAAAAAGATAGGTGAAGTTAGTTTTCTTTATCGTTGTGTCAAAAATATTCTCATTTCAACATGGAAATCAACATAAAAATCATTTAGATTTTACATTTTTCATACTTAGACTATGAGATAACCGTTTAATATTTGTAGTACAACCTGCTTCAGATGTCACATTGCCAGTGCCCAATAGCTACATATGGTTCAGCTACCAGCTTAGCTAGAGCTAAGAATTAGGTAGTCAAGATCTCAGCGTTAGGTACAGCTGTGACCCAACTTGACAGGCGGTGTTATACACAGGAGCGGAGCTAGCCCGCTCCTCCCGCCTAGTTAGCTCTCTTCAGTCTAAGCCCCAGAGGAATATCATGAAGAGCGTGGGAAGTAGGGGCCTGTGCTGTGAAAACCTGCCTTGGAACTTGGGTGAAAATCTTTTTTTGAGAAATTCACAGGAAAGCCTAGGACCTTAGGTTCTTAAAATGATTCTCTCTCCCAAGCCACACCTTCTCACTGACTCCCTACTTGAGCATCCTCCTGATTCTCTCTCCAGCTGCAGGTCCTCGCAAACTGCGTCCTGCTGTGAACAGGAACAATGTGAACATTGCTTAGCCAAAGATATAGCTGGGTCCGTATATTTTCCCAGGGACACAGCCATGCTTCATGTGCTGGCTACAGTACATCCATTAGCCCTTGGTACTATCATAAGTAGGCCATTCAATTCTGTTTCTTTCTTCGCAATGTACCTCCATGGTTTTCCACCCAGGAAAAGTATATGAGACCAGGCATCATGCTGCTAGGGGTCATTCAGATTCGGGTCTGAAAAGCCACATGATCCGTCCTTGGTGTTCAACTTTCCATTATTAACTATCTAAGAGTGACGTTTTGGAGGCTCAACTAAGCGGGGTTCTCATACTGTGTACCACATACTGTTGGGTGTGGCCTCACTTCCTGTGTCAGGATGCAGATATTTAATGATCATTTGATGTGAACTTTCTTCCCAGGAAAGCAAAAGAAGGGATTAATTATAATGCTCCATTAGGAGCATCTTGCTGGCACATTGCAAGGGTCATCAGTCACCTTACTGGCAATGGAGGAAGGTGCAATCTAACTGCAAAACTACATTAATAACATCCATTGAGCCAAAATAAAATTTCATAAAATCTTCAAGTTGAGAATATTTGATTCCCTACACTTCCCTGCTCTTAAGAGTGACTTAGATACAATTAATAATATATAAGCTGTGGTATTACCCAAGATCCTCTGAATCAATATCTTGGGGAGGGGTTTGCGAGGCTGTGGTTTTGATAAGACTACCTCAATATGTTGCTGTCATCAGGGCAATCGAGGGAGTGCTGTGCTTTATTTCACAGATGAGGTCAAGGGACTCAAGGATTGAATCCACACAGCTACTGTACATCAGATGAGAATTGAACCCACCCTCTTCTAGTCGAGGAAATCAGAGCATTGCACAAAGCTAAGATTATCTTCTGTCTTTACAGGGGGAAGGGGCAAGGATCCCACAGTAAAGGGCAATCTTTTCAGTCCTGGAGGTGGAGCCTGAACTTCTGCACATGCTAAGCAAGTGTTCTACGCTCCCAGTCCTCGGTTTGTGAGACACGGTCTCACTGTGGAGCTCAAGTTGGCCTTCAACATGTTCAGTATCTGCCTGCTGCATTCGGGGATTGCAGGCATGAGCAACCGGGCTGGACTAATAATCTTTAGTGTAATCCTGAGACTGTTCATGATTTAATGAAGTCCTTGACAAGACTGTTACTCTGCTGTATAAAAGTTCTAAAGTCAACCGTCCGATCTAGTCACCTCTCTGTATCTGCAGGAGATTGGGTCCGGAGTCTCCTGTACCAAAGATACTAAAATCTGCGAATACTGAAGGCCTTTCTATTGGCATAGAATTTACATGTCTTCCCACATACCTGGAACGATTTCTAGGTTGTTTACAAAATGTGATGCAGGGTTTGAGATGTAACTAAGTTGGTAGAGTGCTTCCCTGGCACAGATGGAGCTCTGGGTTCAATCCCCAGCACTGTATAAAACTAGGCATAGTATGGCACACCTGTGATCCCACACTGGGGAGGGAAAAGCAGGAGGTTCAGGTGTTCAAGGTCATCTTTGGCTGTAGAGTTTGAAGCTAGCCTGGGATGCAAGAGACGTTAAGTAGAAGAAAGGAAGGAAGGAGGGAGGGAGAGGAAGAAAATAGGAAGAAAAAAGGAAGGAGGGAGGAATGAAGAGAGGGAGGGAGGGAAGGAGGGAGGAAGGGAGAGAGGAAGGAAGGAAGGAAGAAGGGAAAGGGGAGAGGCAGAAGAAAGAATGAAAGAAAAGACTGAAAGGCAATGCAATGTGTCTGCTATCAAATATACATTACACTTACCATTTAGAGAGCAACAGCAAGGGGAAAGACAGGGTGTGTCCAATAAAGACATATTTTCAATCCATAGTTTCTTGAATCTGTGCGTGCAAAACCAAGGATATGGAAGGCTGGTTATAAATTCATTTTCAAATTGTTTCAAAACTTTTATTCCACTGAGACTAAATACAAACCTCTCTTTAAAACAAGTAGCTCAGTTTTAGAAAAAAAATTCAACATAATTCTCCCTCTCCTGTAGAAAATAGATGACTTGAAAACCCAGTGAGAAAGGGCTTTCCATTCCGTGAGATGGGGTGTAGCTTAGAGAGAGAAGAATTGTACAATATGTTCAGCGCTTTGGATTTGGTCTCCGCATTGAAATGAGGGGTGAGGTAAACCTTACAGCCAAACACTAATTGTCGCAGCTTCTAAAGATTATTCCATCTGCTCCCACAGACTGCCCCAAACCTCCAAACATCCCCATGATCATGTTGGGAGTGTCGCTGGCTATCCTGCTCATCGGAATCGTCCTACTGTGCATTTGGAAGTTGCTGGTATCATTGCACGATCGGAAGGAAGTGGCTAAGTTCGAAGCAGAACGATCAAAGGCCAAGTGGCAAACGGTATGTGAACTCGGGAGGCCTGAACATGATGGGGCAGGGGGACTCAGCCATGCCCTGTAGAAAAGAAGAGGTCAGTGTTCATGATCACCCTCTGTGTAGCCCCAACAGCATCCATTTCTCCCTTGCTTCGCAAGCAGAAGAGCTCATTGTCTGTTTCCGGGTTGTCCTCACGACACCGGGTGTCTCAGTGTGGTGGGCTTGCAACACCTAGGGAGGCTCATGAATCTCCTGCTATGGCTTAAGGATGTCATGGAGGCGACCTCATTAAATAAAGCCTAGGTTCTATAACTAAACTTTTCTGCAAATTGATTATATGCTAGCTAATGGGATAATGTTAATGGAGACTGTGATAGTTCATGCCAATTTCCATGGAAATACTTGTTGCTGATATCATGGGCGACAAAGTAACGTTGACAAGCCTTTTTAAACACCAAGCAGTTTTCCCAAATAACATGAAATTTAAGTAGCTACATGAAATAAACTTCTAAATATATGTATTCAATGATATAATTTAAATGTCTTCTCAGTAGGCAAACAGAAAACAGGACTACAATTTTCAGTGTTTCTCTTCCACAGGAAGAGATAATTACATTTCTAGAGACCCCTGGAAACAATTTCATGGTTTTAATTTCATCTCTCAATCTCTAATGGTGTGTCTAGCTATCTAATAGCAATTATCTTACATCACTGATTCCAAAAACAGCGAACACACTGGAGAAAACACAAGCAATGTGCCTTTGGGTTCATCTGCCTAAACAAATTGATGGTAACACTATTTTCCCTATATTGCTATCCTCAGTTATGAAAGAAAATAGAATTTTCAATTTTTGATAATGAACATTTATATTGGGTGGGAGAATTTCAAACTAATCATAATGTACATCTCAGTGAAAAAGCTAATAAAAATTTAATCTACCTTATCTTTTGAGTAAAAATGCTTTAGTTATAATGAACAAATGTGATCTATGGACCCGGTTTGAGTCCTGACTTGGAAGGGTCCAGATGTAAGATTATATTTTTAAGACAACTGAGGAAAGTTTGATACACTCTGAATACTAGAATGATAGCAAGGATGTATGTTTGATTTGATCAGATTTCACAAAGGCCTGGTGACTTACTGAGGGCACAGTCTGTGGTTTTTAGTGAGGAAATTGGTGTGTAGGAGTGAGGAAAAATGAGGAAAGGTGTTGTATTTAAAAGAATTGAGCCAAAAGTTCAGGTCTCCCCAAAGTCTCGGTACAGGTAAAGTTGAGCCCCAATCATGAATTTGTTCTAAGAACAGCCTTTAGTTGAAGCGTCTGGAAATAATGAGATAGGTATTCTGATTCTGTCAGCAAGCCCTTGGCTATTTTGTGATGCGCATCTACTAACCAGCATATTTTAATGCTCTCCAACGCGGGCGTGAGTACTGACAAATGATTAATATCTTTAGAATAACGTTTTAATTAACAGTTAATTTCCCCCAAAACATGAATTGTTCTCCCTCAGGAAGCTAAACATGACTGAAATTCAAATGCCTAAATTTAACTGTTTCTTCATCTAAAATGGGACAAAACCACATATTAGACAGATAAAAGCATAAATGGAAAATATTATTTCCCTGTTAAATTGAGTTTCTTTGAATAACAAATGTTCGATGTTCCTGACTAGATGATGACCTGGTAATAATTATTCATTTACATGCAAAAGAGGTTCGATTCAATATTCAGCCCTAATTTCACTAACACATCCTCCTCCTGGGACAAATGTATGCTTGGCGCGTACACTTGAAGGTCTTCAGTTTAATTCAGTTTTTAATCTAAAACCTATTTATTCTCAAGGGGTGAACTTAACTAATCTTTAAAAAGCAGGACAGAGAAAAACAGTGCGGTCACCTGACCCATCGAGCTCCACAGACTCTTAAAGGGACAGAGTTGAAGACACATCTTGGCTCTTGCCTCCTGAAACATTTTGTCAGGACTATAAAGAAAGGCTATCTTTTATGACATTAAAAAAAAAACCTCAGCATTTTTCTTCTGAAAATACAAATGGAAGACATTTAAATTAATCTTTGATTAGACAGTTTTGACCCTGGATAACAAGTGGACTTGTGACAGAAAAAAATTTTCTCCCGCCATTTCTTGCAGCCATGGATTGACTTTGTTCTGTCCTAAGCAAATCGGGTCTGCAGGTTGCAGTTAGGCAGTCACTAAGGAAGCTGTGAGCCATGGTGGAGCCTTCTTGTTACCACTTTTGCTCAAGCCTGAAAAATGTGCCACTGGCTTCGCAGAATCCAGGCTTTAGGCCAGGGCCTTGATGTTCTGGAGAAACTCGTCCTGGATGCCTTACACACTTAGCGAGAACCAGCCTTGTCTAAACATGGATACTCCCACACCATAGAGCAGGCATTAGGCCTGAGTGTCAACTGGACGTCCCACAAAGAGAGGTCACTAATGAATATGGCACTGGCCATTTCCATACCTGCTGACAAAACTCAACCCTAGCATGCTTTCCTGAGCTCTGATCACTGTCTGATGTCAGTACACACTTCCTTCCCCACCTCAGCAATGCTGTGAACCTTTTTTTCTGTGGGTTCTGTATCTCTCTTACCTTCCTACTAGGGTGGAATCTTAGTCCATTGACCCTACACAAGGGACTCCCAAACTATCCCAGACTTGAATAAGTAAAGTAGTTTAAAAAGAAACAAAAACTTCACAAAGTGAATGGTTAACTATCTACAAAATGACATTGCATCAGTCATCCCCTTTAGAGTACCTTAAAACCTATTTTGTGGGGTTACAGAGAGCCTCAGTAGGTAAAGCTTGCAAGAAAGAAGACCTGAGTTCATATCCCCAACACCCTTGTAAAAGCCAGGCCCAGCAACTCAGATCTGCAACCCTAGTGCTGGAGGACTTAGAAACAGGCAAAATCCTAGGGCTCACTGGCTAGTCAGTCTAGCCAAAATGGTGAGCTCCACAGCACTGAGAGGCTATATCCAAGTGGGGGGTGGGATAGAAGACAACACCCAGCACTGACCTCTTGCCGCTTATACACACGCCACACATAAGCAAGCATACCTGCACACACATGTTTAGCACATGCATATGCACACATTACAATTCTACTTTATGCGTGAAGTAGGCGCATTTTAATATGATTGACAGCTATGGAGTGGGGCCTACAAACAAAGATCTAAGCTGGTCCAGATCACAGCCAATTTATTTTTCCTATTCCCTAACCTCCCCATCTCTCTTCCATCCAGGTTTCAGCCTGCATCCCCACCTGCAGCTCATGTTATCCAACTTTGTCTTTTCAATTGGCTACTTTGTCAACTAATTTCTCATCCTTAAACTTCATAAAACGTCTTCAGAATGTTATTGCAAAAGAGTCTCTACACCTACCTGAGACCACACAAGTTTCTCTGAATCTTTAAGAGCTCTTAATTTCTATGGCAGCTGGATTAACTAGCCAGGCAGACTTTAGGACTAGAGACAGTACAGCAACCCGGCTTTTACCCGCCATGGACTCTAGCCATGGAGCTACCTCTACTTACCCTCAATATAGAGATGGCATCTGACTCTCTGAAGTCATATATGACCAAAGGCAACATGGCACTTGGTCAAAGGTTGGGACACTGGCTCTCAGTAGGACAGAAGTAGCTTCAGGGATGGTTCCCACTCAGTGGAGGCACAGCCATGACTCCAAGTGCAAGGCAGGTAAATTCAGGAGATGTGTCTGTTTCCCTCAGTTCTTCGGAGAGCAAATACGATTTTGCTTTGTCAAGCTGTAGATAAAATTCCTTTCCCCAGGGAGTTGTAAGCTATATATACCCTTCCTCCTAAATCCCCATGATAAACCAGGCAGTTTATTCTGGAGGACCACTGAGTATATTGGGCTTCTTCACAGAGGTATAGGAAGGGGTGACTCTAAGTGTGTTGGTGTTCCTTATACAAACAGCCCTGGAGATTGCTAGCCTGCCAGTCTAGCCAAATTGGTGAGCTCCAGGACTCTGTTTCAAAACATAAGGCAGAGAGCCAGGAAGAATGCTCTGAGGGTAATGGAGCTTGTGACCAAGCCTGCTGGACTCAGTTTGATTTTCAGGACCTCCATGATGGAAGGTGAGAAATGGCTTCCAAGGTACCCTCTGACCTCCACAGGTACCCTCTGACCTCCACAGGTACCCTCTGACCTCCACAGGTA
>LOEQ01000105.1:89397-108757 GCA_001685075.1 Bramus lutescens | reverse complement strand
TGGTCGTGGTCGTCCACTGGATTGTCAACTTAGTCTCAAAGTTCCTTCACTCCTCCCGGGTATATCTGTGCACGTTTTGATTGTCTGGAGTCTTTCTTTTCTGGATTTTTAAATAACTCTGGTAAATCAGTCAGTTAGGGGGTACACAGCTAAACTTAAAAGAAAAGGCTGAATGAATCTCCTTGGATCCCTGAACGATCCAATAATTATGGCACTCCCAATAATACGGCAATTCTGCCACCATTACACGGGGCTGTTTGTGCTATTTTTGCGTTACTGCTGAAATGAGATTTTAAAACATAGAGGTTTCTTTCATGTGTGTATTAGGAAGAATTTGTTCTTTCCCTAAATACTGTTTTGACCCGAGGCAGGACCTTGAAAAGGCCAAAACATTGACAGTAGTGCTTCTGTTCACTGAAGAGTTATGTTACATGAAGATGAGATGGTTGTTTTTTAAGTGGTTTTATTGTATTTTGCATTGGCATAAATAAACATAATTTAAACAGTGAACCTTGGTTGGATGATAATGCCTTTTATTTACTTGATATGAAACCCTCTTCTTAACATTTCTGGATCTTTCTGTGACTTACTCTGACGTACATTGCTGATTTCAGTCAAGGGCCAAGGAGAAGAACAGAACATTATCCCACATTGGGCAAAATCAAGTTCTTAAGGATTGGTGTTATGGGCTCAAATATTTCCCTTGAGTACTGTCCCAAAGAACCATGTTATCCCCTAGAATCTTAGAGTGTGACCATTCAATTACAGATCTAATTGTTAAAGAGGCAACTCAATTTTAGTGGGGTTATAGTGTGGGGCCCTAATCCAACATGACTGATGTCCCTTATAGGAGGGGAGAGGACAAAGATGTACACAGAAACACTGTGACACAGGAGAGGAGGATTGTCACCCATAAACCACGAAGGCTTGATGTTTACTCAGGGTGCTTTGTATGTACCTAGAAATGATACATACGAATCAAATAGCAGCCCCATCTTCAAGTTTTTGAGGAATACTCATATTGATTTCTATTTTGCTCTACAAACTTACATTCCCACCAACGTTTGCTCCCTTTCTCCCAAATCCACACCAGCATTTGCTGTTATTTTTTGTTTACAATAACCATTGATGACTATGGTAAGATAAAATCTTGGTGTAGTCTTAATTTGCATTTCCCTACCTAAAGATATTGCAATTTTTTCATATATTTATTGGTAATTTATATGTATCTTTTTTAGAAGTATCTGTTCACCTCATTAGATCATTTATTGCTTTAGTTAATTAGGGTGGAGGTGGTGGTGGTGTGTATATGCATGCATGTATGCATGTGTGTACACACGTGAATGCGTGCGCGTGTGTGCATGTGCACGTGTGTGTGTGTGTGTGTGTGTGTNCCTGCCATGTCTGACTGTTACATAGGTGCCAGGGGTCTGAGCTCAGGTCCAGATGCTTATACACTGTACCAACCGAGCCACTTTCCCAGCTCCTGGTCTGGGTTCTTTTCATTTTATTTTTGGGTTCTTGCACATTCTGAATGTGCAAGTTTTGTGTCAGATGTATAACTATCCAAGATTTTCTCCCATTCTGTGGGATGTCTCATTACTTGATAAATTATTTCCTTTTCCATGAAGAAGTCTTTTTTAAATTTCTTGTAGTCTCATTTGTCAATTCTTGATATTATTTCTTGCCCATGACTAGATCTTCAGGTGTTTGGAGGTTTTCTTCTAACCCTGTCAGACTTTCTGCTTAGACTGACATCTTGGATACATTGTGAGTTGATTTTTGAACAGAATTAGAGATAGATTATGACTTCTTTCTTAAACATGTGGATCTCAAGTTTTCCCATGACCATTTATGGAAGGCTGTCTTTCCCCCAGCATGTGAGTTTGGCTACTGTTGATGTTTCGGAGTTTTTGGCATCTTTGTCAAAAATCAGGTGGTTGTATCAGTAAGGGGTTAATTCCATGTCCTCTATTCTGTGTCATTGATCTTCATGTCATAAAGTGCCAGAAAGCCCTATTTTGTTACTGTGACTCTGTAGTGTAACATGAAGTCATGTGGCAATAACTCCAGAATGTTCTTTTCACTCAGGATTGCTTGTTGTCCCAGGGTCATTTGTGCTTCTATGCAAATTCTGAAATTGTTTCTGCTATGTCTGTGGACTGTCATTAGATTGGACTCACTAAGATACCCATTTTCCTTACATTAACTCTGCCAGTCCGTAAGTGTGGAAAGTCCAATTTCTAGGTTCTCTCCAATTTCTTTCCTCTTTGTTTTAAAAATTTCACTGTTAGAAGTGCTTCGGTTTCTTAGCTAAGTTTATCACAAGGTTTTTGAAGTCATTATAAATGAAATTGTTTTCCTGATTCCCTTTGGTAAGTGGACATACCAAGTTTGTGAATACATCTGAACAGAGAATTAAGCAGAAGACAAAATGCTCACAAAATGGCTCCCTCTCTCTCTCTCTCTCTCTCTCGCTCGCTCGCTCGCTCTCTCTCTCCATTTCTTACAAAAGTACACACAACTGCCAAGTGGTGGTGGCACATGTCTTTAATCCCAGCACTCAGGAAGCAGAGGCAGGTAGATCTCTGTGAGTTCAAGACCAGCCTGGTCTACAAGGGGTAGTTCCAGGACAGGCTCCAAAGCTACAGAGAAACCCTGTCTCAAAAAAACAAAACAAAACAAAAAAGAGTTCATACAAAAGTCATTTCTTCTTTCCCCTTTCTCCTTTCAAAGTCTCCCATGGATCTCACTTTAATCTCTTTCAAATTCATGGCCTCATTTTTCTTTAATATGTTGTTACACATGTGTGTATATATGCATATATATGCACATATGTATATATATACACACACATATATATAAATACAGTCTGCTATGTCTATATAATATTGCTTATGTGCATATATTTTCAGGGCTGACCATTTGGTATGGGATATTAAAGTGATATGTTCTTCCCTGAGAAAGACTATTTCTCCCACTCCAGAATTCCTTAGCTGCCTGTAATTCTTTGTCTGGAACTACAGGTTTGAGGTCTCATGAGCTTTTCCCAATCCACATTAACGTGTCTGTTGGTGTCATCTTTGTTGTTGTTAAGGAAAACATGTTGAGACGTTATAGATGTAGCTTCTGATGTTTCTAGGAGACACCATTTCACATCAAATTCTCTGTTCCTCTGGCTCTTACAATCTTTCTGCCCCCTCTTCTGCAGTGATTCCCGAGACTTAGGTGCTTAGAGGCTGGAGTAATCCTAGTGCTAACTGCCAAAGTCCTCTTGGAAGTAAAACCCACCTGCAGCAGTTCAGAGTAGCATTGCCACTTGATGTTCTAGTGGGACCCCATAACACAACAAGCCAGTGCAGGAGAGTTAGCAGCCAAAGGAAGCAAGCAAATACCCTAGAAGTAGAGATGCGAAGGAGTCATAAGACACATTGGAGCTGAGCCACCAGCAGGAGTTTCTGGGAACGAGTTCACCAGCATCCTATAGCAATATTGTGTGTTCCCGTTGGGTGTCTCTTTCCCCTGTCCATGCATCTCTTTCCCCCTGGGATAGCACCTCTAACTAGAGCATTAGCACAGAACTTTGCTTGCTTCAAGCCCTTGCTTTCCGGAGAATCTGAACTAAGATAGTCCAGCAGCTCTGGGAGCTATGCAGAACATAAGAACATAAAGCCCTATCATGACATGTGAGGAGGCACAGCTCAAATTTTTGATCAGGGACCTGTGTAAGAAGACCGTGAGCAAGTGCAAGGGCCCCACGAGTCAACACTGTCATACTTCAGAAAGAACAAGGTGAACTCTTAAAGGACATAAAGGGGAGCAACTATGTACTAAAAAATGGAACCAACTTATTTGACTGGACTGTTGAGATGAAAACATTATTTTTTTGGACATGGAGCTTTAAGTTTCTAAGTTTTACAATTCTTGCCAGTGCTGTTGCTCAGTGATCAATCTCACTCATAGGAACACAGTTCAGATCAGTTGCCAGATAAGTTCCTAGAGAACAGCCCACTTAAATTTAATCACAATGCTGATCGCACAAGGTGACCTGATCCCTATTCACTATTGTGCTTAGTAATTGGCTACCAAAGATTATATTACAGCCTCAAAAATAAGGCTTAAATGTTCAAATTTCTGGAATTTACTTCTACAGAAGATGCTATCGTGGTTTATTTAATTTTTGTCATGTTTTTTGTTTTGGGGTTTTTTGGGGGGGAGGGTGTTTGGTTGATTTTGGTTTTTTGATTTTTAGAGACAGAGTTTCTCTGTAGCTTTGGAGCCTGTCCTGGAACTAACTAGCTCTTGTAGACCAGGTTGGCCTCGAACTCACAGAGATCTGCTTCCCAAGTGTTGGGGTTAAAGGTGAGCACCACCACCCGGCTTCATCATTGTTTTAATGCTGGGGTGGGTAACGGTCATGGCAATTTACAGAGGTCATTTTGTTATAAAGGACCTAGGTAATAAGGAGATCAGACTTCCAAAAGAAGAATGCAATGCTAGGCAAACATGAGCTGTAAATCACTAAGCTAAGGCAGAGAAAAGAAAGAAACCACTCTGGAGAAGAGTGGGGAATTTAGAGAAAAGAAAGAAAAATCCTAGGCAGGGGTGCTACTGCAAATGAAACGTGGGATATTCCTGGCTACGCATTTTTAATATGCTCATCCTTTTGAGACAGTTATCCCTTGAGGGCCCCATCCAGCAGGACTAGCTCTTTGGTAAGAGCAGGAAGGCCAGCTATATGGAGATTTCATCCACAAGATGGCTTTCATTTTCTCTTCACCACCAGAACCATAGTCTGAGCCCGGCAGCATATACCTTTAATTCCAACATTCAGGGAGGCAGAGACAGATGGATCTCTATGAGTTTGAGGCAAGCCTGGTCTACAGGTCTACAGAGTGAGTTTTAGGACAGTCAGAGATACGTAGAGAAACCCTGTCTCAAAAAAGAAAAAAAAAACTTCTGAAACAACACCCCCATAAGTAACATTTTTGACCCAAGTAACCTCCCTAATTAACTGAAAGTCCTCTGATTTTCTGTTTTTTCTTCATCTCTCAATTGCCTATTCCTTCTAGAACAACCTTACAGGCTCGTGGTACCACAGAAGCAATCCCACTACCAGCATTATGTAACTATCAGAGAAGGCTGACCTTCAAAGCCTTCACTTAAATATTGATACAGGCTGATGTTATATCTCAGTTGTAAAATACTTGCCTTGGGTGTGCAAGCTCCTGGGCTCACTCCCCAACAACCCCTCCTCCACAAAATATTGATGATTCATATTTATCCCCTATTATTCTTATAAATCTAAATAGGAAAATATACCTAGAGAGGAGAAACGGGAACTGAACAGTAGAAATAATTTTGTTAGCATTCATTACTCGACAACAGACTCAAACCAACACAACCCAAAAGCAAGAAAATGTGAGGCTTCACCCTGGCCGTGACTCCCTTACCAAGGTGGTTGGGCTGAGAAGTTCTGACTCGAAGTGAAAGACTGTATGTAGCTACTACTGAAGGGTGTTAGTGGTTGAGTGGACCCACACATTGGACCAACACATTGATTCCTTTGTGTTGCCGACTATAGGAGGCTGGATGCTGCCCTCTGTACTGGTAACCTGCCATGCAAAATCTCTCCGCACGGAGAAAAGGCTGGGGAACCTGATCTTCTCCCCTTTCCCACTCTTTCTGTAACTCAGAAGCCTTCCATCCTATGAGCTTTCCCATAGCTATGACCCCGGGCGACCTGGCAATCAAAGACACAGATCTGGACACTTCATGTTCTTTTGATGTCATTTATAACTAGAAGATTTAACAAACCCCATAGAGGATCTTGTTACCTTTAAAATGTGATCTGACCTTTGTAGTTTCCAAAAATGAGTTCTGGGAAGGAATTTACTGCTCAGATAATATCTGCTGGGTTAAGTCTAAAATGTATTGACATTTGTGGTTTGAGTACCAGTTGATTGCATTCCAGATCAATAGCTGTAGGTACTGCCCTGAAATGTCATTGGTTGTCAATAACTGACCAGTTGAAAAGTCATGTCCATTTCTTTCATCCAGTTGCCTTCACTCTGTCAATATAAGGAAGTGTGTAGACAAAAATGCACATGCATTTCTTTCTCATTTTAATAGGCATATCTTATCAGCATTAAATAGCTTGTGTGGTTAGCAAAATTGGAGAACAGCTATTGTTCTAAGTACAATAATTATTATGTGCTAACTCTCTGAGAGCTTGCGGGGACTCTGTAGAGTGGTATTATCTCTCATTTTAAATATGAGGAAACAGAGGCATCCAGCAAGGGTTGATGAAATGTCCAAGGTAAAGAAGTCTGTCGCTCGCTAAACTGGTAAGGACAGATTTTAATCAGCAGTACACTGCTCCAGCAGAGAAGATTCCAGGCCAAACTCAACCCCCTTCAATATGTCTTGAGACAAATGAGCATAATAAGTGGAGAATTGGGCATAGGAATAGTACTTGAGTTCTTAGCAGTTAAAGAAGTAGAAAAGAACCCAATGGGAAGAGTTGGTCCGTGGAAAACATGGGGTTTATTGGCACACACTGAAGATAGTCTCTTGTCTGCTCACAGAGACAAGGCGGGGACCCTATCTCTGTGTTTTGTCTGAAGAAATAATAAAATATTTTGGTTGTCTTAAGAAATCCATAGCAGGCACTCTCCTTCGAGCTAGAGATATGTCCAAAGGATATGGTTTTGAGTGATTCAAAACTGCTTTAGTATATCAGTAATGTCTCTATAGGCAGATATTGAGGCCTAGGTGAGAAGAACTTCGATGGAGCCTGGCTAGACTGTAAGAGTCTTCGCTGGAGGTAAGTATTTGATATCTAGAATACATACTTTTCCACACTGTGCATTCTGTATCACACATTCTAGGTCATAGTATTGATGTATTGATAATCTGCTGTCACTGGTATTGTGGAAATGTGATGAATCATAGCATTTTTAATCTCTGAAAGGATAGTTTTTCCTCTGCTCCTGGGAAGCAGAAGCTTAGAAAGTTAAGAGGGTTTCCCAGAGTTACTGAGTTTATAAGCGACAAAGATGGGGCCGGGACCTGAATAGGCCTGGCTGCAGAGTCCTCTTTAGCCCCCTGTCGTCCTCTTCAGCCCCATGTCGTTCTGACATCCCTGAAGGCCACACACACACACACACACACACACACACACACATACACACACACCACACATACACACACCCCACACACGCACACACACACACCCCACACACGCACACACTCAGACCCCTTGCTCTGCCCCTCCCATGCATGAGGAAGGCGTTACCTTAAGCTGCTCTGTGGGCCTTGGCTCAGGTAACTCTTCCAGGTGCAGTAATGGATTTACAGTGCTCCATGTAGGCCTAACTGTAAGATTATAATGAACCCCAACTATGAAATAAAGGCCCTTTCAGGGAATTGTTCTCTAGCCAACCATGTTAAGGAAATGCGGTGGGGAATGTCCTGCCCAGCTCTCACGCTGTAATCCTGCTTTCCACCCCTTAAGTCAGACCAGGACAGGATGGCCGCTAAGCACATATCTATCAATATGGTTATTTCAGTACCATAGTTCCAGAGACAGCCTTAGGTTGTTTTGGAGGCAGAGGTTTTCTAAGGCATATGGGTTACTCTTCCGTTGCTGTCATAAAACACTATGACCAAGACAACTTCTAGGAGGAGTTTATTTTGTCTTTTCAGTTCCAGAAAGGTAAAAGCTCATCACGACACAGAGGCGCGGCAGCAGGAGCTGGCAGCAAACCGCTTCAGACACACGCACAAAACAGAGAGCGCGAACTTGATGTAGCTGGAGGCTGTTAGTCTTAAAGCCTCCAGTACCACTCTTCCTGTAGTGAAGCCACATCTCCCACACCTCCCCCAAACAGCGCCACTAATAGGAAACCAAGTTTTCAAATACCAGAACCTAAGGGGGACGCTGTTCATTCAACCACCACGCATACCAGGAACCTAGCCTCAGAAGCAAAGACTCAATCCACATAGCGTTTTCTGTAAATGCTGCCGTTTTGTGTTCAAATAGGTAGAATTGGCTATCGGAGGCGTCCTTGCCTACACCATTGTCCCTGAGGGTCTCTACTGCTGCCCTGAGGGCTTCCCTGCTCTGTTTGCCAATGGAAACATGCTCCAGCGTGGAGGATCTGACCTGCTTAACATGAGCAGTTGAAAGGAAAAATTAGCAAAGTATACAACGTACCCAGGACAGCATGTTCCCCTTTGCTGGCTGATGGATCAGAAGAGGCAGACGGGGATGGGTTGCGGGGAGGGGAAGGAGAGGAGGACTGATAATAAATGTAGCCAGAAAAGCGTGATAAGAATTGCATATTAAGATCTTCGATACAAGTTGTTCCGAAGCCCTTGCTTATAATCTCTCTCGTTTCGTGTCCCCAAAGTTACAGGAGACAGGAACAGAAATGGGCTTTTTTGAGATTTTTTTAATTGCCATGTACTAATTTCTTTTAAAAGATCCTGCTTTCCTTTTGCCAATATGTCTGCAGTCATGGGTATGCTCGGGCTTTGGAAGAGGCTTGCCTCCAGTGTTCTCTGCTACAGCGAGAAGAAGGTCTGCTTGGACCCCAGAGACAGCAGTGAAATTGCCGAGGCAACTCTAGAAGCTGATCAAAGATCGGGTGACCATCCACAGGCCCGTGACGGTCCATTCGGTGGCTCTCTGCCAGGAAAACACGTGTGTCCATGGAAAGGAAATCACATGGGCATGAGATGGTGAAGGGCGTGGCCGATGCTCCAGTGTCTGCTGAGGGTACTCAGGTGAGACGGTACAGATCTTGTGTATCAGGAGACATGGTGAATCCAAGAGATTGACCACCGCATATATCCCACACAACCTGTACCTATACGTGAAGCAGAATATGTCCAAAATCAAGCAGGTTCTCATAAACACATCTACAAGCTGAAGGTAGACAGATTACAAGAAGCTCTTGGTTGACCAGGCTGAGCCATGAAGGATTAAGACTAAGGAAGCATATGAGCCCATGAGGAATCCTCCAGGCCAAAAGACAAGAGAGCATCAAGACAAGTCAGAAGAGGCAAGAAATGAAGTTCCCTCCTCATGTCTGTGCACAGTGCCGTCAATGACAGATCATGTGAACTGGCCATTAAAACAAGAGAAGACTTTGATGGGAGAGAGAGGCCTCAGGAGATGGGGAGTCTGGAAAGACGGCTCAGTGGGGAAAACACGTGCCATACAAACTTAAGAATCAGAATTCAGGGCTAGGTGGGGGTACAAGCCATCTGTAATTCCAGCACTCTAGAAGTAGAGCCAAGGACTCCCCTGAACAAGCTGACTAAACAGAAATGCAAGATCCATGAGAGATTCTGCTTTAGTATACATGGTGAAGAGCAACCAAGGAGGACACCTGATGTCAACTTCAGGCTTTCACATGCACATATATGTGCCCATACATGTCAACACACATGCACAGACACCATCCTCATGTACACATGGAATTAAATAGAAAATAAAAGATTGTTTAAGTCCATATTGTGTGAAACTCATGAATTCAGGTACAATAACCTTCATGAAATGTCTTCCAAGATTTTTGAAGCATTCTAATACTACCAATAAACTTAATAGTTACCTTATAATCTCTATGATTAACAAATTTTTTCTTATTAAATTTTTTCATGTCTCTTGTTTATTCATTTTCTTCTGTAACAAATGACTAGCATATACTATCTTCCCACAGATTATTATTGGCTTTACAAACTTTACAGTGGGATAATAAAAGTTTAAATTAAGTAGGTGATTAAATGTATTTTTGTTTACTCTCAGTATATTAAATATCCATTTCATCAATTCAAGAAGTGTGTCATATTTTAGAACCTTTTTATGAAAAAGATAGAATTTGAGAGAACAGATATAAACAGTAAAAGATTGGCAACATTGAGCATAATAAAAGATATGAACTTGTTATCAAGACAAAAAAGAAAATATACAATGTTTTTTTCTGAAGCTTCCTTGATCTTGGTCACACTGTATTCAGTCACTGTTTGATATAATCAAATCTAATATTCATTTAAGAGATAACCAACTCATACTTTAATAAAAGTCTATGATTCATTCAAAACCTGCAGTGGTCTCCATTACTGAACAACACAAGAAAAGCACACATATAATTTTTATGCTGTGGTCGTAAGGCAACTTCCTCATCATACAGAGGGTCCTTTAATATCCTAGGCCTAAAAGGAGCTGGCAACTGGCTCACATACTGAGAGGGTCACAAAGGAAAAATAGCAACCCTATGGCTACCTGGCTCTATGTTCTATCTCTAGCAACTCTTAGCGTTGCCATGATAAGTATATGGTATATTAAAGCCTTTGGCATAATAGACTCAAAGTGTTAGCTGCATCCATTATCTGAGTGCATCCTATTGTCACCCTGATTAAAAAAGGGCAGAAACCTAAGGTTGGGGGATTGGGCAAAAGAGGAAGAGGCTGTAAAACCAAAGACAGATAAGGAAAAGAATGTGAAGATGGTGAGACAGCACTGCCTTGGAAGTTCTTGAATACTGTGGAGGCTTCAACCTTTCTAGACATCATAATAGTGGACGCTGACCACACAACTAAGGATGAATGTTTAAAATACCTCACTCAAACCCACTGGCTACTGATGCTTAGAAAGGTTAGGGACATCAAGGGCAGACATATAGGGTATGACGACACACAAAGGAAAAACAATTTACAGCAATGTTTCTCAACTTAGTGTTTGTAGACCTTAGAGGTCTTAGCTCAGTGCTTACAGCAATTGCACAATCATGTATCTTACTCAGTCCTTTCCCTGGCTAGTCTTTCCAGAGGGACAGCCCACAAAACAAATCACAATCATGAGCTCTTCTGAGAAATGGGATGGTGTTCAGAAAATTGGCGGGGGGCTAGTAAAGGAATGTAGGACATGAGGACCTACAGGCAAATTTAATAATATGGATGGAAATCATGCCACCACCGCTATTTATGAAATAAAGAACACAAGGGACAGAGTTCAGACTTGTTTTTCCAAGAAATGCAAGCATGAGAGTCAGGACCAGTTCAGATTTGGGTGTATCCCTTCTAGAAAGTAATCGCTTTTACTGACAAACAGCGACTCACCTGAACGGAACACACAAGTCAAAACTTAGAAAGATTTAGCAAAAAGAGATGCATAGGCATTCATTGGGTCACACAGGTGAGTCACACAGCCCTACATGGAATTCAGTTAAAGGCCAAGGACCAGGGGAATCCCAGAAGGTGGAGCATTTCTATCACACCGACAGACTGGAGTGGTTAGAAAATACAGCCAAGCTTGCATCTTAATTTCAGCACAGCGGTCCTTGATCCAGGCCACAGAATAGAGACACACCAGCCTTAGATTTGGAAATAAAATTTCTCAGAAAGTAAAAAGCCAACCGAAATGCAGGTGGAAATGCAGAGATTTGGGAACCCACAAACAGCAGTGAGGCAACTAAGATAGGGCCCCCATAGAACATTCAAGAAAGACCAGTGATGTTCTTTTTGGCTGTCTAAGCTGAGGAAAAGGGATCAATGGTGAACCAGTGGTCTTCGTGGGGCCTAGTAAAGGGGATAAAGATGAAGGCAAGACTTGAACTGAAATTTTGTACAGGAATGAAGAATTTGTTGGTTATACAAAAATTAATAAAGAATTTTTGCCATATTAGCAAGAAGCATTTGAATGGCTCACAGATGCAGAAGCAGTATTTGACAAAAATGCAATATCCATTCCCCCAAAAATCTCTCAGCCAACTAAAAACAGTGTGGGGCATGGGTATAGGGGATCTCCCTAAGCTGATAGAGATCTACTAAAATCCTCCAATTAAGTTATTGGTAAAAGGCCAGGTGCCTGTGTTAGGCCAAGAATGCAACAATGAATATCCATGTTTAACAACTCCCACGCAGCATAGGTTCTGTACTAAAGGTTCTAACCAATGTGATCAGGCTGAGGATTCGAAGGAATCTATGAAAATGCTACGAGGAAAAAAAAGGAGTTGATTTAGCAAGATTGGATGATATAAGATTTACATATATATAATCAATTGTGTTTCTATGTACTGGAGACAAATAATTGAAAACTGAAAATTTGAAAAACAAAGCTATTCACAATAGTATCAATAAAGAAGTCTATAAATAGGTCTGATAAGAGATATGGAAAAAGGTGGATATGAAAATGCCAAGGGATTAAAACAAGCCATTCACCTTGACAGCCCAGCACTCAACTGAGGAAGGTAGATCACAAGTTGGGGGCCAGCCTTTGCTACATGGTGAGAGCCTTTCTCAAACACACACACACCACACACACACACACACACACAAACACACACCAGACAAAACCAAAGCAACAACAAAAAAAAACTTAGAAAAGAACTATCCTCACACACAACTTTATGTCCATCTTATTAGCCCACTGAGCCCAGCTTGTATTTTCCATACATACTTGGGTATGCAGTCACTGACTGTGTGTGGCTGGCCTACTAAACACAACCCTTAAAGAAAACCAACTCTTCCTCCCCAGCTGCCATCACTATCAATAGCTTCTTAGTTAGGAATCGGAACTGAAGATTGATGGCGGAAGATATAAAATAATCCCACATGAGTTCAGAATTATGAATAATAAATAGTTATTTATTTAGGAGAGACTCAAGATCACTGCCCTGGATCACAGTCCTCTGCACAAATGGGAAACAGGAACAGAGTCTAGAAGCCAGGAGGGAGAGCTAGAAGCAAGAGAGTGAAGGCAGTGCTTTACAGTTGCTTTTATAGTATAAGAGACCATGCCCAAGTGGGCTGGTATCTTAAAGGCTATTGTCTGAAGAAGCTGAAGGAACTCCCACAGCACCTCCCTCTTTTGTTTAAAAAAGACAGTTCTAATCCCAATACAAAACTATATACATTAGGAACATATATCAAGTATAAGATTAGAATTAGAAGCAGCATAAACAATATTAAGCAAGGAACATGTGGTAAATGTTTTAACAAACATTCTATCCTAAGGAATCTAAGTCTTATATTGGAAATGGCTTGGCTAGATCATAAAAGGATGATAACTATGACTATATAATCTTCAAACCCATTGAAGGCCTGAGAAGGGAGATAATATTACTTGAGTAGGTAGGATATACAATCAAGCGGCTTCCAAAATGTACAGTAGATGACAGAGACAACTGGCTGCCTGATCAATCACCCAAAGTCTCATTTGCAATGTTGAAGCAGCCAACTTTGGTTAAGGCCTAGAGTAACTGACAGACCATTTTCAGAGGCAGGAAAATTTTTTCAAAACTGTCTTACCCTGTCTTGGCAAGATTTCATAGTCTTTTTTCTTGTATCCTGCTTGTCCGGTTCAGACATCATGCACTTTGTCAGTGGTTGAGGCATGGGCAGTTCCTTACCCAAAGGCCAGTTGTACCAAGAAGAAAACAAACTCCAAGTGGAATGTCTTTGGTGCTCAACACTCTTAGGAATAGATTTGTGCTGTCAGGAGCACTGGTGTCTCATGTCAACAGAATCCTAACTTATTTAAATGCCATGTTCTACAGATCTTTGAAGTGGTTAAGGGTTACCTATCTATGCAGAATACACTCTCTATGTATCTAAATAACTTAATTAGTCTGACTAAAAGTGTAACAAATATAAATGACTATTGACCTATAATAGTTAATACCTATAAAACTTAGCAATTAAAACTTGATATCAGAATATTAAACAATCTTCAAACAACTGTGCAGTAAAGGAGGACAATGACCTCAAAATGTAAACAATGTGTAAATATCTTAATCAGAAGTAAAAATATATAATGCAATATGATAAATATTTCCTAAAATTATATCAATATACAAAATGTTTTAAACAGGGGTAGAAACATACATGCATACAATCTGACAAAATAATTTTGCATAGGTGTACAAATATTGTAAACAGAAATAGGCACATATTCAATATAACAAATATCATTTGAAATATATAGAAAATCTATACCAATATAAACTGTCCACAAATAATAGCTTATAAGTATTTACTCTATTACTCACTATTATTATTATTAGTGTGAGTAAGTTCACACTAATCTACCTATTATTCCATTCAGTTTTTCCTTTTTTTTTGAGTTCTCTGAGCCTACATAATTTCTACCCCAACCCTATACGAGTAATAATCGACCCCTAAAAGGTATCCCTAACCGTGAGGACAAACTTTGTTGGGAGAGGGTACATTGCCTTCTAGAATTGCTTCCAGCTGTCGTGGGGGTTATGTTCTTTTCCATAGGATCCTGTAAAAGTAAAATGATGGTTAAGTTTCAAGATTGCTGTTTTGTATAATTGTAAATGTTCTCTGAGTAGTCAATAGAGTTGTTGTTGTTGTTGTTGTTGTTGTTCTTATTTGGAGTTCTGGCCAGAATGATGTAGAAAGGTGCACCATTTCTGCAGCTGGTACCCCAAAACCATTCTCATAGTAGCACTATCAGCATCATGACATTATATCAACCAGGTGGAGTCATTATTGTGGGGTCCCATCTTCTTCCTGGAAGCTTCAAAGATTACTGCAGAAAAATCTACTGTTTATTGTTGAAAACTTAAACATCATTCATATAGATATATATTCAACAAAAGATATGATATAGACAAAATGTGCAAGGAGAAAAGTTAAGTATTTCCTTAAGATCTATCTTCTTTCTGTCCCATACCAAGTGGCTCCTGACATGAGACAGAAATTCTGAATATTTCTTTTAACAACATGCTTGGATTTAGAGAAGGATAAAGCCATCATCCAACTCCAAAGCCAACTCTGATTTTTAATTATATATATAATATGTAATATATATGTATAAAATCAAATTTTACCATGCAGATTATACAGCACCATAAGTCAGTTTTCTCTTTGCTTGTTGCTTCTTTCTAGATAGCTATGTTTTCATCTTTAGGCATTTAGATGACCAAAGTCTTTTGACTCTTTGAAGGTGAGTATTTTCCTGCAAGAACAAGAAAAGAACCCTGCCCAAACCCTTATGAGATTTCCTCACCACCTTTATGATTGTCACCTCTGTGGACAAGCTGTCATTTCTCTTTCTCAAGAGATTTTTCTTTTTCTAACTGAATCTTTATTAATTTTGATGGTATATACAGCTTTTCTTCTCTGCGGAAACAAGTGTGAAACCCCATCCCCAATGTAGCACATCTCCTGGTTTCCAATAGGAGGCCAGCACATCCTTGAAATACACCAGCTGATTTAATTCGGAAGTTTTTCTATTATCCAATGTCTCTCTGCTGCTGTTCCTTTTTCATTAGCATTAAAAAAATTCAAGGTTAATAAAGCATTATGCAATCTATTTCTGGGGGTATTTTCCATCCTTTTCTGTTTGTTTAGCATATCCTTTATAGTTTGATTTGATTTCTATAACTGCCTGACCTGTAGGATTGTTTGGTATACCTGTAATATGCTTTATATTATAATAAGCAAAAAACTGTTTGATTTTTTAGACACATATACTGGACTATTGTCTGTCTTTATTTGTGCAGGTATAGCCATGATGGCCATAACTTGTAATAAATGCATAATTTAGTAATCAGCAGTTGCCCATTGAAAACCTGAATAAGTGTCAATGGTGTAGTGTACAAATTTTAATTTTCCAAACCCAAAGTTTTCTGTCAGTGCGAGTTGCAGACTGTGTGCACTGCAGGAATCGCAGACATCAGTATGTGGGCTGGCATGCAAAGCACAGAGAGGCAGCATTGTGGGTCACAAGCGGGGAAGCTGTAAGCAGCAGCCTGCTGTGAGCTACAGGCAGGAGAGTCAGTGGCCATGTGCCACGTGGCTGGTGGACCAATCCCAAAAAGTGTGGACTAGTCCCCACATTCTGGCATCAGATGACGGCAGAAGATACAAAATAATCCCACACTAGTTCAGAATTTATTTATTTAGGGGAGGGTTATTTATTTAGGGGAGACTCACAGATCACTGTCCTAGATCACAGTCCTCTGCATGAATGGAAACAAGAACAGAGTCTAGAAGCTGGGAAGGAGAGCTGGAAGCAAGAGAGTGAGCATGCTTTACAGCTGCTTTTGTAGTATAAGAGACCAGTCCCAAGCAGCCTGATATCTTAAAGGCTATTGGCTGAAGGAGCTCACTTCTAATCAAAGTACAAAGGCAGTTAACTTGAGGAAAGATGTTCTGTACAGAATACTTGGAGAGTCATATGAAGAATGGAACTCTGAAGCATATCCAAATCTCAGCCCCAAATGGACCACAAACCTAACAGTAAATCTAAAAATACAAAACAGTTTGAAGAAACCATGGGCAAAAATCTTTGCATCCTTAGGCTAAAGATTCCTTAGATTCAAAAGTATAAATGATCAAAGAAGCAATGCATAAGCCATACTTTACCCAAAAAATCATTAAAAAAGCATTTGCATTCTCAAAAAGATAATGTAAAGAAAAAAGAATATATGCTACAGACTGTGGGAAATATTTTTAAATTATATATCAAGTAAAGAGCTTAGATCCAGAATAAATAATAAACAATAAATTCTCTCAGAACTCAGTGAAATGATTCAATGGGGGAAAGGGGGTTTGAACAGGTAAATACTCTACCAAAGAAGATATGCAGATAAGAAGTGAGCACATGAAACAATTTTCAAGATCATTAGTCAGTAAAGAAGTGCACAAGTATACCTCAGGGAATATCATTATGCTCCTAGCAAAATGGTTGAAATTGAGAACACTAGCCATACCAAATGTTGGCCTAAATATTAATTTCTTATACCCCCTCTCACAACAAAGCATATCAAAAGGCTTAGCATTTCAAAACACGATAGCATTGAAGTGTCTCACAATTCTGGAAGGCAGAAATGTAAGGATGGGGTTGTCACGGTAAGAGCCTCCTGAGAGCTATGGGTGGGGCCTGTTCTGAGCATCACCTAGCTTCTTTCTGGGGTTTATGGGTGGTTATTGTTTTCTCTTGGCTTATAGTTACATCACTCTAATCTGTGCCTTCATGTAAACTTGATGGTCCTTTTCTGCATGTCTATCTGTGTTCAATTCCCTCCCCATATGTGTGTGTATTTGGAGGGGAGGGTGGTATGTGTGGTGTGCATGCACGTGTGAGTGTGTGTATATGTGTGTGTGGTATGTGTGTATATGTGTGTGTGTATGTGATGTGTGTGTGGAGAGTATGGTGTGTGTGTGGTGTATATGTGCATAATATGTGGTGTGTGTGGTGATTGTGTGAGTGTGTCTTTATGTTTCATGTGGGGGTGTGATGTATGTGTGGAGTGTATGGTGTGTGTGTAGTGTGTGATGTGTGTATGGTGAGTAAATGTTGGCTCTGTGTGTATGTGAGTGTGTGTGTGGTATATGGTTTGTTTGTGGTATGTATGGTATGTGCATGTGGGCCGTGTATGTGTGTGGTATGTGATGTGTGTGTGGTATATGGTGTGTGTGTGGTATGTATGGGGTGTGCATGTGTGGTATGTGGTGTGTGGTATATGGTGTGTGTGTGTGTGTGTGTAGTATGTATGGTGTGTGCATGTGTGGTATGTGGTCTATGGTATATGGTGTGTGTGTGTGATGTATTATGGTGTTTGCGTGCGTGGTGTGTGGTATGTATGGTGTGTGATGTGTGTGTGTCTTTTTGTGTTATGTGCGGTATGTGTGTTATGTATGTATGGTGTGTGCATGTGGGGTGTGTATGTGTGGTGTATGATGCATGTATGGTGTGTGCATGTGGAATGTGTGTGTGTGTATGTATGTTAGGTGTCTGCCTCAAGTATTTTTTATCTGTTTTTGAGTTGGGTCTCTCACTGAACCTGGAGTCCCAGGGATCTTGGGTCCAATAGATACATGGCATGGAGTCTGGCTTTATGTGGATATTGGGGATTGAACTCAGATCCTCATGTTTGCATAGCAAGCCCTTGGCCCACTGCACTACCTCAGCAGCCTCCCAATTTGCCATTTTTCTAGGATACCATCTTGTTGGATTATGGATCGAGTGACTTCACTGTAACTTGATAATACTTCATATTTTCTTTTTAAGACAGGGTTTCTCTGTGTAGTTGTCCTGGAACTCACTTTGTAGAGCAGGCTGGCCTCAAACTCACAGAGATCCACCTGCCTCTGCCACCAGAGTGCTGGGATTAAAGGCCTGCGCCACTACCCTGGAAATACTTCATATTTCTAAAGTTGCATTAACAGGTTCTAAGTGCTAGGACTTCAACATCTTTTGGAGGCACTCAGCTCAACCTGAAGAAGTAGGAAGGGAGAAGGGGCTGGAATTCCCGTTCACCCTTGACAGGAATGTAAAATGATGCTATACCGGAAGATGATTTAGCAGTTTCTTAAAATGTTAAATGTCAAACTACATGATCCTGTCCTGCTACTCATTTGCTAACCCAAGTTTTCCCCAGAAAGATTTATACAAGACTGTTCATAGCAGCTGTGTTTGTAATCACCCAAAACTAAGCAGCAGTCCAAATGTCCATTAGCAGAGGAACTCATAAACAATATGTAGCATACGCAAACTCAGCAATAAAAACTATTAACTAATCTACTTTTTGTGTTCACCCTCTCAACCCATACTCCTAGGCAGAGATTCTCAACCTTCCTAATACAGTTCCTTTAATTTCATACAGTTCTTCATGGTGTGGTGACCCCCAACCATAAGATTATTTTCATTGCTATTTCCTAACTGTAATTTTGCTACTGCTATGAATCGTAATGTAAATATCTGTGTTTGTCCATGGTCATAGGGGAACCCTGATGTGGGATTCCTCTCTGTATGCTGTGAATACCACTGGTTAATTAAGAAACGATCTTAGTCCTGTGAAGGGCAGAATAGAGGTAGGTGGGGAAAATCTAAACAGAATGCTGGGAGAAAAAGGCAGAGTCAGGAGAAGTGATGTAGCCCCGCTGGAGACAGATACTAGAACTTTCCCTGATAAGCCACAGTCTTGTGGTGATACACAGATTAATGGAGATGAGTTCATTTAGAGTAAGCCAGAAATATGCTTAAGCTATTGGCCAAACAGTATTACAAATAATATGGTTTCTGTGTGATTATTTTGGGGCTGAGCAGCTGGGAACAAACAAGCAAGCTCCTACTACAGACCCCATGAAAGGGGCATTGGACCCCAAAGGGGTCACAACTTACATGTTGAGAACCACTGTTCTTATGTATTGAGCCTAGAATCTTGCAAATTCTAGGCATTTGTTCTACTGAAAATATGCCCAACCCTTTTTAAATTTTTCCTTTTTAATATTTATTTTTTTATTATGCATACAATATTCTGTCTGTGTATGCCTGCATGCCAGAAGAGGGCACCAGACCCCATTACAGATGGTTGTG
>LOEQ01000105.1:67564-77845 GCA_001685075.1 Bramus lutescens | reverse complement strand
AGCCTGTGGTGCCAGTCTGTGATCTGCTTTCTCAGCTGAGATTACCTCTGCATAAATGACTCTCATCTGTGTCAAGTTGACATAAAACTAGCCAGCACAACTGAAGGTCATACTCAAGTGCGGGAGCCAAGCAACAGCTTCAATGTACTTAGCCAAACATGCTTTGGAATGCCTCCCTTGCTCCTTGCTTCAGCTCCATGTTGATTTGCCTTTAGCCATGATTGGCATCCATCTAGCAGATGAAAATACAAATTGTTTTAGTTCTATACTCATTAAGAGTGGGCTTATAGCAGCTGTGCATAACAGGTTTCCTGCTCGCTACTGTTATGTGCATTCCAAATACATACCAGCTCTGAGAGGCAAATAGTAGTCTGTTGTGCTGACCTGTCAGTCATTTATCAGTGATCTTTATGCAAAAATCAGTCAGTGTGTCGTATGGCAGTAGAGTTCATTGAGTTTCAGATTCCAGACTGAATTCAAATGCTGGGTATGATATCTGTACCTCAGTTTCCTCCTTTGTAAAACTAGTCCCAAAATGGCATGTATTGTCCTTTAGTTGTAGGATCATCACAGCACATTCTTCCCCTGGCCGGTCCAGGCTGTTCTGGAAGTTCAGCCACCCTACATCCATCATTTCCTGTTCTCAGCACTGCACTTGGCAGATCCTGTCCTCCACTTCCATACTGACTAAACCAAAGGGCCTTTTGTGGTTGACTTTCCCTCACTGAGCCCTACCATGTGCTAAAATTTGATAACAGCACTGTTCTGGTTAGTTTTCTCTTGCTGTGAAGAAACCCTCTGAGCAAAAGCAACTTGGGAAGGAAAGGGTCTACACACAGGTCCCAATCCATTGTTGAGGGAAGCCAAGGCAGGACCTCAAAGCATGAACCATGAGTGAACACGGCTAGTTAGAACTCTGGCTGACTGGGGCTCACACTCATGCCTAGCTATCCTCATATGGCCCAGGACCACCTGCCCAGGAAATGGTATATCTCCTTATGGCCTGGGCCCTCCTTCATTAATTAGCAATCAAAAAATGCCTCATGGATTTGCCAATAGACTAACTCAACAAACTCAATGGAAACTCTTTTTCCAGGTGATTCTAGGCTGTGTTGAGTTGTCAAGTTGACCTCTCACCTACTATACTGGGAGGACAAAGGGAGAATCAAGAGGGAGTCAAGCATCCCGAGGAAGGACAGGCAAAGTCTTTGCTAAAGGAAATCAACCAAGTGGGCATAAATACATTTTGAATCTACACTGAAAGTTGAAAACCATAGCTCTGAAGTGGCCCTGATCAGAGCAGAGTGAGAGAATTTCCTCCGTGGTACCAGCTCCCCATCAGGCAAGGGCGCTTCTTCTGAACAATTAGTGCCAAGAAAAATGAGGATATGGCAACTCTGAGGTCATTATCTTGACCTTGAGCCCTGTCCAAAGCAAAGACAGTGAAACAAGGTGGGTGACAGGAAGAGGGGTGAGCAATGGCTGAAGGCCTTCCTGGTTTCTGTCTGATAAATGAGGTGTGCTCTTTCCCTGTGCAGTTTTGGGCTCCTCAGAAAGCAATCCCCGAGATGCGCATTTCTTGCAGAGCAGATTGTCTGTTTGGGGGGTAATTGTAGAAAGCATGGTAAGGGAGAGAGGAAATGAGCAGGGAAGGGAAGAAACCCACTGTGGGCAACTGAGGTTCAATTCCACAGTGAGAAGACCCACTTAGAAGTCCCAGTGGGCCCACACAGGGACAGAAAGCTGTGGCATTTTCCACTAACACATGTCCATCCATGTGTGTGTGTGTGTGTGGGGTGTNCCGTTGATTGTCATTCCTGAGACGTTGATTCTTAGGTGTTTCTGGTCTTCCTGAAACACCATCTGTTGGTGCGTAGGTCTTGTCTGCAGATGAACAAGCACCAGGTTAGCTCAGAGCCAGCAGCAGCAGCTCCACGCCCCCCTATTGGGGAAATAAAACCAGGAGGGATAGACACTGTCTCCAAGAAGGCAAGAAGCCAGAAACAGACACAGAAACACAAACAACTGCGAACAGAGCAGTGGGTGGCAAAAGAACAAGCCATACGGAGAGGGCTGAAGGAATGCAGAGCAGGGACTGGGCTGAGGAACCAGCGACCGCCAAAAGGGCTCCTGTCTTCCTAAAGAATAAGCAGGGGGTCAGCATATGAAGAAAGGGAGATACGGTATTGTGTCACGTTATATGTGAAAGCCCCAGAGCCCTGCATCAGCCACTGTCAAAGTTCAGGGAGTTGAAAGCTCCTGGTGAGGCTCTTGCTCTTATATTTGTGAAAAAAGAGGCCTGTTAAGGTCGCTGAGGCAAAGGGTGAGGCTCATTGTTAGTGTCCCAGAATCTTATGGAAACCCAAGAATACTGGCCACTGGAATGAAGCACCCCCTGCACCCCAGCAAAGACATCATCTGGAAAATTAAGGTTGAGCTAAGTCAGTTCTAACAAGGAACATCTAGCGTGGAATTTAAAGATATATATGTGTGTGTGTGTGTGTGTGTGTATACACACATATATATTATGTATATATATTTATTTATTTTGGTTACTTTTTTATTTTAAAATTAGTAAGTGAAAGGAGATTGGAGAAGTTCATGAAGGAGGTGGGGTAGCAGACACGGAAAGTCCCATTTGGGAAATGTATCCATTCTGGGTACCGGCGCCAAATATGTGTAGCTCCCACAGCTTCCTGGGAAGATGTGGTTGCAGGAGTAGTCATGAAATTGAACAGTAAGTGAGAAAAGAGATTTAAAGCAGAAGTCAAGAAACCAAAAGCTAGAGTAATACTAGAGCCAAAGTCAAGAGTGTAGTGTTCATGGACATATTTCATACTATAACGCACAGTACATATGAGATAAATGTATAACTAGATGTTTCATTTGAAAGATGCCCTTGCCCAATATATCATACTGTTTTTTTCTACTCTATACTATTGTGTTGAATCTGTCATTGTGATTATGATACTAAATTCATTACTATGTTAGAAGGCACAACCACCAGTAGGCAAAGCACTGAGCTAGAGAATTGGTGTATCTGTGTGGAAGGTAAAGATTTTCAGATGAAGAGAACAGAGAGGAGCCTGCCGCTGCCAGAGTTATGGTGCGTGTGGGGAAAAGTGGTTCAGGGCAAAGGCTCCAGTAGAGAAAGAAAAGAGAGACGGCCACCTGGGAGAGCTTTCGGGAGAGGACGCTGAGCGCCACATCCTGGAGGCGGTGGTGGGGAAGCGTCACGACTATGATGTTCTCCCTTAGCACCGTTTCTGATACCCATGGAAATGCCCTCTTTACTGATCCTAGTAGTTCCCACACTGGAGAGGACTCTGTGCCAGTTTCTATGCATCACTTTGAATCTCATTACACCAAGGCAGGCCACAGCAATCTATACCTTTCTAAGGGGGATGCTAGGTTAAGCTGCTTGCATCTCCAGGACTTAGAGAGCAGGGAGCGCTTCAGACCAGCCATGCATGCATTGATTCAAAGTGTTGGATGTGTCTCTGCGACCCCATGGCCTAGTCCAGTCTTTCTCCTACTCTATACTTGGAGCATGAAAATCAATTTAGCCCTAGGGTGATCAATGTCCCACATGCACAAGTGAATTTTTTGTAAAGCAAAAATGTGCAAACCTGTTGCTTTATACACCATTCTAGCAAACTCCTAGGTCCTTAGGCAAAACACCATTCTCCGGGAGATTGGGAGTTTAAACAAAAGCATGACCAGACAGACTGCCTTCCCTGGCCATATGTCACTCCAAACTCCTGAACCTCATTTCTCTCATCTCTTCCCAGCATCTCTCTCTTCATCTTTAGCTTGTCAGGCCTCCTGTGCTTGGCTCTTTACCTCACTCACTTTGCACAGTAACATAGATTTCCAGTTTGCCCGGTCCTTTTAGCTCTTCATCATTGTTTTGAATCTTGTTTCCCATTGTTCATTGTCATAGCATCATATGCCACCCTTGCAGGTTCCAAGCCAATGACTAGAAAGGTTAAGTCCCATGGGGAGTCCAGTCGTCCACGCGGTGCCTCTTCTTTGACATGACAATTCCCATATTTATGTCGGGTGCCCTGAAGCAGCATTACGATTGTGCTATGTCCTTCTGAACTCAGCCCCATCCATCAGAGGAACAGATTTGAGACATCTGTGGACCATTCCTTCCTTATGCCTTCAGAAATTCTCCTTGAAAGCTTTTTAGGAGAAAAAGAGCTGGCAAATAGCTTATAAGCATTTATAAGTCATAGCTTGAACTGACTGAAATGAAAAGAAATATTATAATTTATATTATATATAAATTAAATTATAATTTAGAATAAACAAGCCAAAGAGTATCTCAGAAATACTAGATTACCTATATTAGGTCTATGATGTAAAGCCACTCAAAAAAATGAGCTCTGTTCACTTTCTGCTTTTGTGAGTGGTCACATGACTTGTTAATTTATGTTACTTCCCAGACTACTGTTGTTCCAAAGGAATAGGTCATTGCTGTTGTTGAAAATTTGCAAGGATGAAAATAAACAGGAAATTCAAAGAGATTATGTAACTATTATGTAACTGTGAACATTGTTTTTTGTTTTTCACTGTCCTGACATCCAAAATTAAGATTTGTTTTCACTTGTATTGATGTTTCCAAAGTGTTGCAGATGACCAAGGGTATCCCCCATGAGGAACCTATGATGCTAGGTTGAACCGTATTTTGCAGATGGGAACTCCAAGGCCGAATCTCTTTTAGTCTCAAGTGTGCGTTCTGTAACCTGCCAGTCTTTTCTCCATGACACTGACTTAGCTCAAAGAAGACTGGGGAAGGATTCATGGGCATGTACCCAATGTAGTTTCTTGGAGTCCCGAGCTCAGTAGGGCCTCCAGCATATAGTTTAATGCTCTGTAGTTCAGGGGTGTTAATTTTATCTTTGAGTTTATGTGCCTTATGTAAGTGTGATGGACAGAGGAGAACAAGCCAGAGGATGGAGATTCAATTCACCTGGCTTTTCTTCTCGGGGTGGGTTCTTGACTTCTTCCTCCCTGGTACATGCCTACAACCACTGCTATTTTCCACTTGGAGTGGCAAGCACACAGCCCAGGGCCTGAGCGTGGACTGCTCGCTGGCCAGCAACTTCATCACATACTGTAAGAAGACTAAGTGGGAGCTGATCACCTATGTCCGATCTAGATACTAAACGTGTGTCAAGGAGTATTAAGGGATAGAAAGTGTAAACCCTTGTGGGCCTGTGGGAAGGAGAGCTATTTCTCTGTTGTTAGCCAGGGATGCCTGTTCTTGTTTTCCATGGGAGTCAGTCTGCAAAAAATCTAATAAGGAGGATGGTGTATTAACTGCCCTTCTGCTGCTGTGGTATAACACCACAGCCAAAGGCAAAAGAGTTCATTTGGTTTCAATGACAAGGGAGGTTTGGCAGCAGAAGGCCAGAGCAGGAAGCTGAGATATCACATCTTCAACTTCAAACACAAAGGCAAGACAGCAAACTGGAAGTGGGACAAAGGAACACATTCTCTAATCCATTGCCCAATGGCATGTCTCCTCCAGCAAGGCCACAGCGCCTGCCAACAGTGTCACCCAGGGTTCTGTACACCTGAGTCTATGGGGGACATTTTTTATTCAAACTATCACAGATGGAGACTGTCACCGTTTGAATTGTGCCCTCAACCCCCAATCATATGACAGAGTCCAAAGCCCCCAGCACCTCAGGATGAGAGCTTATTCAGGAAAAAAAAAAAAAAGATTTTCTCTCAAAGGGAAACAAATTCAAGCGAGTTAGTTAGCATGGTCTTAACCTTATGCAGTGGGGTACTCCTAGAAAGGGGAATTCAGGGTGAAGAAATGCATAGAAAATAGAGAGCTGAAGAAACTCATGAGGACATGGCAGATCCACTACAATGACAGGAGCTCCTTCTGGCCCCGTCTCAGGAGGACCCAACCCTGCCCTGGGTGACCTCACCCTTCAGCCTCCAGAGTCAGGAGTAAATACATTTCTGGTGTTTAAGCCACTGTTTGTGTTAGGAATATTTCCTGAGACGAGCAGCTCCACCGGCACAACGAAATCCAATCAAACCAGATAAGCCAAATTAAAATGCCCATGTTTAATAAATGTTGCACTCTCAGGTAGTCAGGAGAGCATGGCAAGAGACAGAGAGGGGGCCCACGCAAACCCAAAAACAACGTATTCTTCTTTCCAGCGCAAGCTCAAATAGCCTGGGGGAATGGTCCTGACCCTCCCCAGGGGCGGGGTCACCGCTTGGCAGGCTGGGAGTTGGAGTCCAAGCCAGGGCAACTGCCAGGCAAGGGGCTTCCATTCATCCCAGATATAGGGGTGTGACTTTTGACCAAAGAGTTTGTGGCAACTAATACAGATATAAACACCCCCCCCATGTCACATTGTATTTGCCTTCTAAACACCTACCTCAAGTTTACATTAATTTTGAAGCAGGCATATTCTAAAGGTGTATTAGTCAGGTCAGTTTAAACTCTTCTGCCTTTAGAGAGGTCATTTCCCGAGTCTTTTTTTTTTTTTCTCTGTTGATGGTGGAGCTGTTTTCTGTTTGCTTGCTAGGTTCAGTCTGTATCATTTCCCCCAGGGCTATAATATTCAAGCATTTGGGCAGGAAGTTTAATGATCCTACTGTGTCCTGCTGTAACTTGCCCTTGTAAGCATGCTCCCTGGAGACTAAGATGTATAGTTTCAACACAGGCTGTAAGAAGATAACAGAGCCATGGTGAATAAAGATTTTTTTTTTTAACCCCAGCAATGTCTGCTGGATACTTTCCTTTTAGATGATGGCAAGATGACGCAGGAATAGGTTGAAAACGGAAGGGAAGAAACATGTTCCTAGCTCTGCTTTAAATCTTATTTGTAAGATATGGAATTATGACGAAGAGCCTGGCCGGGGGCTTGGAGAGAGGAGGGAGAATGGTCCAGGCTGGCTGAGACTGTCAAAAGCAGCCTAAATGGTTACCACACCTGCAGGGGTTGATAACAGGCAATTTGAAGCCTCACAGAGTGTACCCAGTGGAGCTTATTAAGCTGGGTTTTGGTTTCCCCACTTGTGACAAAGGGTATTGTGTGCCTCCTGGGACCTGGAGTGGTGATTTGGGGAGATTAGAGAAAAAGGGGACAAGAACACATAAAAAGATTTAGCAAGAGGGGACCCGTGGGCCTGGGAAGGTGGTGATTATTTAGGTTTACAAGCAGCTGGAGAATAAAGACACCTTGAATCAAGGACAATGCTAGGGCAGGGAAGGAAGGAAGCACTGAGGGAGGGAGGAGCTGAGAGAGGAGGAGTGTTGTGGCTTGGGGTTTCTGTTTTGTTTTATTTGTTTGTTTCCTGCACTTAATTAACTTGTTAGTTGATTAATAAAAAGCAGTTGACAGGACCCCAAGGGCTGTTAAAAAGTTTGCATAACATTCAGGCAATTTGAGATGAAATGTGCACTTATGTGCAGAGAGGCGTGGCAGAGACCGGCTCCCTTGCCCTTCTCTTGCTTATCGTCTCAGCCGTTCTGTGGAGAACCAGGCAGGGGCCCTGGCTGTGAGCACGGGCAGTTCCTCTCACTTCTGGATTCCAAAGTCATATGGAAGAGAAACAGACTTCTCTATCACAGAGCTACGTGGAGTTTGGTTCAACAGCTTACAACCCCCTTCCTGCTACAGAATCACAAGCGTGCAGCTGGCTCTGAATCCCTGCGCTCACTAGGACGCAGACAAACCCAAATACTGGAAGCTGATACAGCGATAATACATCTCCAGAGAGAAGGTGCCAACCTCCAGACTAGTTACAGGGTCGTGCCTTTCCCATTTATCTCCACACCTTTCTGTACTCAAACAAACATAGTAGTGTCAGAGAGGCTAGGGGATGGGTTAACAGGTATGATGTGCAAACATGAGGGACTGGGGTTTGAATCCCCACATAAAAGAAACCAGGTGTAGTTGCACGTGTTCTTGTAACTCCAGCACTGAGGGAGTAGGGTGGGCAGAGACAGAAGGATCTCTGGGGCTTGTTGGCTTCCAGCCTAGCTCTAGGGGATATAGTTGTGAATGACAAAGCAGGGCACCCAACTTCTTTGGCCTCCATTACCACCTACACAAACAAGTGATCATGCATATACCACACATATAGATCATCACACACACGCACACACACACACACACACACACACACGTGCACGCGAAATAAACTGACTCAAAAAGAAGATGCAGGCCCACATTTGAGGCCGGGGGTGATGTTTGGGTGGATGGAGTCAAAGAGACCTCAAGCTTGGGAAACTGAGAAAGGAGATTGACACTGGGCACAGTTCACAAGCTATGACTTCTTAGTAGTTTGTCTTAAGCATTGCACTTGGTGTGAACTGTGAACTTGAACTTGCCTTGCACTCCCCAGACATAGAGCAGCACAGAGCCCAACTTCCTTATGGTATTGCCTGCTGAATACTAGAGAGCCCTTTGTGGGCCTAAAATGCCACCGTAGCATGGGATTTGTTTAGAACTCTATTTTGTTGTTGCAAGTGGTGCTTGCTAAAAATGCTGGTGCCATTCAGAGAATTAACAGTTCAAAGCTTGTCCTGGCCAAGCTCTACATGCAGCAGCTTCTAAAAGAAGAGCTGTCTAACCCAGGAGACACTAAAGACGGGTAGAGAAAACCCAGGAGAATTCCAAGTAGAAGGCCCTCAAGAGACACTTCCTACAGGTGCCTCCAGTTGGTGCAAGGATTCAATTGTACTTTAACTCTTGCTATGGCGCAGTGGTCTTGACAGGGTTCATTTTCTCTGATGGTTAAAGAATTAAAAGGCAGGAATAATGTCCGCTCTTAGAGGTTACAGCTGAGATACCCTCAAGCATAGCCATCAATTGGTGAAGGAAGACTTTACTGATAGATGAGAGAACACACACAGAAAGACCCTCCTCAATGGAGACAGGGGACTCAGAAATTGAAATCCAACTCCCCCTCTAAGGCTGGAGCTTTTTTAAGTCTGGGGGGGGGGCTTCCTCCCCTAATTTAGGATTGGCCCAGTTCGAAGAGAGATAAGATGACTGATAGGTTCTCGGCTGTTGTTTAAACACGCCCCCACACAGCTTTGAACTTGGTGGGGCCAATCCAATAGCAGCCAGAGAAAAAGTCCAAAGGCCGTTGTTTTACAATGACAAGCTTTTGTCTCAGGTCAAGAGGGTGAAGAAGCCAGCCATATTGGGAGCTCACCATCTTTTTGGCACCTAGTCTTGGTCCCTCTCCCGGTCTCTCTGCCTATCAGGGAGATAGTCTAATTCCTACTCCCTCACTCAGACCTCAAGGAGTTGGGAGACATCTGCTAGCAATTTGAATCCATGAAGTCAGAAATCTTAGCCTGTACAAGTACGTGTTGATGTGAAAACCACAGTTATCCTCTTAAAGGGAATAAGAGACAGTTTATTCTGGAGCTATTTTGAGTGGCCATGACCTGGGAACACAAATTTAGGTTACGGCAAATTCCATCATTTTCCCAGTTTTGTTTTTTTGTTTGTTTTGTTTTGTTTATCTATTTATTAGTTTTATAGTAAAAAGAAAATCAGAAATCAAGAAAAGTTTAACATACATCGATGGACACACTAGAGAAGCAGATGAGATGGGAGGAGCGTTTCTAAAGGTCCAAGATGCTCGCTGATGACTTAGCTGTTGGGTCAGTGGACACTAGTGTGCTAAGTTCATGGCTTCTAAGAGGTTTTTATTTGTTATAACAATGTGTTAGTTCAGATACAGAATGGGGCAAGGGATGGCTGTTCCAGAAGGCTAGAACTAGCCTAAGATAAAGTGACTAGCCTCGGAACCTACAAAATCCCAGTCTCTACAGTACTGAGATTCCAATCGGCTATCAGTCTCGGCAGACACAGCCTCCTCCCAGGGGTTGTTTTGTTCACAGGCAGACACAGCTTTTTTTCAGGAAGTTCTGTTCATATACCTTTCTAGAATCCTGCACTCAGTATTTGGCTTTTTGTTGTTGTATGAAATAGCCAATATTGTGAGTTATAAAGACATTAGTTTTGTTAAGTTCACGGCTCTAGAGGTTCAACAGCACGGCTCAGCATCAACTCAGCTCTAGCAAGAAACTCATTGCAGGTAGCATCACAATAGCAGAAGTATGAGTAGGACCCGACAAGACAGGAAATCAGGGATGGGGGTGCTTAGTTTTACTGGGAGTAATTAGTTTTACTTTTTTGTTGTTGTTGTTTTGTTTTTTGTTTTTCAAGACCGAGTTTCTCTGTAGCTTTGGAGCCTGTCCTGGAACTAGCTCTTGTAGAC
>LOEQ01000105.1:49516-59614 GCA_001685075.1 Bramus lutescens | reverse complement strand
ACCCCTTTAAATCCCAACTGGTGTGGGATTGTTTATGACTTACGCCTTCACCCCACGACACTCCAGTCTCTTCTGCTCTGATGTGAGGTAATCAAAGCATTTTTCTGACAACTAATTTAACTGCTCAAACTCTTAGCTATGAGCAAGGTTATCAATTATTAGAAGTATGGCTTTCACTAATACACAGACAATTTTTTTTAAACAGAGTCTTAAGTGATTTGGGTTACCAGAAATCAGCTCTTAGCCAGATCAGTTTTGGAGGAAACCGAAAGGATTTCCCCCAAAAGGAGGCACCACTCTTTATTCTCCTGGGCTCATCTGCATGGTTCCAAATCTCTCAGAGGCTCTCCCTGACCCTGCCTACTGTTGCTCTATGACCCTCACTCCCCTAAACCCAGCCATTTTAAGGAATCCAATAAGGTCCCTTCAGAATTTTAAGGAATAAATGAAAAGTAAAATGTAATCTGGGAGCCTAGTTCAGGGAAGACAAAAAAACTCATGGGTGTGAACAGATGTTCTAAGATAAAGCCACTTTAGCTGCCCTGCGCTTTAAGCAGCAGTTGCTGACATGACCAGTCAGCATCACGCACTTACTTAATTGAGACTACAGAACCAAGACAGCATCATCATCAGGAGAAGGCCTGTGAAGAAATATGTGCCCAGTGATGGAGTAGGTGACGTCTAGGTCACAGGCAAGCAGTTGACATGGTTTCTCTGGCTGGATCCTACCAGCTTTTTCACAGGAAACTGGCCAAGGGAACATTCTATCTTGTCCTGTTCTATCTTGTTCTTCTCTACTGCTGCCTCTGTATCCCATGCCTCTTTTGTATCTAAGCATCATGCATTCTCTTGATGGCACCGGCATGCTCCTTAGGCTACTCGTGATAAGAATAGCAGACGCTGGCACCTTCGCATTCCTGATGAATCTAGACAGAAAGCCATCTGCAGAAGCCTTAAGTTCTCACCAGTACTGAATCCTCTATCAGACAGCTGCAGACAAGGGCTTCTGTTACCTTGTGGGTCTCTGCATGAACATAAGTCTAGAGGTTTCCATCTCAATGGCTCTTGCCTGAGCCGCCCTGTTCCAAATACTAAGAAATTTCTCTAAAGACAAACAGATTATGGCCACACCCTGGACACCCAATGTCCCTCCCACTGGTCCCTTGCATCATTGTTCTCTGTTCAAGCATTATAAGAACTTGGACTGCCAGGAAACCCTGTTCATCCACGCCCAGGGACCTCTTAGGTCAATGGTCTCTTGTGATTGCCAATAAAGACTGATCTGCTTGCCAGAACACTATTTTGTGTAAATTAAGCCAGTGGACCCTGTCCCTCAACTGTGAAATGACTGGCAGCTGAGACTTATCACAGCACAGATACATGCACTGGGGTCATCACAGCCCTAGCTAATTACACACGAAAATTGTATACCGCATCTTTCATTTATTCTGTTGCAGATAAAGGAATTTTCATTATCCAGAGCGAGAGCCTCAAGACATGCATTCAGGCAGGTAGATCTGTCCTGACCCTGGAGAACTGCAAGCAGCCAAATGAGTACATGCTGTGGAAATGGGTTTCAAACAGCCACCTCTTTAATGTGGGAGGCAGTGGCTGCCTCGGCCTGAATCTATTTAATCCAGAACAGCCATTAAGCCTTTATGAATGTGATTCCACTCTCATTTCCTTGAGATGGCACTGTAACAGGAAGATGATCATGGGCCCACTCCAGTACAAGGTCCAGGTCCAGCATGGCAACACAGTGGTGGCCTCATGGAAACAGACCCATAAGTGGATCGCCTACATGTCGGATGGTGAAGACATCTGTGAGCATCTTCACAGAGGTAAGAGTAGGTGTATAGAATATGTAGATAGTATTTCTCGTGTGTGTGTGTGTGTGTGTGTGTGTGTGTGTGTGTGTGTGATATATAAGGGCCTCATAGAGCCTGCCATGTTGAGACTTCTGGGAAATTTCCATCACTTCCTTGCTTATAGTAAAAGGATTCTTGGAATCTTGGAATGGATGTGCTAACTGCTAAAGAGACAACAATCTCAGACTCTAACGGTACTGAAAGAAAAATTTAACTAGCATTGGCAATCAGTACAAAGGAGCAGAACTAACAAGGGGGAGAAGAGGGACAAACAGAAGAGAAGGTAGGGAAAGGGAAGGCTTTCCCGCTGATGTATAAAAAGCACCCACCCTTGCGCCCTGCACTTCTCCAATTGCAGAAGCGCAACCCCGCCTGTGGTGGGAGACGGGGGTGTCTCTGGGGCCTTCAGAGACCTTCTAAGCCTGGCTGTCGTCCGTGTGACAGTCATGCTACAAGGTGCTGGAAGATGAACGACACTGTTGTCAAGGGCTATTTGTTGCGCACCAAGCATGGATTGTGGGGAGGCATGATTTATAGGGGATCTTTCATTTTCTACAGTTCTGTTACTTTGGGGCATTTTTAAACAGAAAAAGAATGGAAGCCACAAAAATAAAGCTCCACGGAAAAATGCTGACACCAGGCTCTGTCCCCGGCCCCACTTCTACTCATTTGTTTACTCATCCATCTGGCACACATTTTCTCTCCTTGAGCACTGACTATTGATCAGACACAGTGCTAGGTACCTGGTATACAGAGACCAGGCAGGTCCAGTCCTTCTCTTCAGGGTGCTTGGTAAGATTAAAGATTCTAAGACACTGTACCAGTCGTTAGAAGTGCATCGGGGAAGTCCTAAGTCCTAGGGCAGGACCTTCTGGTGCTAATGCAGCTGAATGAGGGAACAAAGAGTTGGTGCCAAGCCTAAGACATTTTCTGGGCTTACTACAATAAAGCAAGAGTTTTAGCAGCATGCTGGCAACCCTATGACTCTCAGGAAGAACTTGATGCTTACTTTATGTAAGCATTTTAGGTCTCTATCCCTACTGACAATGCACACAGTAGCCCATGCTTCTGAGTAGGAAAACAAGGTGCTGAAAGAGATAAAAGCCTGGGTCCTGAAATCCTCTAATTCTTATAAAAAACCTGGCCGTGTGCCATGAACTCAGTCCAGCCCCTGGCAATTGTGAGATGGTATAGAAATCTCCATAGATGACCTTCTTGTATAAGACCTGATGACCTCCTAGAGTATAGCTTGGATAACACCTGCCATGGAAATCACCTGCTGAATCGTGGATGGTTTTGTTGGATGCCACTATGGCCAATGATGGCGGAGTTTTGCAATATTCCGAGCAAACAGTCAGCAGAACTGCATAGCTGCTGTCTTGATGAGAACAGGAAATAATAGTGGCCATCTTGATGAAGACAGAAAGTAGAAACTGGTCAGGTGGGTTGGGGTTCTGAGAATGTCTTTGCTGGAGGCCTGGGAGGACAGAAAAGTGCTGATTCCTGTTTCCCCTTTCATCTACGAAGCTAGGGCTTTGACTGACAGACTGACAGAACTGGGCCCGTTCGTTCATCTCCCTCCTCAGACCTCAGCCCCGTGTCTGCCCTTAAAAGGCCCGGACTGTCAGCTGGGTGGTCCCTGCTTTCCTGGGAGCCCTTCCTGCTAAATTTGCAGGCGTTCCCCTCCCCCAAGCCTTCACCTGAGAATCTATAATAAATATTTCTAAGACTTGCCCTCGGGAGCCCCTGGATTTCATGCTTTGAATTCGTGAGACAGGCACTGTCTGGGGGAGCACTGGCTGAGAGCAGCTCTGCTGGCCGTCCGAGACCCTGGCTCCCTTCGAAGGACTCTTCCATCATCAAGGGCACCCCAGCATTCCTAGGGATAGAAGCTGACTCACCCATTAGCCCGCTTCAGTCTCTCTCCATTCAGACTGTGTCACAGTGCACTCGCTGATTTTTTTTTTTCTTTTTAAGAACGGAAGTCTGGTTTCTCATTTGAAACCTGCCAGTGACGTCCCACCACCCTTAGGATAAAGACAGGCGTGTGTAATAGCAATCTGAGAAACTGCTTCCGGAGTCCACTCCAGGGGCCGCGTTTATTCTGCAAGCACTCTTTTCCCGGGTCTTTAGACCTGCTGCTCCTTCTGTGGGGAAAGTTTCCCTCCCCACACTAGCATCCTTGCTTCGATCAACTCGACCACCTGATGCAGGGGCCGCTCCACGACGCAAGCAATCTTCTTACCCTACTTTATTTTCCGCGTGGAATTTATTATTACCTAAAACTACGTTTACATATGTTTATCACTCATTCTTTCTCCACCAAACCGCTGTTAACAGAAAGGAAGTTTTACTGTTCACTACTATATTCCCAGCGTAGATATGTTAGATGTTCAGTACGTACTTATTTTTTTAATTTTAAAGGATTTGTTTATTTATGTATAAATGTTTTGCCTGCACACATGTGCATTCACTACATGCATGCCTGGTGCCCACAGAGGCCAGAAGGGGACTTTGTGTCCCCCAGAACTGGAGTTACGATGCTTCTGAGTCAACATGTCAGTGCTGGGAACCAAAACCAGGTCCTCTCTCTGCAAAAGGAACAAGTTAAGACATCTCTTCAGTTCCCAAATTATCTACTGGCTGTTGTAAAAATCCCCTCCCTGAGAAGAAATAAACAGCATCTATCCCCCTACATAATGACAAGCCAAAGGCGGGGTCCACCAAAGTTAACCCCGAGAAAGCAATGAGTTTGTCAGGCTTACTTATAGAGCATGGCTGAGGGTTGTGGGCTGGAGAGTGGGTAGGCCCGAAGCAGCCATACTAGAATGTCTGTGCCTAGCGTGAACAGCAGCCCCCAAGATAAATAGATGAATCCCTCTTTTTTTTTTTAGCCTTCCCCAGCCTATGCATCCAGTACCTCGGGGATCTCTCTGGCCACTTGCAGTTAGGACACATTAATATACAAATGACCATAGCTAGATACTCGAGTGAGCGTCCAGTGACCCTCCCCACTCCTTTCTTCTATCAGGGAATGTCCACAGTCCACTGGCCCAGACATGATGACGCTCACACAGCTGATCTGGTGAAGATGGCTACTGTTTAGAGGACTGTGATCTACAGCATCAGCCTCCTATAGGGAGGCTGCAAATAATTTAAAAGAGAAAAACTCCATTATACTTTTCATTTCATTCACAAATTTGCATGCTACTGCGAGGCATAGCCGTAGGAAACAAACAACTAGATACACACAGGAGCAAGCCATTTGCCACTGCTTCTGCAGGCCTGGTGTGTCTGCACACACTAGCTGGTGAGGCCCCAGGGCTCACAGAGCTTTTAACACGTGCCTGCCAGTGGGGGTTTTCAACCAATAAAAATACACTAACAGATGACACATTCCAAAGAAGAAAGCAACGCTGCATTTGACTGTGATTTTTTTTTCTCTCCTAGATTTATATACAATCAAAGGGAATGCCCATGGGATGCCCTGTGTGTTTCCCTTCCAGTACAACCATCAGTGGCACCATGAATGTACCCGGGAAGGGCGGAAAGAAAACCTGCTGTGGTGTGCCACTACAAGCCGATATGAACGAGATGAGAAATGGGGATTCTGCCCTGATCCTAGTAAGACTAAATGTGTCTTCCTGTGTCGTGAATAAATCAAGGATGATTGGAAGCGTATCTGTAGTGAAAGCAGACGCTGGGATTGATGTCTGAACAAGTGCTGTGATTCCATCCATCTAGATTTTGATTTGAGCTTTGTTTTTGACTTGAAGAGACAATTCTAATTCATAGTCCTGTCTCCGCTCGACATTCAAAAGATGCTAACTAGCCTTTCTTCATTACGCTTGGTGCGCACAGATGATTTAACTGGAATCAAATTAGAATAGTCTGTGATCTCGCCAATGCCATCTCCCCAGCAGAATGCTTCTAAATAACCAGAATGCAGATAAAACTCAGCCTGTCTTTCGGTCTACGGCGTCCTAGGAGCTTCTACAATGTCTCCACATCTAGGCTGCTTGTCTTGCCTAGTGTCAAGTCCAGACATCAGCCGGCCCCTTGATGATCTTTCTGTCGCATTGCGGTTGCCCTCACTTGGTCATCAACAATGAGCTCTCTCTCATCTTGACTTCTCACTTTTCCAAACCTTCTGCTGCAGCCTCAAAAACCTTTCCTCAAGTTCTTAGTCTAAGTTTCAAGTTTCAGCTGTAATGTCCGACCTCTTGTTTGTCAGGTGCTGCTTGACTATTATTTCTTATTTAGCTAGAAGATTTTCTATTGTTTCTGAGCTTGGAGAAACTGCTGTGCCTTCTGTTTTCTGTATTCTGTGTCCTTCACATTGGTTCCCAAGACTCAGAGAATGTCCCACCTTCTCTCCCTCCATGCCTGCCTCCCTTCTAGGCAGACACTAAAATGTAACAATTACATTGAAAACAAAGGTAAATTAAAGAGCTAACTCCCAATAATGTGACCTATAAGCTAGCCTCATAGTTATGTTCTAGTGTAAGAGCCATGGGACTTAATAAATAAGAAAGAGTGGCTGTTTTTAATTTAGACATACCAAGATGAGGCCAACTTCCTCCCAGCAGAGAATCTTTGGAAACTCCCCCATCTCCGTTTCTCTCACTCTCTGTTTCCCTCATGATGAAATGAAGACCATAGCATTGCCTCTCAGGGTTATTATGTATGTTCCATGAGACTGTGCATCAAAGACCCTTAGAGTAGTGGGCACTCAGGAAGCATCCTAAGGACTGGCTGCCGCTCATCTTTCTAGCACCTTTGCTGTTTTGGCAGTGCTGAGTACTGAACTTAGGACCTTTAACAGGCCAAGCAAGCACTCTGAGCTACATCCCAGGCCTTTCAACATTTCCTTAGGAGTGAATAATTCTTTCCTCTTCATTGCTATCCCCTACCTCTAAACTGAGCATAGTAGCGAATGGCAAGAGTTTTAGAGCTTTGAATGTTCCCCTCAAAGAAGTTGGCATCTAGACTTAAGGCAGGGTGGACAGGCTTGCTCTGTGCCAGGAAATGCAGACAATATTTGATGGGATGCACTAGAATTACTTGGGGAAAGAAGCCTGGTGGTTCAGGATGCATGACCTGTCATACTGAGTAGTCCAGGATGTGGGACCAAAGCAGCTGCATTTTTGACAAGTGCTCAGGTGATTCTGATGCAATAATCCTTTAGCAGGGAGTTCACAGCATGCAAGTCATTTCGGGCTATCTCTATCTATACACCAGGATGGCAGGAAGACATCTAACAACTGGCATCACACCAGGAACCAACCATTCCAAGTGAAGACCTTAGTGTGTACGAAGCTCCGTTCTTCACGTGGGACTGTTTTTAAGCACTGTGGTACTTTTTAAAAAGAACCATATATTAGTTTGTTTTCTGTGGCATTTCTATAAAACACCATAACCAAAATGCAACTTGGAGCCAAAAAGACCTTTTCGGCTCAGAGTCCCAACCTCAGTCCATCATGAAGAGAAGTCAAGGCAGGAACCTAGAGGTGGATCTAAAGCAGAGGCCACAGAGCAACACTGTTTACGGCTCTGCTCTTCAGGGCTTGCTCAGTTTCCTTTTTTATACGACCCAGGAGACCCTGCCAAGGATGTCTCTACTGACAATGGGCAGGACCCTCCCACATCAACCATTAATCAAGAAAACACTCCACAGACTTGTCCACAGGCCACCCTAATGGAGGCATTTTTCTCAATTGAGGTTCCCTCTTGCCAGATGACCAAAACTTGTGTCAAGTTGACAGATTCACCAGCACAGTTTTCTTAAGTTTCTGAGAATTTTGTCACCATTCACGGTCCCTTGTAGACAGTTTCAGCTTTGTCCCTTGGAAGATCAGCTTTCCTAGGCTCAGGGCTTTGACACTCCCCAAACTATTTATTCAGCTCCCTATAGCTCAAGAGCGTCCTCAGCCCCTCCCCCCATTCCTGCTCCTCTGACCTTCTCCATAGCAGCAGAGAGCATGTTTATATGGTGTTAAATTACAGCTCTGTTTTCCTCCCTTCCTTATTACTTTTGGTTCCTGGTGGCCAACATAACTCAAAATGATCTGTCAAGGAATGAAATCTAAGTGCGCTGACCGTCCTTTCTGTGAGTCAACAAATAGACAGGTCAGAGAGAAACAAAATAAAGATTCACACTTCTGTGTCTCATCTAATTTCACAAGAAATATTTTTAAAAATTTCTACGGGTGGGATGATGGCTGCCTTTAATAAGTTGATTGGAAGGAATCAAAATTTAAACTTAACACATACATGGCCAAACACATTAGCCTTGAAAGTGTAGTTAAACAGCGTCAGGAATAAGGGTAAGAAACAGGACTCACATTGGTTTGCTCAGAGGCCAGTCTAGGCCATGCCAGCTCTCTCTGGGTTTTATACCTTACACAGCCAAACAATTACACTTAGAGATATTTTGGAATTCTATGCTCTGGAAGAGTGGTTCTCAACCTTCCTAATTCTGCAATTCTTTAACACAGTTCCTCATTTTGTGACCCTTAACCATAAAATTATTTTCATTACTACTTCATAACTGTAATTTTGCAACTGTTATGAATTGTAATGTACAGATCTATATTTTCTGATGGTCTTACGTGGCCCCTCCCCAAAGGGGTTGTAACCCACAGGTTAAGAACTATTGCTCAGGGCTGGAGAGATGACTCAGCAGTGAAGAGTACAGCCTGCTCTTCCAGAGGTCCAGAGTTCAATTCCCAGCAACCACGTGGTGGCTCACAGCCATTTGTAATGAGATCTGGTGCCCTGCAGGAACACATGCAGGCAGAACACTGTGTACAGAATAAATAAATAAATCTTTTTTTAAAAAATGCTGATAGTTTTATCAGTAACTTGAATGACAGAACAGAATACATTGGTACCAACTGTAATTGTCAACCTCACCAGAGTCTCTAAAAATGAATCAACAATGTGTTATGTCTTTCTTCATTAATAAAAAACAAAAACGTATGCTTCAAAGAACATACCAAGACACTGAAAAGAATGGCTTAGTGCTTGCCTAGCATATTAGAGGTCCCAAGTTCTATCCCCAGAACCCTTACCTCAAAAGATCTCCTGTAAATGGGAAGAAATATTTATAAATACTTTGTCCTGTAAGAATATTGTAAATAGAATATAAAAAGAATTCTGATTTTGTGCAATCCAAGGAGTTCCCAGGGGGTGGAACTGCCGACAGTGGGCTAGACCCTTGTCTTAGTTACTGTTTTATTACTACAAAGAGACACCATGACCACGAAAACTTAGAAAAGAAATCATTTAATTGAGTGATTGCTTATGTTGTTGGATTTTCTTTACTCTTTTGGGGGCCTCTGTTGACAGAGGTTTCTGTCCTACCTGGTCCCACAGCCATTCAATCCCAAAGAAACACACAGAAGCCTATGTTAAGTATAAACTGGTTCCGGATAATAGAGTCCGAATAATTGATTGAGAATGTAAAATTTAATACCCATAATTCTTATCTGTGTTAGCCACATGACTTGGTACCTTTTATCAGTGAGGCATTCTCATCTTGCTTCCTCTACATCTGGGTAAGGACTACAGACTAAGCCTGTCCTCTTCCCAGACTTCTTTTATTCTGGTCACCCTGCCTATACTTCCTGCCTAGCTACTGGCCAATCAGTATTTTATTAAACCAATACAAGTGACAAATCTTTATAAGGTACAAGACCATTGTCCCACAAGTAGGCCTGCCACCCACCTCCCAAATACTCACAGATTAACTTGTTATATACATAAGGGAAATTCTCAATAGGAGGGATGGCGAGAACAGCATAGGTTCAAGGAAGCTAATAGAGTGTGTAATGGGAGAAAATGAGAAGAAACTGGTCTAATGGCTGTGACATCATACATCTAAAGTTACCTACAGTGTTTCCTGGCTGGTACATGCACATAGAGAAGGGTCTAATCTTAAAGATAACAGAAAACAAAGTCATCACCAAACAGCATTTAAGGATGGGGAAAGGAAAGGAGGAAGATATAGGGAAATGTTTAGAAACCACTTTGCTGGGGTGGATAGGTCCTCACTGAGATGGAATCCTTCATCATTGCCTTTAGGTAAAATGGTAGGCCTTCCCTGAGATGGACAATACACTGGGTTTAGACCTTAGATTGGCCATATTCACCTGGTGTGACCACTGAGACCATGAAAGATAGAAAAGTGTATAGGATTTGGCATGCCAAGGAATTTCATAGGTGTTTT
>LOEQ01000105.1:31667-41748 GCA_001685075.1 Bramus lutescens | reverse complement strand
GTCTGGCTTCCTTAGGTTTCCACTCTGATATTGAAATGTCCAGTTGTTGAGGAAGCAGCAGATTTATATGAACCCACTGAGTCCTTACCCTGGTAATCTTACCCTATGGTCCAAACTAAGGAGCTTAATAACAGTTCTGAAACTACAGGAAGGAAGGAAGCCCAGACAGTCATTCTCTGTAGGACCTGCCTATAATCTCTGGCTAGGTCCCTGCATTGAGAGAGAGAAAGAGAGACACACACACAGAGAGAGAGAAACACACAGAGACAGGAGATAGGAACACAGAGAAAGACAAACAGAAAGATACAGACAGAAACAAAGACAGAGGGACAAAGAGACAGACACACAGATAGAGATAAAGAGAGAAAAGGAGGAGGAGGAAAGGAAGTGAGTTGTTCTGAAGCACATGAACCAGATGAAAATGTGCTCTTTTTAAAAGAAGAAATGTCAAAATGGCAATATCTGAGACAGCCACAAAATTAACTATTTTTACTAAAAGTCATTGACATGGCTGTTCCCCCACCCCAATTTTATTGTACAATGTAGTACATGATCATACTAGCAAAATGTTTTTCAAGTTAGGCGCACTAAAAGAAAAACCATAATTATACAACTTCTCTAGGCATGTTTTTCTGTGCAAGCATGTCATCCAGTGTTTATTTACAGTATCCATTGCACAGACGTGGTCAGATTAACTGGTGAGTTGCTGCAGAACCATGGTTAGAAGCAGGGACTGCAGAACCACAAAACCCTTTTCTCAAGTATGCTGAGCCCTGGCCTGGATCCCTGCTGCTGAGGCCTCCAGAACACTGGGCTCTTACACTATGATGCTTCTCTTCAGACAGCTCCCAGCAGCTCAGCTGGGCTTCAGCTCACCTAAGTGTGTGTGCGCACTTGCTTCCATCCACTCCCTGGGGGCGGCCCTGGACGTCTCCACCTCTACCATCCAAAGCTGGAAGCGTGTGAGCTGGGGGACATGGGAGAGCCTCGCACAAACCAGAGCTGGCTGTTGCTCCTTGCTGTCAGAAGCTTCCATGTGGCTGCTTTATCACACTGAAGCCCCAGCATGAGGGTCATAACACTTGGTTTTGTTGTAGTCTGGAATTACCTATGGCTTTATGACCTGAAGAAATAACAATTCAAGAAAGCAGCAGAGTGCTGGGTTTGACTTTAACTGTGCTCTGTCTGTTCTCCTTTCTGTACAAATGCCATGGTTTTCTTTTCAGAGCAGCTGAGCAGGGAAACAGTGGAGGTGTGGATTGGCTTGAATCAGCTGGATGAAAAGGCTGGCTGGCAGTGGTCTGATGGCACAGCGCTCAGCTACCTTAACTGGAGCCCAGGTACCTGCAGCTTCTTATTTACCTTCAACATGCTGGGATATGTTGCAGACTTAACCATAGCATTCTGCAAGTGGTTAATAATCCTTTTTCCCTTGGGTCAGGGTGTCCTATGCTCTCCACAAAAGTCTGAAGTTCTCAGTTCTCTTGCCTTGACCTCTCAAGTGCTGGGATATAGGTGTATGCCCCACACCTGGTAGTTTATAAATATTGGTTTACCCTTACTGACTTGCAGAAGGCAGAAGGCAGAAAGGTAATCTATTAGCTAACATTGGAGCAGAACTGGGGTCAGAGATAGACTGCTGTTTTCAAAATAGCAACAAATTGCAAAATAGTCCCCTACTCTAAAACAACAGAAGAGGCTCTTTAGCTATCTTTGGAAAATCAGTTCATGGTCATGCCTAGACTTGAACTTGGAAATCACAGATGTCCTCTAGGGGGCGCTAAGCGAGGCATCATAAGGGCCAACTTTAAGGGCTTTAGGCTCTAAGGCTAACTTTAGGGCAATCTTTAAGGGCAACCGTCTGTGCCGAAGCTACATTTCCATGCTATTAATTTTCAGAGATAAGTGATTGGCCATTTGTTGAGTATCACTGTGGAACACTGAAACCTGCCTCAACTGCCTGGAGGAGCAGGGACTGTGAGTCTGCCTTGCCTTATATATGCAAGCGGTACCTAAACTACACTGCTCACGAAACACTTGGTGAGTGCTCCTTCAAGTCTTTGGTTATTCACATGCCCACTCCATGCCTTAGAATTTCTCTATTTTTGCCACTAATTGGGACTTAACAAAATTTGGCTTACAGTTATATGAATAAAATGTATAAATGACATCTTAAACATGTTAGTTGTTAAGAAAGAGGTGACTTAAAAAATGGCTGGCGAAATGGCTCAGTGATTGAGAGCACCTGCTGCTCTTCCAGAGGTCCTGAGTTCAATTCCCAGCACCCACCTGGTGGCTCACAACCATCTATAGTGTTGATTCTTCCAATCCACGCACGATGAATGTATTCCCATTTTTTATATTCTCTCTAATATTTTTCATTAATGCTTTACAAATGTCATTGCAGAGATTTTTCAACTCTGGTTAAATTTTATTCTTATTCTTTTTGTAGTTACTATAAATATATAGATATCAAATTATATTACATATAATAACATAATATATAAAATCCATAATTATATAATATACAATAAATATATTATACAAAAGATATAAATTATAAATTTATAAGTGGTATAGCTCTATATCAGATAATTCATTGTTTGTATATAGGAACAGTCTTGAATTTGATGTGTTGTACCCTGCAACTTTGAGTTCATTAACTATTTCTCCTAGTTTTTTGTGGGGTTGGGGAGGATCTCTGTGTGAGATGATGGCATTTACACACAGTGATAGCTTGTTTCCTCTTGTTTCTGACTTTTTATTGCATTGTGCTGAAAAACAATTGATGTGATCTCAATTTCCATCCGTTTGTTGAGACTTGTCTTGTAGCCAGGCACATTATCTGTCATGGAGGATAATTTATGTTGATGAGGGAAAACATGACTTAGGCAGCTGTTGGGAAGTTCTATAGATGTCTATAGGACCATTTGGCCGGGGTGCAATTGGACTCCACAGTTGCTGGGTTGGCTTGACCATGTGTATAGTCACTAAATATGAGGAGCAACTTCCCAATTACTGCTGTATTGGGTCTCTCTATTCCTTTAAGTGCAGTAATATTTGCCTTATGTATTTTTCAAGTTTAATGAGCTTTTTAAAGTAGCTGATTTACCTGGGTGATGATGGCACATGCCTTTAATCACAGCAGTCAGAGGCAGAGGCAGGTGGACCTCTGTGAATTTGAGGCTAGACTGCTCTACAAAGAGAGTTCCAGGACAGCCAGGGATGTTACACAGAGAAACCCTGTCTTGAAAGAAAAAAATGACAATAAAAAGAAGAAGAGGAGGAGGAGGACCAAGTAGTTGTTGTTTTCAATTCTATGGGAGCTCTCCCAGACGGATTTCTAGCCAGTCTGCTTCTAGAACCTTCTTTTAAGTCATAGATGCAGGCACGGTTTCCTGAAAACTCATCATACTTATTGTCATGCTGCAGGATCTGGCCATCAAAGGACTGGCTGGTCATTCTGTCTTCCCAGTCTGGCTTTGCTTGTGTCCTTCTTCCTAGAAATGCTAACCTGGATACTTGTTTTCTCACATCCAGTATGTCAGCACCAGATAGTGCCTAGGTCTAGTTTGATAAGAACTTGGTATTGATACAATGCCACTATTGCAGTATTAGAGGGCAGTCCAAACCAATGTTTTCCCTAAATATAGTTAGTACATGTTCAAAAAAAAAGAAAGAAAAGAAAAGAAAAACAAAAACCCTAAGAAAGAAGAGAGAGAGAGAGAGAGAGAGTCTCTCTCTCTCTCTCTCTCTCTAAGTCTACCCCTCAAGCCTTCCCAGGAGCCAGAGTAGATCTGGGTACATCATCCACTGACTTAGTAACTCACTGGCAGATGTCAAAGGAAGGGAACTGGGCAGTCATCAGGAAAGGACCTATGTCATATGGATGGCCACCAGGCTGTACTCTAATTCAAATCCCCATGCTAGCATTCACTCCCTGCTCTCTAGCAGGTGGAGGCCTGAGCTCTGCCTTGCCTCCTGATGTTGGGTATTGGGTACAGGAAGCTTCCTGGCCAAAGGCAAGGCTCAGCCCACAGTTTCTAGCTCTCTGGCAGGAGGTGCAGGGCTCTGCCTAGCATAGTGCGGGGTCTCACATTGAAGATGACACTTAATTCTGTCTTCCTCCCCTAAGAGGGGTCGGTGCTGTGCTGCTTGCAGGTGCAGAAGGGATGAAAGGGATGACACAGCGACCTTTCCTTCCTGCTTTCCTCAATGCCTTCTCATTTTGTTAGACGGAAAGGGACCACTATAGCATCTTGTCTGCTATTCTTGGCTCTTCTGAAGAAAGTCTGGTGAGAACCAAGAGAGAAGTTTTCTTCTTTACGGTTAAGAGTGGGGACTGACCCCTCAGCTGGTGCCTGGTGCATTAGACAGTCTTCCAGCACTTAACACCATCTCACTCAGCCTGTGGGGAGAGGGTGGGAGAGGGGGGCGGGGAGGGTCAGCCTCCTCAGGGTCCTCCCACTCTCCCTCTCAGAAACTCCTCTTTGAACTTTTTTCTTACATTAGGAGTGAAGTTTAGAATAGCTTTGTTTGTTTGTTTGGGTTGATAACCACTGACAATATCTAAATGCTCCAACATTCACTGATTATGATTCCAATTGGTGTCAGAGCTCTAAAAGCAATTTTGAAAGAATGAACTGTTTCTCAAAAAGTAATGACATCATACCTAATTGAACCAGTTCCTAAAGGAGACACTCACCACCAATTAATAAAATATCCCCCAAATGCAATCACCAATTGGGGACAAGCTTCCCCCACCCCCCAATGAGAGTGTAAACCTGACCTGTGCATCACCACCTTCTCAAGTCTAAAACTTCCTGGCAAGTGACCCTGGAGAACGTAATCTAGAGTTCACATCCAGTGTGACACCACGGGTACCTCAGTGACCTCGAAGGAACAATAGTGAAACTTCATCATCCTTGTTCCAAAGGAAGTAAACACAGTTTTAGTCATAACTCGAGGATAAGTGTCTGCTCTACCTACCTATTACCTACCTTTCCTATATGAAATCCTTAAAATACCACTTAAATTATGGTCCATAACCAATTCCATTCTCTCTATCTCTCTATCTCTCTCTCGTATGTGTGTGTGTGTTGGCTGTATGTATGCATATGTACTGTGTGTGTGAGTGTGTGACCAATGCTTGTATAGCCCAGAAAAGAGCTACAGATCCTCTAGAATGAGAGTTACAGATGATTGTAAGTCACCCTGTGGGTGCTAAGAATCAATTTTGTGTTTTACTTACAAAAAATAACCATACTAATGGCAATTTGCATAGAGGGTGTTAAATAATATTGTAAGCAATTGTGCAAATGATATTCTCTGTACTAATTTATAAAGAAAATGACTCTTGGACATACCATGCCACTCACTGTGATCCTGACTGGACGCCCTTCAATCGTAACTGCTACAAACTTCAGAAAGAAGAAAGGACCTGGCAAGAAGCTCTTCATTCTTGCCAGACTAATGACAGCATGTTGATGGATGTGATGTCACTAGCAGAGCTGGAGTTCCTTATAAACCTCCTTGGGGATGGTAAGCACCAAAGACCTTTGATTCAAGACCTGTGAAATAGCATGTTTCTAGTTTTTAATCTGAGTTTAAAAGAAATTTTAAACTATTTAAAAGTGATTAGAATATATATTATATAGTTATGGTGTGTATATAGTATATATATATATATTATATAGTTATGGTGTGTATATAGTATATATATTATATAGTTATGGTGTATATAGTATATATGTGAATAGATATGGAATATATTCATAAATATATATTCAGAATTTCTAAAAAAAATTCCAGAAATCCATAAGTCATATTCAGAAGCTAAGTAATGTTTTCACATTTGCCAAATAAATTAGATACTTTTTTTAAATCTTAAGAGGTAACAACTGACCATGGGGGGCAGGGTCCAAGTCCCATTGGTGCACATACAACTGCCGGAGTCCAGCTCCTGATGAGGGCAGGGTCTGAAGATGAATGGATGTAAGAGCAGTGATGAGAGGATTCAAACAAAGGACACTTCTTAGTTTCATTTTAGGAGAGATAGACAGGGAGGATTCACATCCCTAAAGAAGATGCAGGTCCCAGCAGGGGACAAAGGAGGAAGGGAGCCAGGCTATGATAGGCAGGAGAATCTTGTACCCTGACTGACTTGCAGCCAGAGTGCTTCTTTATTTATACAGAATTTAGTAAGCAGAGATACAGTCATGTTGTTCCGAAACAGAGATCACATCACTTTTGGTTTTAGACATGTATTTCACTTCCTTTTGCTCATCTTTTAGTCATCATTAATAAACTATGACAGAACAGAGTTATCATTTCCCTCAACTTTTGTCATCATTGATAAACATTGGTAATCATTGATAAACGGGCTTATCTTTTATAACCATTCTTACTCGTTAACCCCATGACCCAGTTTTTAAGAATCTAGAGGCATATGACAGCCTGTTCTCAAGCTACGAGGACACTAGACCAAAACAAAGTCTCCAAGCTAGTCCGGGCATATTACTGTGTCCCAAGTAGTGTGCTATTAACTCTCCATGGTTAGAGTGCCCCAAAAATATCCTCAGGCCAAACTTGCTGCAGTTATTATTTGAATTCTGGCATAATACAATGTTTAGATTCTATCATTTGTCTTTATGTTTAATCTTGGCATTCTGTTGTTCCTTGGCCATATGACACTGCGTGGACTCTGTATCTGCTAACTTTTCTAAGAAAGGGAAGTCCTGGTAACTTATTCTTTTATTGTCTTTCTCCATCATTCTTTGCCCAACAATATAAGTCTCTGTATAGCGCAGAGGTAACTGTAGCTAATCTCACTTTGTTGCTGTATGTGTCACATAACCTCCTGGGTTATAGTGGGAAGAGGTTTGCAGTCTGATCTGTGGCCAACTCCTCTAGCCAACCAACAGTCTATTCTCTTGACAGTTTTGAGTTTACTTTGCTTTGAGTATCTTGTTCCTGTGTAAGTACAGGGACAGATGTTTCAAGAATATCTCATAGCCTCATAAAGAGACCTCTGGCTTCTTTGTGTGTGTCACAGCCTTCAGGGCATAAGAAAGACCTTCAAGTAGATAAGAATATGTCTATAAAGCGGGGGTAATAGTATGTTCAGGACTGTCCGGGGGAAGCTTAGAAGCAGCATTCCTAGGAGAAGGCATAAATGATTCACAAGAAAATTTTCCACGAGTCCAATATCCCCAAATTGTGCAAATATTAAAAGATTCCCCAGGAGGCAACAGGTAGAGATGAAAAGCAAAGGTGGCACGGTGGCCATCATGCGGCTCAGCTTTGCTGGATTGTTGTCCATCAGCTGTGCTGGCTTTATGACTTTTGCTGTTCCCATCAGATACGGCTGTGCCATACAACCCATACACCGAAGGCTCTGGAAAATTTATGGAAGACAGAACAGAAAGATTGTGAGATCCAGATGATCAGGAAGTCTGCTTGTGAGATAGCATCTCCTAGACATAATAGGAAAGTGGCACCCATGAAATCTTAACAATACAATTGACTAAACAAGACCTTCGTAATGACAGCGTCATTGACATGCCAACATAGATAAGGGAAATCTCACAGGGCCCTACCCCTAGAAGAAGAGTTACAGCCAACTAAGCTACAGAGAGAGGAAGAGCCAGTTCTCCCTGGGGACGAGCCCCCTGATAGGTTATTCAGTCCCAAGTAGTCAGCCCTAAACACACATACATGCGAGCAACACTAACTGGACAATAGATTATGTGCATATATATGTAGCAAAATAATTAAAGAAGGGATCATGAGTTTGAGAGGGATGCAGTGGGGACACAGAATGGAGAAGGAGGAGGAGGGGGTAGAAGTTATGTAAACAGAGTGCCCACACATTAAAGTCTCAAAACAATTAAAAATTTAAATTTAAATTTAAAAAAATCTTGAGGAGTAGACATCATACCAGTCATTCCTTGCCAGGTGGTGGTGGCTCATGCCTTTAATCCCAGCACTCGGGAGGCAGAGACAGGAGGATCTCTGTAAGTTCAAGGCCAGCCTGTTCTACAGAGTGAGTTTCAGGACAGGCAGGGCTATACACAGGGAAACCCTGTCCCCAAAAAAGCAGAAAAAAGAAAGGAAGGGAAGGACGGAAGGAGGAAGGAAGAGGAAGGGAAGGGAAAGAAAGGAAAGAAAAGAGAAGAATATTAAGAACATCAAAGAAAAGACAAAAGTCAACCCTTAGACTTTCTATGCAAACTCTAAAGCTGTAAATCAGCTTTATGTACACTGGATAGCCACGGTGTGCTATGCTCTCATAAAGGGAATTACTTCAGTAAATAATTTAAATTTCTTTTTGGCTTTGTGTTTTTCAATCTGTGTGTTGTACTCGGAGGTTCCAGGCTTCTGGGCCTCCCATTTTCAATTCTTCAGAGCAAGTCAGGCCCCACCCACCCTTGTCCCATGGCATCCATTAGCCATGAAGTCTTCCCCAAAATACTAGAAATTATTGATTTCATTTTTCAGTGTTTAAAAACAAACAAACAAAAAAATCCCTCAGCTCTATCTGGTGACCTTTGAGATGTTAGGTTTTAGTTTGCAAGCACAATACTTCTATGTGCTTTTCCCTAATCCTTTGCATTTGGGATTAAAAGAATCCTGCAGTGTCCCCTGTATCAACAAGGACACTTGAGCATCTCTCTGCTACCTAGCCTCTCTCACTGCATCCCAGCTGTGAGGCTTTGTTTGTTTTTCCAGCAACCCACTGTTCTGTGTTGATGCCTGGGAGAGCTTCTGCTTGTTTTATTGTACTGGGCTGAGGCGGAAGGAGAGCAGAAAAACATTCAAGTTACACTATAGTGAAGAGTTCTGTTGTTGGTGATGTTTTCAGTGTTCCCCATTCAAAATCTAATTAACCTCTTCATTTTTCTTTTTCTCTAGGCACAAAACTAGACATTTTAGGTCTCTTTGAACATAGAGGAGGAGCTAGAGTCCCGGACTTGCTCTGACCAGTGCTCGCTTTGACTTTAGCTCACATTGGAAGGCCTAAGTTGAGCAAACCTGGATATTAGGGGGAAAGAGGCCTAGACAGGTATTTCATAGTGAGATTCAAACAAGATTTATCCCACAAAGAACCAAAGACTCACACGTGAAAGGGTATATCTTACTGATAGCCTAGTGTGCCATAAAAATATACATAGAATACCTTACAAATAATTTACATTTATTTCTTACAGGAAATGCATCAGAAACATGGATTGGTTTGAGTAGCAATGGAATTCCAGTCTCCTTTAGATGGTCCACTGGCTCCTCTGTCGTCTTCACTAACTGGCACCCTCTTGAGCCTCGGATTTTTCCCAAGAGAAGCCAACTGTGCGTCGCAGCAGAGCAAGCTGTAAGTTGGTTCATTTGATCTCTTTTGTGGCTCCGACACTGAGAACCACGCAGGCCAGGGTCTTGTGTCATAGTAGAGACCGAGAGAGGCAGTGCCTGCTCCTCATGGGGCTGCCTTACACACAGTAAGGCTACAGTTTTTACTCTGAGGAAAGAGGGGTAAAGCTTGGATTAGAGCAGGTGCTTCAGACAGGACATGGGACGGATGGCTTTCTGAACAGATGATGTTTAAGCTGTGACTTCAAAAAAAAAAAGCTCTTACACAATATAAAAAAAAAACAGTTCTAAGAAAAACACAAAGGTAGACAACGGCTTGCCCTCTTTAATAGCCAAACGACTGGTAGTAAGGAGATAATAGATGGGACAAGGGAAGTACGAACATCCTGGCTGATAAACCAAGGTATAGGAGCCATTAGAGTGCTTCAAGGGCAACAGAGGGAAAATATGACTTGAGAAATAGCTGTGGTCATAACATACAGAGCGGTTTGGAGAGGACAGAATAGCAGAGAAACAATTTGGTGGCTGTTCTGTGGGTAGCCTAGGGTGGAGGCTATGCAGAGAAGAGACGAGAGGAGAAGAGAGGAGAAGTATCATGATGTTTCAAATAACAAGATTCGTTGTTAACTAAATTAGACGGGGAGAATCAGAGTCAGGATTATTTATTTATTTATTTATTTATTTATTTATTTATTATTTATTATTTTACTTGAACAAG
>LOEQ01000104.1:991683-1009506 GCA_001685075.1 Bramus lutescens | reverse complement strand
TATATATTTCACACCTGGCTTTTTCTGGGGTGGTAGGATCAACTCAGTTCTTCATCCTCTGGCTTGCCTTGAGATCACAGAGACCCATGTGCTTCTGCCTCCCCTGTGCTGGGGGAATTAAAGGCATGTGCCACCATGTCCTACTAAGGCAGTCTGAAGTTGTTCTTTATATGCTATATTCATGATCCTTGTATCATCTATATTACTAATTTGTTTTTCTCTGATTCACCCGTTCCCACATGATCGGGTTAGTGAACACATTATTTTCCAAGATGTTGAACTGAAACCAGGGAATTTGTACATTTGAGTGAACACTCTTATCAGAAGCTACATGCTGAGTCCCTCACACATGAACCCTTAGGACTATCTGCGTATCTCATGGAGATCCCTGAGATCTACTGATAGCTAGCTATGCTTGGCACACTCTGATACAAACATCAGTTCATACAAGTTGAAGCAACTAGAATAGAAAGATGGCCTCTGAGTGAGGAGCTGAAGGAGACGCTGGTTTTCACACAGGCTCTCTGTGCATATATACATATACAATCAATATGAACAACTAAAGAGAAACCTACTGAGTATTCTGCCTGGGAAAAAGATAGGTACAAAATAACAACTCAAAAGGTGCCTTCCTCTGCTTCCCATCACCTCCCTAATGGTCTCTAGTCTCAACCACTTCCCCACACTGCAGATACATTCAGGCCAACACAAAGTCTGAGGAAGAAAGATAGCAACCCACTACAAAATGAAAACTTTCAATGTTTTATTTTTGACTGAAGCCGTTTACAGAAATATAACTGCGAGTATACAAATGTTCCAATAGAAGCAAAATATCTTTTTAATATTTAACAAGTTATCACAGATAGCTAAAAACATAGATGCAAATGAAATTCCCCCAGAGAACAAACTGAGAATATCTGGTGTCAGTGCTCTGAAATTCCAACTATGAAGCCATTACACAAATGTCACTCTTACATCATTGCAGGACAATGCAAGAAGGCAGGTCAGTGGTTGATCAGTGTGCTCAAGCAGATAAAATCAAACTCAAAATGGCAGAATGACAGCTAAATCACTTGAGAACAAGTTAATGAAATATTCCAAGTTACTCATTAAAACACGAAGTAAAAAGAAGAGCGTGAAACTCAGTCAAGTCGCCAGGAAAGCAGCAAGCACTTGGAGCTTATCCTTGAAAAGAACAAGGTGAGCAGGTACAGTTGATAGATAGGAGTTAGTTCAATTGCACTGCAGAAGGTCTCTACTGAGTAAAATCACGATCACTTCTGTACAGGACAGCTCCTTTTTCTTTCTCTAGTCTCTCTCTTTTTGCACTAGGGGTTGCATCCACCTTAGGTTATAAGTATCTAGCTCTAACTCCAGCCAGAACAGGTTTTTATTGGTCACAGAAGTTTGATTCTAAACCCACTCTCAAGCATCTGGGATTATGTGTGAGTGTAAGCTGTCCTGAGGCTCATTAGGTAAAATGGCAGCTAACAGGCCACCCCTACAAATCATACGTATTTTTCCTGGGATGGGCTCTGGTGGGGGAGATCAATGTGAAAGAGCAGGTAGGGTGACATGGTTGAATGCAGGATTTTTAAGGAGGTATTACAAACAGGGGCTGAATGTGGAGAATGCTCTGGGTCCAGCAACAGATGACATAATCAGGAGGGGAAGGGAGGGCGTCTCTAGAACATCTCAGCAGTTTGCCTACTTACTTTCCAGCACCAGTTTGCAGGGGAAGCCACTTAGCACTGCTGTGTGGGACAGAGAGCAGTGATCCTCAGAAAGCAAGTATTCATTAGTTTATTCTGCAAAGGGAATCCTTCTTCATGTGCTAACTCACCAGTGACTTGTAAACAGTGGAAGATTAATGATGGAAGTGCTGAATTATAAAGGAAAAATATGAATAAGCCTGCTTATTTGTAGGATGCACATAACTGAGATGGAGGAAACACCCAAGTTATAAAATGCACTGTCTTAGCATTCGGTGAAGTACTTCACCTGAACATGAGTACCAAAGAGAACCATTACTCTACTGCAGTATTCGAATGTCAAATAAGCTACTTGAAAGGAATCTTCATCAACTCATAAAAAAATTAAACGAGGTGCTATGTTGGCCCTGCCAGCCATCTGATTTACTATCTCAGATACAAGACAAATGATAAGGAATGGTGATTCTGTTCTGAGAGCTAGTCTAGCCAGAGCAGAACCATGGTCTGCTGGTAAAGTAAGAGGTAATGAAGAGAGAGCTTATATTACCCTGCCCACACCGTACCCATATTATGCATAAACAGGAGACTGTAGCACCCATCAATTATTTTAGCTAAGTAAATGTCACAAAACTAAAGAAATACAGACCATTGCACCTATAATATTGAAATCAGTTAATGTAAACTTTTTAGTCAGTGGTAGAAAAATGCCAAACCAAGTTAAATGAATTATCAGTAACTATACTATACATACATAAAACATATGCATTTTCTTAGGCAGTACTAAGAATAAATTACCATTGCTGATAAATGATCACAGAATACCAGGTGAGGCTGAAAATACATAAAGAAGAAAGAATCTCACTTCTGCTAGGCTCTGAAGCTCAGGTGCATCAGACTCAACTGAGGACTTGGGTCAGACAGACTGCTGGGCCCCATTTCAGTTCTAACTCAGCAAGACTGGGTTATTGCCCAAGATGATGCACCGCTAGCTGGCTTCCTGCTCACTGATGCTAGCTGCTGGATGGAGGGCCATACTGGTTTACATACACCACACAGACATAAACTATACATTGCAGCATTCTTATAGAAAGGACCTAAGATACACAGGAAGGGGAATGGCTCTAAGTAGCTCTCAACATACTCAACAGCTAGTCAAAGTTTACTATGGTTTGTTAGAGTGGAGTCATTTCCCTGCACTACGTGTCAAAGTCTTAAATGTCCTTTAGAAAACAGTCATTCCACACTTGCTCCAGGTTACTTTAAAAGCCATCATCTAACACATCAAGCCAGCTACCTAAAATAAGAATGGATGCAGTGCTCTGAACAGTTAAGGTGTATTCTTGGCTTTCTTTGGAATGGTTAAAGTGCACAACAGGGTATTAAGAACATTGCATAAAAGTTTGCCATCTTCAGTCTTAAGTCCACCAACAATCACAAGAATACTTCCATGGGGAACACATTCCAAAGCTTAAGTTATGGCTGTCCTTAATTTGTGGCTGATGGCCCTTTCTTCAAGTGCCACCATTTGGTAAGGTGCTAGATCAGAAACAGAATGGACAAAAACCAGGACATTCAATTCAACTGTATCTGACACTAAAGAAAACCTTAGCTCTCCCAGGACTCAATGACTTCTTCCTTATTTTTCCTGACACTAAGTTTTCCAAGGTCAATTAACTAGAGTTCTGATAGAAAAGAAATATAATAAACTACTTTGCCATGTTTAATTAGAGAGAAAAAAAAACATTATTCCCAGGTCTTACAAAACCTATGTTTTAATGACTACTTTTCATGCCGTTAATTAGGACCAGAGAAGATGCTGTAAGTAGTGCCTTCATAAAATTTAGCGCGCACACTTTTGTGCATGGAATCACACACACACAAATTTTCATTATTGTTCAGGTAAGACCCAGATACTAATTTGCTGGGATGAGAAAATTGGAGTTAATTCATGTAAGCCACACAGCATTGGGACCTGTTGAAATCAGTTCTTCGTATATTCTTGGCAACGGTGGAAGGTGGGATTATAGGAAGGGTGCACTGGCATGGTAAAAAGGCACTTTTCCATAAACACTCAATCTATATATAAAATACTAATGTAAAAATAGTCTGAAAGAGCAAGAGCAACATACAAGGCTTAGGATGTCATGAAAACAGAGAGCTAAAATGTACTTAAGGGCACTGGGACAATTGACCAACAACATAGAGAGTCGGTCTCCTGCATAATGAATGCCACTGTCACAGCTAAGCACAAGTGACAAGGTAGGCAGAAGGGGAAAGCTCTCAACATGTCAAGGATGGGTGCTCATCCTCTCGCTAGTGTGTACACCCACGTTCTGCTTCTCTCCCTTTCGGTGGTGCTGGGCATCAAGTTCAGGTCCCTGCCCGTGTATGCAGACTCTCTACCCCCGAGCCACACCCCCCGGTCTGAGCTACTTCTCTAATACAACTGCTGAATCACAGTTCTTCTTTGTCATTGAGCCCCTCCACATACCCAAAAGCACNATAATGAATGCCACTGTCACAGCTAAGCACAAGTGACAAGGTAGGCAGAAGGGGAAAGCTCTCAACATGTCAAGGATGGGTGCTCATCCTCTCGCTAGTGTGTACACCCACGTTCTGCTTCTCTCCCTTTCGGTGGTGCTGGGCATCAAGTTCAGGTCCCTGCCCGTGTATGCAGACTCTCTACCCCCGAGCCACACCCCCCGGTCTGAGCTACTTCTCTAATACAACTGCTGAATCACAGTTCTTCTTTGTCATTGAGCCCCTCCACATACCCAAAAGCACAGATATAAAATGAACATCTCGCTTAGAGATGGAGCTACGCTGTGATGCAGAGTAAAACGACAAGGTCTCCCCATTACTTTTAACTAGTTTCAACCAGCTGAAAATCGGGACACAGGGATAAAAGGAAATTTTACTAGAAAAATTCTCAGCTAGCCCCTGAGAATATGTATAACTATGCTGAATTTAAGAAGTACTCAGTCATTTTATTGTGGTTCTTATTTGCTGACAGATTCCATTTCCCCCAAACTAACATTAACAATGGCTTATAAAAAGGCCAAAGGGGCTCAGGTAAGGTGTTTCATACCTCCAGGCCCAGTACTTGGGCAGCATAGTGCAACCTCATTGAAAAATCAAAAACAAACATTCAAAAAGGTCGAAAGAAATTATTTTCATTCTGAAGGGACAAATGCACAATTTCTTCCTTCTGTTTTTCTTTCTTTTCTGGGTAGATTAGCCAAAATTCTGGTAGACAATAAATCCACGATAATTCTAAACTATAATTCACAATATTATAAGGAGGTCGGGGCAAGGAAGGATGGGAAAATGGGAGAGAGGGAAAGAGGCCTCTCATTAATACAGCTTCTATAATAAACACAGCTCTTTAAACACTTGTTCTAAGGAGATGGGATAGACAGACCTACATTGGCTAAATAACAGATAACATGTTAGAATCAAAAAAGCCCATAGCAAATCTCAGGAACTTATATTATCTAAGTCGAGCAGTGATAGTGCACACACATTTAATCCCAGCACTCAGGAGGCAGAGGCAGACAGATCTCTGTGAGTTCAAGGTCAGCCTGGTCTACTGAGTGAGTTCCAGGGAAGCCAGGGCTTCATAGAGAAATACTGCCTTGAAAACAACAAACACAAAAAATATCTAATTGTCTTTTTCCCTGGTGTGGAATGACAATAAGGAATAACAAGGACACAAAAGCATGTGGAGGGGAGGTAGATAAGCTCCAAGCATTTCTGTGAGTTGCTGAAAGCAAGAACTGAATGTAACAAAGGAATAAAATGTCATTCACAGTTTATTTAGGTCCTTCTGCCAGATAAAAATTTAATATATCCTGATTCCAAAGGTCTTTGCTGGCTTACTGAGTCTTCCCACAGGAACTGAGAAGCTGCATTCTTAGCACAAGTATCAACCACTGAGCTAACTCTTCAATAAGAAGATACATACTTTTTGTAACCAAATCATATATTCAGAACATTGTACTTAACACACACCTTTAGGGGCAAGGAACATTTAACAATGTAAGAAAACAAATAAACCTCCATCATTATTGAACAGGAATATGGTAGCACAGCACAGCCCTTGTATAAATAACCACAGAAGTGAAGAGACTAAAAATAGGGTTTCTGCCTCCATCCACTCAAACCACTACAGTTCAGGTGATGTTCTGTTCTACACTCCGACAGTATAAGACAGAAATTGTTCCCAGTGACTCGGCATTGCCAATCAGCACTGTACAAGGATAAGCTTCTAGTACAGAACAAACAGAAGTCACCACACAAGCCAGACCTCTTGCTTCCACTTCATTGACGGTGCAGTCGCAACAAACATCCTGATTTCATCTTGGAATACACAGATTTTCTGAGTCTCCTACATGATCTCAGAAAGTAATCCAGAAAACTCGGAAGTCAGTGTGGTTTTAAACTCTGACTTCCGTCTTTCCTAAGCAGCCTTGCAGGTCTGCTTCCTCTGATGTTCCAGATAACACACTAGTATCCACTGCACATTTTAAAGCTGAAGCACTGAATTGTGTGGCTGACCCTTCTCAGAACCTGAACCATGTTGGGTGATTTTTCCCTGTAGGGCATGGGGGAGAAGGGAGATACTGAGGAAAATACTTTTGGTTTAGATAATCTATAAAGTAGTTCTGGCTATTAAAAGATGGAAAATGTTATTAAAATTACAAACATGGTATTTTTAGTGTCTTTATAAATAAAAGGCATAGGATACAGAAAGCCAATTAAGAACAACAATAATAAAATATTAAATATATAGTGAACAAAGACAGAGTGGCTCATTCTCGTCAAACACCATTTGACACACTGCCTCAGTAAGTTTCCTTGCTCTTTAATACCTTGCTGAGTGAAGATCCAGCAAACACAAAGTAGTTACCTTTAGCTCACTAGTAACATCAAGGAACTGCCTGATGGAATGGCTACAGAGATAAACAGGCCATTTGTTTCAAAAGGTACTTAAATACTCAATAAAGACATAACAAACCCCTCACTGTTATCAGACGCCACGTTGTGGTAGAACATCAGACAAACTCACAAATTTACCACAAAAATGTGTGGCAAAAAAGAATAGTTTATATATGTATATATATATATAAATTTCTATATTTATGCCAATGTACTCACTCAGTACAAATAGCAAAATAGTATACCATTTCCTAAATATAAAATATAGCTTTCCAAAAAAATGAAACACACATTAGATATAAACCATCCAAAACTTGAACGATTGAAAACTGTTTTCAAAATTAAATGACCAGAGTAGGTCTCTTTCTAGAAAGTTCCCTTCATATCGGCAAGAAGCCTGTACTACTGAAAACGTAATCCAATGCCTCTCAGAGAGAGAAAGAAGGGCTAGGGAAGAAAAACAAGGACAAAGAGAAAAAAACAAATGACAAGAACAACAGTCAAAGAACAAAAGAAGATCACAAAAGAGGGAATCTGGCTATATAAACAAAACCAACAACACAGCTCCACACCAGTGTAGGAAAGGAGAGATAAGATGAAAAGAAAACTAAGGTGATGGAAAAGAAACCTACAAACTGGCTGATTTTTAAACACTTAAAAGTAAAAGAAACAAACAGGACACCAAAACATATCAGCACACAGAAGCCACACACGTTGACCTTATGCTGCATTGACTCTTTCCACATGCCAAAGATAAATGAGACATAAGCAGGTGTCCAGGTGTAGGTGGTAGTGAGGAGCAGGCACCCCACGGGTGGCAAGAATACCCAAAACTCTACAACTAATGCTACAAATGTGAGTTCTGGAGTGTGTAATTTTGCTCTCTGTAGATGTAACACAAGTTAATTCTTCCTTTTAAATCAGTGATACGACCCTGTAAAGCCCAAGGCTTTACATCAATTAAGTGACCACTTTGACTGTAAAGCACTGAGGTGACAAGTGAATTATAGTCACTGCAGCTCAGGGAGAAGTAATAGTTTGAGAAATTTTTGTTTGCCTTGTTTGTAAAGTAAAAATTTATACTGTTTTTCATTAGAGGGGAAAATTTGAAGAACAGCACCGTTCATGGAAGAAAAAAAAGAGAGAGAATTGTTTTTTCTCAGGAATCAACTCCCAATAATTCCTAAAAGAGTATTCCTGGCCCTGTGCTGCAGAATGCCAGGTCACTGGATCAATGTGGCTGCCTTCTCTAAATTACTACAGGGTCATAAAGCCGTAGTATATTAACAGCTGTCTAAAACTAAACAGGAAAACAGTACAGATGCATACAAAATGGGAACACTAGCCTAATGCTGGATTAGAAGAAAACAGACTCAAATTACTCTGTCAGTTTAAACTACTGAAGGAGAATATGAGATCATAATGTCATGTATTATCTATCCCCTTCATTCATAGAACAAAATATTTTTATGCAGTTATGGCTAAATCCCTAAGTAGAAAATACAGAGAACTAACAACTCTCTGAAAAATAAATTCAGTAACATTCCAGCTGTATCCAGTTTTAAAAGCATGTCACCTGAATGTGTATGATGAGGAGTTCTTAATACAGCGTTTTTGTAAGTTATCCCCTTCAGCTTCTCCATGAAAACTGAAAGAAACTCCTTCACTTTGGCTAACATCCATGTTTTTTTACATCAACAAAATCACAGACTTACTCATTAGTAAACTTTACTCTGTCCTAAGCCAGTACTTAACTAAAATAATGCAGGGGAAAAAAAAGAATGTAAGTAAACATGACAAATGTGATTTTCTAATAGCAATAATAACTGAGAGGCCCAGCCTTGCACTTTAAAACCTAGGACAAAAACATTTCTGTCACAGCTGGGAAATCCAACAGATTCTCAGTTATCACTGTTACTAGAAACAAAAAGCACATTGGTGGCGAATTACTGCAACAGGCAGTATGGATGTATTCTTACAGCCAGGAAATCTACCCATTTACTCAAATGTAGCTCTCCATAATAGTTCAATAATCTTCACGGAACCACAAGTTCTCAGGACATCTTGGAATCATTTCTTTCTTCATGGAATTTCTAGGGAGGAAAAAAATCACTATCTCACTAGGGAAGAAAGGCATTTGTGAAATATCTGTCACCATGGATGATCCCAAAGGACAATATGCATGCAGGAAACCTTATCATCTTTAGTCTCTCTGGCTTTAGTCTAGTCTCTGGTGCTGGGTATTGAACCTAGGGTCTCAAGCATGCTAGGCAAGTACCCAACTGAGATATATTCTCAGCTTATAATACTTATTATTCTACAGAATTCCCTCTGTCTTGCTTTTCTTTCTCTACTATGATTGAATCTAGGGCTTTATGTCTTGGCCGGATGTTCTGTCATTCTAAAGTAAAAAATTTCCAGTCAAAAGGAATGTCCAGTATTCCGACCTGATCTAAGCTATCACTCAGAGTGTGCTCAAAGGGAATGTACTATTTTAAAAGGATAAAGTCTAAACAGTGCTATTAACTCATTTAAATCTAAGAAGCCGAAATGTAATACTTACACATCTCATTAAAAGGAGCCAGTTAAATTGTTCCCTTGGCTTTGCAATGAGACAAGCAAATCGATCTTCTCCATGCTCTGACTGCTGCTCACAGACGAGGCCAGTGGGGAAGTCTCAGGCATTTGCTGAGAAAGAAGTGTTGTCACAGAAGCCTGGCCCTCATTTTGTGCCTGGCCTGGCTGATTTATAGCCATCAGCTGATCTGGTAAGGTACCTGGGCCGGATGTTAAAAGCTGACTACAATCTGTAGAGAAATGAAATCAGAGACATCTCATTAATCAAGATCCATGAAAAAATACTTTACTTGCTTGAGGAAATTCATTCATTCTTAGGATGGGTGTGGTGTACTATCTCAGCGTTTGGGAAGCACAGAAGGTAAACCTCTAAATTCAAGGTCAGCTTGGTCTACACAGAGAGTTCCTAATTCTAAATAAAAACACTACTTAGGTATCATCCAAGTCCTATGTAATTACCTGTCATAACAGTTAAAACTGGTGTCTACTTCTTTAAAAAAATTAATTGCCTAAGGTATTATCTGTCCTTATTTTTCATTTTCCTTTCAAATTAATGGCTTAAAATGGCAAATACATTTTAATACATTACTATATTTAAACCCTCCCACTATCTTTGTGAGGTATAAAAAATTATTGCCTTTTTTGGTTTCTATTTCTGAGACAAGGTCTCATAGTATCCTAGGCTAGTCTCAAATACACTACGAAGCCACAGATGACTTTGAATTTCTGATCTTCCTGCCTCTACCTCTAAAAGATTAGGACTACAGAGGCATGAACCATCATGACCAATATAAAATTGACCACTTTTGAAAATATGGCCATTGAGGCCCATGAAGGCCAAATAACTTGTCCAAGGCCTCAGTCTTCAGTTGGTGGAATTTTACTCTGCTCTTAAAACATTGTGCTTTGTGCTTCTTTATAATAATCTGAACATCTCAACTGGGTACAGAGAAATTTGTTTCTTACTATTTTGAATGCCAAATAAGAACATTCCTGAAGTCTGCTGAGATGAGCCAGGAGAATTTTGTAGCTGGTTCATTGTGCCTCCTGTAGTGTTGTGAAATAAAGTAGCCTGGGACTGGGCTGAAGAAGTGGCTCCTTGAATTCCAGGCATGTTGTTCTGAGGAGAATATAGAGGAGACTGTTGCAGGTCTTGTTGGTTTATACTGGTTTGCAGTGCAGACATGGATGCTGGAGAGAGGAAGAGTGTTACTTGCTGCTCTTGAGAACTAGGTGACCCTTGTACCAACTGGATCTGAGGAGAACTATGGAACAAGGAAGTCTGTGGTGACTCGGACTGTGCAGGACCTGGGTTCTGAAGTGAGGAAACCGTAGGCTGATTCTGAAATTGCATGGGCTGCTGCTCTTGGTTCATTGGGGTCATATTACTTTGTTGGTGAAAAATTGACTGGTTCTGCTGCTCCTGACTAGTCATTGGGTTTTGGCTTGGGCTAAATATCAAGTTTGGTGGTGGCTGCTTCTGAGACGCCATTGTAGCCATGGCATTCTGATTACTGAATAAAATGTTCTGCTGCTGCTGCTGCTGTTGCTGCTGTTGCTGCTGCTGTTGCTGNGCTGTTGCTGTTGCTGTTGTTGCTGCTGCTGTTGCTGTTGCTGCTGTTCTTGGGATGGAGAGTTGCTCTGCATGCCAACTATTGAGTGTTGTGTTTGGAAAATTGCTCCTTGCTGGCTTTGAGGCATTGGATTAGATGGAAGGGAGCCAAGGGCCACCTGAGGCTGAAATAAACCTTGCTGAGTGGATTGTGCCTGTTCCTGGGAAAGAATAGGGGTTGGGATGTGTGAGATTGGAGGCTGCTGTTGAAAAGCAGCTTGCTGTTCAGGGTTTGATGTTGACTGAAGTGGAGAAATTGAGTTCTGTGCCGCAAAAAATGAAATCTGTTCTTCTTGGCCTACTGTGTTCATAGAACTTTGGGAAAGAAATATGTTGGGTGACTGCTGATCTTGAGGAACTGAAGAGCCTTGTAATACAGCAATGGTATTCTGAGAGTGAAACATTGGAGGCTGCAACTGCTCAGAGGACGCTGTAGAAGTCTGACTGTGGACAATAGGATTTGGACTGTGAAAAATTGAACCTTGAGTTTCCTGGGAAAGGTTCTGAGCATCAGCAATAGGATTTTGAGGATGAAACAGTTGTGCCTGTGAACGAGAAGACTGCTGCAAAAAGTTCCCAGACTGAAGTGACATCATCTCATTCCCTTGCTGGAACAAGCTATTCCCTTGTTGCTGGGTACCACTATTCTGAACACTCATTATATTTTTTGTAGATGAGAAGAGATTTACTTGAGGCTGGCTGTCTCCACTGTGTTGCATTTGAACCATGGTCTGAAAGACACTGTTCTGAATTTGTTTTGCCTGTGTTCCAGTTTCTTCTCCATCTCCTGAACTTGGTGCCTGAAACATAGTGGAGCCAGGGGTTGTAACCTGTGGTGTGGTGGTTGTTGACGTTTCATTTCCAGAAACTGTGGGAGGAGAAGAGAACAACTCGCACTGCATTTGCATGTCCTCATTGGTAGGTAGTGCACTCATCATGTGAGAAGGTTGCTGGTAAACTGGAGACTGCTGAAGGCTTCCATTTGCTGAAGCAGCTGAAGGAAATAGTTCTGACTGAATCTGGGCAGCTGCTTGGCAAATGCTCTGCTGCATCTCCATCACCATTGCAGCTGATGATTCCATCACTTGCTGTTGCTGTTGTTGTTGTTGCTGCTGCTGTTGCTGATTAGACAGTGTGTTTTCAGTCTGTTGATGGACACTGTCAACCCTCCCAGGTAGTAAGTTATCTGGTCTGGTATGAACTGCAGGCTCTGTTGAGGCGAACATTCCGGGGCTTACACTACTTTGAATTTGACTGACTTGGAAAATGTCTGCATTAAGTTGTTCCTGAACATTCTCATTACCATCTGGAGCAGAAAACAGAACAGAAGATAACTGTTGTTGAGCCTCTAGAACCTGCTGGACCAAGTCAACACTTCCACTGCTGCCACCAGCAGTGCCACCTGCAAAACTTCCTGCTTGCAGATGCTGAATAGTACTCTGGAGCTGGCTCACACTACTTGGCGGTGGGAAAATATTTGATGAGATCTGCTGCTGTAATGTCTGTGCTTGTTCTTGAAGCGGGGACGGCTGCTGCTGTTGTGATGCCTCAGTCAACTGTGACAAATTAACCACTGTGCCATCTGACTGTAATGAGTCTCTCGACTGAGCTTCTCTTGTCTGAAACTGTGTAGCCTGCTGCAGTAATGCATCACTGCTGGGCAGCTGACTAGAAGCAGAAACTGCTGGAAAAGTTCCAGGCTGCGAGATGTCCTGTGTTTGGATAGTTGTCAGGGCCTCTGGGTTATATGCCTTGGGCTGAAGCTGCTGCTGATTTTCATTTTCAGAAGGTAAGTGGGAAGATGATGGTGACGAAAAAGATGAATTTCCTGTTATGTTAGAAATAGTGTCTAAAGTTTGCTGAGTCGATCCAACTGTCTTTGTAGTCTAAAAAATAAAGTCACAAATAATATGTACATATACAATAACCACATTATTACTCCAAAATTATTTCTAAGAATGCACAGTGCTAATTTTCTACTCTACACGACCAAACAGAAATTGGTGTAAGACTGATTCTCTATGATATAATTAATTTCTGACGATCAGTACTGTAATCATGTATTGGTATGTTTAGCCAAATTAAGAATAGTAAGAGAACATCAATCCTATTAATCCTATGATTTGTGTGTAATCAAATTTAAAACACTTCCACATTGTGGATCATGGGTAACACTGCAATGGGGAAAAATGAGTTAAAGGGGGAATTAAAAAGACAGGAGAGAAGAAGCCATAATCAAATGTTCCTACCTCTGAAAATGCTAAAATTAGTGCTTTAATTAAATCAACCAATTTTGGGGGCAGGGTCTTTCTATTCAATCAGGTTAAACTTGAACTCATATCCTTGGTTCCTTATCCCAAAAACCAACTTGTAATACCTTTATAAAAACCCCTCATCTAATAGGTATTAATGCCTCCTCTTGTCAAAATGTGTACTGGAAGTTACTTTGCAAACAATTTTACTGACATATAAAGCATATGCTCTGACAAGCAAAATTAAGTAGGTATATCTGATGAAAAATAATGTCAAAGAAACAAGAAAGGTGAATACAGTAGTTTTTCATTTGTGAGATAAAGATATGGGGCACTAGATAACATAACTCACCTGAAAAATAGGGGAAGATCTTTTCTCTGCTGTTACCTCCATTGGAGTAACATCTTCAGTCTTAATCATACTGCTTGATATGAGTGGAGTGATCAGGGCATTAGGAAGAATGTTCACCTTATCTAAGTTACATCCAGACGTTTTCATTGCTACACACATAAAAAAATTGCAAATCATAAAAATAACCAAAAAACCCAATCTGGTTACTATAAGCCATTGTTTAAACCTATTTTTTTGTTTGAAGTAGTCACTATACAGTCTAGACTGGCCGCAAACTTGTCATCCTACTGCCTCAGCCGCCAACAGCTCAAAGTATGGATGTACCACTCTACCTGGCATAAATGTCTATTTTATTTACTTAAATGTCTATTTTTTTGATGTTATAATGGATGATATATTTACGCTTACCCCATTTTTGAGAGGCTCTCATGTAGTTCAGGCTGGCTTCAAACTAGATATGTAACCTTAGAGTTACCTCAAACTTTTGATCCTCCTGCCTTGACTTGGCACTACATGTGTGGGTCATTATGCCTAATACAGGCAAAGACAGTTACTGAGCCTAGGGCTTAATGCATCCTAGTGCTGCCCACTCTGCTACTTATCCCCGCCCCTACCTGGCTTGAAGATTCTTGGTATGGGCTGAGAAGGCAGGCTTATTTATGCAGTATCGCGCCAGGTAATCAAACCAAGGAACACCTGAAACCTAGAGAGCCCCCACCACTAAAGAATACCCCCGATTGTAGGCTAAATAATATACTAAATTGGTTCAAATATCAAGCAGTATCCCACAAGACACATGCTAGGTGTCACTAAACAACGATCATGCTTAGCTTATTTTAGCATACAGACTGGTAATCTCCAAGTATTCCAACTAGATATTTAAAGGCTAAGATTACTGAAGTATCTCACAGTAAAAATTTAAGAAAACATAAAGTAATTTATACATTTTTATTCTCTGTTCAATGTTTTAGAATCTTGAATAATTCGAGGGGTGCATTAAATACATTTCTCACTATTTTTTACCTCTATCAACCCCCACTTCCAATAGCTATTGATTTACAGCTAGGAGTGACAACTATTACTTTTCTACTCTAGTCCCATTCCCCCACCCCATGACTTCAATTCTTTCTCTTCTTTTTAACTTTACATGAGTTTGCCACTGGTACTTTATGGAGCCTACTGTTATTGTTTATCACAGAGACTCTAGAAAAGAAATAGATATTTTTTTCTTGTTTATTGTTTTTCAAGACAGGGTTTCTCTGTGTAACCCTGACTGTTCCAGTGAACTCTCTCTGTAGTTCAGGTTGGCCTCAAGGCACAGAGATCTGCCTGCCTCTGCCTCCTGAGTGCATTAAAGAGATTAAAGGTGTGTGCCACCACAAGTCCAGCAGAACTACAGATTATTATGGCAGTTTTTACTAATATGCAGCTCATGCTGGTCTCAAACATTTCATTTTCCCTTCTCAGCCTCCAGGGTGCAAGCATAACAGATCACATGCCACTATCCCTAGCATCTCAGAAACTTTCAAATGTTATTATTTTAATTTTTATTCATTTATTTTTCAATTTCCTTTTGATATTCTTGCTCTTTTAAAAATATTTATTTTTATGTGTTTGAGTGTTCTGCCTGTTTGTATGTGTACTATGCACTGCTGAAGGTCAGAATCCCTGAAATAGGAATTACATACAGACAGCTGTGAGCCACCATGTGGGTACTGGGAATGACCAAGGACAAAAGCTCTTAACCACTGAGCCATCTCTCTAGCCCCTGCACTCTTTGAGACACTCTCGCGTTTCCCAGGGTAGCTCAAACTCAAAGCCCAAGACCTGAACCAATACCATTGCCTTCGCTTTCCAAGCACTGGGATTGCAGGTAGATACCAACACACCTGTTACTCAGTGTGGAGAGCCAACCCAGGGTCTCATCCGTCAGGCAAGCACTTTACCAACTGAGCCATATTATTTTTATTACTGATTACTTTCTTTCATTTTTGTTTATTTACTTTTGGGGAGAGGGCCTATGTGGTTCTAGAATTTACTATGTAGACCAGACTGACCTCAACCTCACAGAGAACCTCCTGTCTCACTTTATTACTGATTTCTTGTTTGATTTCACTGTAAGTGGAAGACATAATTTCCCCTAGTTTCAATGAAACATAACTAGCAACAACAACAAAAACAAAAATCAGTTCAGTTTTAAGTTCCATAATTTCCATTTGGTTCTTTTTTAAAAACCTCCACTTTACTAAAATCTTCTGTGTTTATTTTGACTTTCATTAGAAAATCCAGAATTACTTGTTGTATTAATCTCATAGTCGAACTTTTTGTTACATAGTTCCAATACTTATTAATATTCACATCAGCTATCTTTTCTCATTCCAGTTGTGATTTTTCTTGGTTCATAATATGACAAATGTCTTTAAAAAATTATTTCAAGACCACCTTGGATTTTGCTAGGAAATGAAAAAGCAAGAGAGAGACAGAGAGAGAGAAAGCAAGTAGAGAGTTTTCAATATGTAGCCACAGTATTATTTTGGGGGATCAAGATCTAAGTGTTATTACAAATCATGGCTATTTTCAAGAATGATCCTTCAAGGATTATCGCTGCTACAGAAATTGAAGTGTCATTCATGCCATGTAGTCTTTATCATGGAAGTATAGCTGATTAAATTTCCACACAGCATTCTGGCTCAGCACTAAAGCTTGAGGAATCATAAAATACAAGCTATTTGTTAAGGAAATTCCTAGTTCTGAAGCTATTACTTCCTTTTAATATAGAACAGGAATTTTGCTACTTATTTTGCTTATGATGACAAATTTAAATTCTAAACCTATAAGTCAGTTTAGAACTCAATTTAGTTTACAGCTTCACGAAATTATTTTACCTTACTTTTTAAAATATATTTATTTTATGTGCACTGGCGTTTTGTCACGGCATTGGGTCCCTTGGAAGTGGAATTATAGACAGTTATGAGCTGCCATGTAGGTACTGTGAATTGAATCCAGGTCCCCTGGAAGATCAGTCAGTGCTCTTAACCGCTGAGCCATTTCTCCAGTCGTTCTCCCCCCACATTTTATCCTACTTTTAATTGATAAGGTATTTATCAAAATAAGATCTGAATTATGAAAAAGAATGCCTGTTTCATATTCAGTTTATTTGGAGGGGGGAACTAGTAAAATTTTGCTCTAACGACTAAATATTTCATGACTAAAAACAATAAAAACCATTGCTTTTTAAAATTTAATACATGCTCTTTTACGTGAAATTTCATGCAGGACTGGGTTGTGATCTATCTACTGGTTCCGATTCTCTAGGAACACAGGTTTAAGGGTGGACTACAGTCAGGCACCATGGCTCACGTCTGTAATCCCAACATGCTGGAAGCTGAGACAGGAGATTGCCAGGAGGTCCAGGCCAGCCTGGTTAACAGAGTGAAATACTGTCACAAAACGAACAGGACAGATTACAAACATACTTGATATTCTTTACTAATTAGAGTATTCATTTAATGAATGTGAATTGATTAATTAATACTTCTTTCTCCCTTTGTTTTTTGGTTTTTTTTAAGATAAGAGTTTCTCTGTGTAGTCCTGGCTGTCCCGGAACTCACTATATTAACCAAGCTGGCCTCAGACTCTGAGTGGTGGGCTGGCATTAAGGGCATATGCCATCACTGCCTGACAAAGATCTATAGAATGAAGCTGAAACAAATTTTCAACCAAGCTGAGTGACCTTATACAAGTCACTTAATTTCTGAGTTCCAGCTTCATTTTCTTATGAAGAGCTCGGCATCAACTTCAAGTAAATGCTCAATGAACACCAGTTACAGTCAGGCTTGTGGCTTTCTTTAGTTGAGTCTGATAAACTTCCCAGTATATTCCCAACCTCAGAGTTTTTTACTAATCTACTCTGGAAAGGGTTCATGGTCACAATTACAATAGCAAGTAAGTAACTATTCTACATATGAATTCTCAGTTTTACTACTGAGAAGTTTCATTGTAACCAAGTTCATTATACCCCTTTATATAATTTAATCCACATGAATTTAAGGGCAGGAAAATGGGGGGGTTACAAAATGGTGTCGTTATGTAATCTGTACCTTCATAGGTAAAGGCATAAGAGCATCATCACAGCATACTGTAAACTGTGGAGCAGGAATCTGCCTACCACACTGTAACAGACTTAAATCACTTTATATTTATGGTTTCCTTTGTACTAGGGCTTTCTGAGATAGTTTTACTACGCAGGCTAGACAGGCCCAGTACTGGCACTGTAGGCATCACACCCATTTTTGTTAAAAGGTAGAACAGTCGGGTGGTGGTGGCGCACGCCTTTAGTCCCAGCACTCGGGAGGCAGAGGCAGGCAGATCTCTGTGAGT
>LOEQ01000104.1:949514-980407 GCA_001685075.1 Bramus lutescens | reverse complement strand
AGAGAGAGAGAGAGAGAGAGAGAGAGAGACTAAAATCTTATATTCTCTGGAATGAGAAATATTTTCCCGAGTATCATAAAAGTATAATAAATAATAAAAAGTATCGTAGGAACTAGAGAGAAGGCTCAGAGGTTCAAAGCACTTGCTACTCTTGCAGAGGACTTGGGTTTGGTTTCCAGCAGTCATGCAGATTGGCTTGCAACTGCCTGTCACTCCAATTCCAGAAGATTCAATATCCTCTGTGGGCAATTGCACACACATAATTCACATAAACTCACAAAGGAATACACACTCACACATAAATAAAGTAAATCATTTTTAAAATTTCCCATCAGCCAGGTGTGGTGGTGTACAACTTTAACCTAAGGACTTGGAAGGCAGAGACAGGCCCAGACTGGTCTACACAGTAGCTCCACAGTACAGCCAGGGCTATGTAGAGAGATCCTGTCTCCAAAAAGAATAAAACCAAAACAAACAAAAAAACCAAACCGATTAAAAAAAAATTTGCCAGACATAGTGGCACACACCTTTAACCTAGCACTCAGGTGGCAGATCTCTGTGAGTTCCAGGCCAGCCAAAATGATATATTGCAACCTTGCCCAACCTTGCCTAAAGAAAGAGGAAAAGGGAAAGGGGAGGAGGGAAGAAAAGGGGGGAGGAGAAGGGGAGGAGGGCAAGGGAGAAGTAGAGAGAGATAAAGAGAAAGATTTTATTAAGTTCTTACGCCAGTGTCATGTTGTTGCTAGGATCGAGGCCGACTTCTATAACAGTGGTCCCTTCAATGTCCACTTCTTTGCAGGGGGTGGTATTTCGTCCAGTTACCCTACAGGCTTGGTAAAATCCGTGTGGTTTCACTCGACCAGAATCATTGCCCACAAACACCTGCAACACTACCGGTTCATTATGACCTTCCAGCTGGAACCAGAAAATATGTAGCATAAGCACTAGGTAACATTTTAAATAAGCTCATTATAAACTCAACATTCAAAATCAAATCCTGGCCAGGCAGTGGTGGCACATGCCTTTAATCCCAGCATTTGGGAGGCAGAGGCAGGTGCATCTCTGAGTTCCAGGCAGCCTGGTCTACAGAGTCAGTTCCAGGACAGCCACAACTACACAGAGAAACCCTGTCTCAAATACCAAAATCAAATCCTATATTTAAAACTGGACTTCATCTAGTTTTAAACACAAAAGAAAATATGTAAACATTTCCTTTCTTTTTGTTTTTGGTGTGTTGAAGACTAAACCCAGATGCTTACAAATGCTAGTCAGTACTCTACCCACAATCCAGCTCAAACATTTTCTTATGAAGAAAAACTGCAGTCAGGTCTGGTGGCACAGTACAGACAGGTGGATCTCTGTGAATTCCATGATAGCCAGAACTATAGAGAGTCCTGTCTCAAAAAAATAAAGTATGCAGGGAGAGCTGGAGAGATGGCTCAACCATCAAAGGCCATGCTCACAACCAAAATAAAGAAAAATACTGTACTAGTTCTACAATAACTACATTTTAAATTACTTTTAAATTTAAAATGTCTAAGCTAAACTATCATAAAATGAACTTATATAAGCAGATGGGAATAGATAGATACGCAATTGCTCAGACAGTATACAGACTAGATTACTTGGGATCTACTACCACCACTGAATTATATTAACAGCAACGTCTTCATCAACAAATGAGAATATATATGATAAATTATTACTATGGAAGCAGTTTAAGAAGAAAAGCATTTGAAATGACAGAAAAATGAAGTTCACTTCTAAAGACTGCTTCATGAAATCCTGGGCCAGAACATCTATGGTCAAATACATGATCACTATAAGCCACTAGCAAAACTCTCATAAATAAATGTTTATTTATATATAGAATATCATGTTTAATAGTAAAAGACATTGAAGCTGTTGATTAAAAAATGCAAGAAAAAATTACAAAAATGTCACATCTTTGTATCCCATTATATTTGCAACTCTTTGCAGTAGACGATCATCATCATACAAATAATTAAAGAAATAAAGAAACACGTATCCATTCTGGCCTTCCTTTACAGACTGATTATGTACTATTTTAGCAGAGAACAGAAAACCTAAAAAATTTTTGGTTTTTGTTTGTTTGTTTGTTTTTTGAGTGTCTGTGTGAGTAAGTAAATGAACTGCTCAGGGCAGTCAGTTCATTCCTATCACAGTGAGGCAATTAATCTAATATTAATGCATTTAACTGTGTAAGTACTTAAACCAAGCAGAATTTAAAGATAGATAATCAGATTAAGAAGATTGACAAAACTATTAAATCATCCAGCTAGACACACACAAAGCAAAACTTGAGTTTCTTTCTTGCCTGTTATGTGTCCTGGACTTGAGGGACTGGTTGCAGATGGATCAGAGTGGTAACACTGATGTAAATAAATGATCATAGACAAGTTTCCCAATCCTGAGCTTCAATCATTTCATTCAAGTGTGAAATGAATGACAGTCCATATTTTCAATGATAACTTTCTTTATAATAAATACACCAAGTAGTAAAATTTTACTACAAGTCAAAGTTCTTAAAAGGTAATTCTGATATCTTTGAAACTCTTATTTTCCAAGTTCTTATGTTTTGAGACTAGTACTAGTACTCCTGGTTGACCTGGAACTCTTCTCTATGGAGACCATGCTGACCTCCAATTCATGGACCTCTGCCTGTCTCTGCCTCTTTATATATATATATAATAATTTTTTATGTGCATTGATGTCTTGTCTGTATGTCTGTGAGAAGATGTTGGGTCCCCTGGAACTGGAGTTACAGACAGCTGTGAGCTGCCATGTGGGTGCTGGGAATTGAACCCTGGTCCTCTAGAAAAAGTCAGTGCTCTTAACTACTGAGCCATCTCTCCAGTCCCTGTCTCTGCCTCTTAAATGTTGGAAGTTGAAAGCATGCCCTACTAGGGGCTGAAGAAAAGACTCAGAGGTTAAGTGTTGTAGAATATTAGTTAAAGATGTGTTACATTTGTTTATGTTGTAGAATATTTGTTTAATGATGCAAAGATGCATTGCATTTTTTTATATTGCATTTGTTTATTAACACTATGAAGCCGTATGCCTGTCTAAAACACCTGATTTGTTTAATAGCTGAATGGCCAATCACTAGGCAGGAGAGAGACAGGTGGGGCTGCCAGGCAGAAAGAATGAACAAAACAGAAGAGAGGAGGGAATAATAAGAAAAGAAAAGAATACCAGAGGCCAACCACCCACTCACACAGTCAGTAACAGAGTAAGAAGAGAGAGATATATAGAATTGAGAAAGGTAAAAGCCCAGAGGCAAAAGGTAGATGGGATAATTTAAGAAAAGCTGGCTAGAAACAAGCTAAGCTAAGGTCAGGCATTCATAAGTAAGAATAAGTCTCCGTGTACTTATTTGGGAGCTGGGTGCGAGCCCCCAGGGGGAAAGAGTTAAAAAAACTGTTCTGCTGCTCTTCCAGAGGTCCTGAGTTCAATTTCCAGCACCCACATGGTGGCTCACAGCCATCTATAACAGGATCTGATGCCCTCTTCTGGCATGCATTTGTATATATGGACAGAACACTCATACATAAAAATAAATAAGTAAATGGATGAATGAATGAATGAATGAGTAAACGAACGAATGAATGCATATGTTACAAGTCTAGTTAAGTTCTTAGTAATTTCTGCTATGTTTCTTTGCATTCACTTTAAAATTTCTTCTTAAATATTTTTGGATGAATCTACTATCACTACCAAACAAACAAGGAAAATAAATGATGAACTGCAGATATTTTTTTCTTTTCAGAACATACTCTCATCTTTCTAACTAAAATTTAACCAGGCATGTTGGCTCATACCTATAATTCAAGCACTCAGGAGACTGGGGCAGGAGGCTTGTCACAAATTCAAGGCTGGCCTGGACTATAGAGTTCCTGAGTTATAATAAAACATTAAAAAACCAAAACCAACCAGCCAAACAAACAACAATTTGGCCCAATTAGACATCTGTTTTCTATTATACTGACCTAACTAATAATTCTATCCTTCTATTCCAGGAAGCTTTTTCTGATATTAAAATAATAAAACTGAAGGAAATTCATCACATACATGTGTATTATTTTTACATTTATTCATTTATTTGATGGTTGTGTGTGGGGAGCACGTATGTGGACATATTTGTGCCGTGGCATGGGTGTGTGCAGGTCAGGACAACTAAGTAGAGCCAGTTCTCTTCAGGTTCTGGGAATAAACCTTTACTCACAAAGTCATCTCATGGGCCAGTCTTCAGACATTATAAAATAAAATGAGTACCTTCACCGTTGGAAAGCCTTGCTGTGTTCTATCTTTTACTGAGCCTCGGCTACCCTCTGTCAGGTAACGAGCTCGGTGCTGGGTTTCAGGCTGTACAACTATCTTCAGCTCCTTCCCCTCACTTTTAACAGGATACTGTCCACACAACATAGGGCTCTTCTTTACTCCAGGTCCCTTTTGGTTGTCCAATGTTCTGAGAAACCAAAGCACAACATGGGAAGAAAATATCAGAAACAGTTTTCTACGAAAGCTACTTAAAGGAAGAAACAGATGGGCAATAACATAGAAAATAACCTTTTAGATTATTGATAAAATAGAATACACTCTAAAGGAAGAAACATCCAATATAACCAAAGTAGCTTTAAAATATTTTTTGAGCCAAGTATAACTAAATGCCATGAAAAAGAAAGCTGGAAAGGGAAAATAAAAGTTGGGTGGTAGAAGGAAAACAATGCAATAATTTGTTTTCACACTACAATTCATTTAAAATGAAATGTAAAAATCACACATGAGTCTTATATAAAACTAAAGATCATGATTACTTTTAAAGTCAGATTTGCAAAGCAAAAGAAAAAAAGGAATGGTAATAACTACTAAACCAACATACAGAAGGCCTAAAAGATTGACATTGGAGGTATATGTCAATCATTAATCAGAAATATCCTTTTGAATCTCTTTCTCAGTAAATCAAAATGAGAAATTTATAATAAAAAAATCAGTGATTCAATGTTTATTGGGAAATGAGGTTTACTTTAATAAGTGTGATTTTTTTCAGATTATTTTTATCTGTGACTGGTTAAATGGTAAAAGCTCAACAAAAATCTTATCTGAGCTCTATTTATAGCAAAGGTAATTTTACTTTTTTTATTTAATTGTGGAAGCTTTGTTTTGTAGGTTTTTGAGACAGGATCTCATATACAAGCTGCTCAAAAGTTGATGATCTGCTGCCCCACCTACCTCAGGCACATGCCTGGTTCTAAGACTGTTTTAAGCATTTTTTTTTGTTTATAATATAATACCCAAATTTCTGATTAGGGCTTCTAATGAAGTAGCTAATGCAATGCAAATACCTGATAAAAATAAGCAGAATAAAATCATACACACACACAACACCCCCACCCCCTCCAAGAAACATGAAGTAGATTTAAAATCATCCATGCATGTTCTTGAAAAGTCAGGGCCTGTCGTTCTTTTTCACTCACAATAAAGTAACTGGGTCCCCAGAAGAATAATATGATTTTAAAAATGAAGAACAGCTTTAAACCTGGCCCCATACTTTACCAATCCAGGTAAACCAAGCTGTTTTCAACGGTAAGAACAAAGGAAAAGGCAGTCACTCAATAAACAAACTACCTAGGAAAGGGGCAGAAGTGTGTGGGAAAGGATAGCACTGATCCAGAATTCAGTAGCAAGGGAAAGTTCACACAGGATGTTTGCTGATGAAGACACAGGAAGAAGAAATGGACAAGGAAAGCAAAGAGAAAAAGGAGCTTCTATAATATGGAGATGGGCAAGACCAGACCTTAAATGGACAAGAAATGCCACTCACAAAAGTCTGACACAACTAAGTCAAAGATTACCTGTATGTCTAAGTCATTTTATAGGCCCTAGAGGAATGAATCTATGAATAAAAGTACCAGGCTGAAGCCAGAACAATGGGGGCAAGAAATTTGTTTGTTTGTTTTAGAGTTCTGAGTGAATTCAAATGTTTGAAGAGTGTACAGTGGCTTAAACACAAGATTCTATAACAATCTGTTTGTATTCATCTTATTACCAAAGGGGGAAAAGGTATTGTGAAACTGTGAAAAAATATGTCCCACGTATTTTATATATAGATAGATAAGATATACACACACACACAAGAACTAAAAGAAATTATAGCATAATAATAATAGCAGTTTGCATGAGTGACTGAATTATAGGTTACTTACTTGTGTTTTTCAAAAATTTATATTTCATATGTATTGGTCATAATAAAAAATGATAAATTTTAGACTGAAATACTAAGAAAATTTGAATGACAACTAATTTTGTCAGTTGTGCTTTTTATATTTTATACCAGTCAAGCTAGTATTCTGAAAGTAAATAACAATGATTCCTGTAAAATAAGTATCTATATTTGCTGAATGAATTAATACGTATGTGCTAAAAAATACTTAAATACACACACACTAAAAAAAAAATCACAAGGAAGTAATAAACTTCTAAAATACTGAAAATGCTCCGGCTTTCCTTCCTTCCTTCCTTTTTTGAGAGAGAGCTCTTACTACACAGCCCGAACTGGTCTTGAACTCACTACAGGTCAGGCTGGTCTCCCTCTCAAAACCCCACTACCTCAGCCTCCCTTTTGCTGGGTTTTCACAAATTTACCACCTACAATGCCTGGCCCTGAAATTATATTCTAAAAATCTCTTTATTCTCTAGGTTTAAATGAAGAAAATGGAAAACATGTATATTTATATCTACAGACACGTAAAACAATGAAAAGATCAACTAATTCTTAGAAGAGTAGCAATTCAATTTGTAAATTGTTAAGGTAAAACATTAGAAAAGGGAAGCAAGCAGCAATTCATTACATGGGGGATTAGTTGATTGATTTTTGCAAGGCTAGACATCAAAGCCAAGTAACATCTAAATGACAACTACCACAGACAACATCATGTGTCATGTTCAATGTAGAAGTCTTAGAATGACATTCAGGTCCTTCTGTGCTAGATATTCCTATAGGTTGCCTATGTTATAAAAATAATTTTCACTACAAAAAGGCCTTAAATAACTTTCTAGAACTTTAGATGAAACTGTGCTGTTGATTCTCAGGACAGTAGTTGAAGAATTTAATAATGATATTGTCAGCAATATTTACAAACGAGCAACTTTTTGAAAACAGATGTTTCCTTAATAAGCTCTAAATTTCTTAGTTGTAAAAGTAATTGTCTTTCTGTCCATCAGTTATCAAGACTTCCAGCATCATGAAGATAAATAAACTTCTATATGCAGCACACTTGAAAGCTCATTTAATAAATATTTAGCATTATATAAACTGCAAATTGTTGTCACCTCATATTGAAGACTATATTACTTATTTCTCAAAGCATTTCAAAGTTTCATGTTTCTAACATCTTTCTCATCATTGGAAAAATAGGCAATTAGCTCCAACTACAGATTAAGAATGGTTGTCCATGTACTTTACATTTGGTTTTGTCCTTTCCTCAATATATTTCTTATAAGTTCAATTTTTAAACTTCTTCATCATTTCCACATACTATTGTCAAATAATTTTCCATTACCTAAGAAGATGGGCATTTCTTCTGCTGCTTGATGGAGTTTCTGCTTCATGAATTATTTCATAAAAGGTTTGTCTTGACCAATGTCACTATACTTTCCCTGGTAACCTCAAATCATTTCTAAGATATATCTATCATACAAAAGCAGAAGCAGAAAAAAGCAGGTCAGGAAATCTCTTCAACCAGCAACAGTAAATCACTGATGCTGGCCATCCCCAAGTCCAAACTTTACTGTTCTTAACTGGTAATTTTAATAATTATTTCAGTACAAATAGGAAAATATCTTTCTCTGAAAATTTATAAAGATGTTTTCCACTGCAGCCCAAATAAGCACACATATATTTCCCGACATCCACACAACTTTAAGATCTGTACCGTCAGTCACACTTCCTCACATGACTCAGGGTGTTCATCATGTTTCAGAGCCTTAACTTACATTTTATAGTTGAGTAAATACTCCTTTTTCAAGTTCTGGACTCTTAAAATGTGACATACTAGGAATGGCCAGATATCTTGTTTGCTTTTGGAAACTGCCTAATCTAGACTTTTTGAAACTGTAAATCATTTAAATTATTTAAGTATAGCATTTTAAAGAAGTTATAAATAAAAGCATAAAGAAAAAAGTATGTTAATTTTTTTCAAATTAATTTTCAGGTTGGACTATAAGGAAATGAGTTTTATTATGGGTTTTCAAACATGTTGAATATAGACTTAACTAATTCTTGCTTAAATGACTTACGAATTTATAATGCACACAGGGAATTATTTGCGGACATGTTTAATATTTACTACAACAAATATAATACTGAGTTGGATTTTTAATGTAACAGATCAAAGATGTCATCACAGAGTATGCCAATCTAACATTTCAGGCTTTTTTAGGTTTTTTTTTTTTTGTGGCAAGCAGGGATTCCAAGTGATCCTGGGTCACCTAAGGAATCACAGTCTGCCTCCTTAAAAACTAGTGAGTTAAATTTTATTGAATACACTTTAGGAAATTTAAGTCTAGCAACTAAATATTACAATTAAAACACTAAAGGAATCCTAAAGTAAATCATGCTAATTTGTATTATACCATAGAATATTCTGTAATATAACCATTTAAATATATTTGGTGAGCAGTGCACCAAAGGCACAGATGAAAGAGAAAGCTCAAATATGTACCCATGATCCTGTTTCATCATCCTTCAAGAAAGAAACAGAATCCAGAGGGCAGTGGGACAATTTTTTTAAAAAGTCCTGAACTAGAAAAATGTATCAAAGGAAAAAAAGATTCAAACAGAGGCACCTACATGAGAATTGAGTCATCTTTGTTTTTTTCTTGTTTTCATCAAGTAAAGATGAAAAACAAAAATAAAACATAAAATTCTTTGAAAAATATAATGGAATGAACCATATGAAATAAACTGCTAAAAGAACAAATTAGCTTCTGGAGAACATTTAAGTGCTTTAGCTAGCATCATCACACTGCTGCTTATTTCTTTTAAAATAAGCCCATTTGAAGTTTAAGTTATTTCAAAACAGATTATCTTTTCTACTACCCCTAAACATAACCCAGAACAAAATTCCTTTACTATAATCTACAGCTATTTTCAAATTGTTTTTTTCTAGTAAAATTTATTTTAAGTTGAAAATTTCATGTACTTCAAGGATAAAATTAGCTTTTGCTTTATATGCAAATTTGAACTGAGAATTAAGAAAATTTGGGAATGATTTACTGTTGTTTTGCATAATGTTGATAGAACTTTAAAAAATGTGGATACCAACCCATTTCCAGCTTTTGAGTTGCCTTTGTTGTCCGTGGTAAGCTGAGAAAGCACATAGTGAGGTGCTTTGGCACTGTCGGCATCAAATATATCCATATTAGATTCTTCACAATCTCGTCGTTTGACCCCCGGCCTCTGCTTTGGATTTCGTTTTCGTGATTTACGAGGTACCTCAGTGTTATCATTGTAGGAACTGGTGCTCATGTTACTGAAGTTGGAGGGGGAATCCTCCATCCACATACTGCAGCTCTGCTCAGATTCCAATCCACACCCCTCATCCTGGCAGGACATCCGACTGTTATCCAGCAAGTCCTCAGGTGGTGGTGAGATGTACAACACTGTGTGCCTCTTCGGGGTTGATGGATGCTGCTGAACTGTGTTACCGGTTAACTGCTTTTCACTTACCCCTCTGTTACTTACCCCCACGGCTGAGGAGCAGCTCTCCACTTGCATAGCCTTGCTGTCGGTGACTGAGGTAGAATAAATGGTAGGGCTGGAAGAGGTGGTAAAGGAGCTGCAAGCACCGCCCATGGAGGAAGAGGAGGGAGCTGAAGAAGCATCTGCAGTGTACAATCCAAGAGTAAATGCACTATACATGTTTTCACCTATGCTGGCTAGCAGTCCCAATGAAAATGTGATTTGTGAAGTGATTGTTTTCCCCAAACGAATAATTGGAATTTGGTTAAGTTTTAGAATATAAATGCTTTAAGCAATACAAAGCCTAAGAAATACAATTTTTAAAAAAATGCCCAAAAAGCATTTTTACTTTTGTTATAATTGATAAATTTTTAAAAATCTAATTTAGTGTTTTAAGATGTAAAGCCAGAATAAAGCTTTTATTGCCTCAGCTGAATGTTCTGTTGAATTTTAATCATTAAAGTAATACAGAAAACCCCAATGTGAAATATATGTTTGTGGTCCACATTCAATGCCAATTAAATAATTCATTATAGAATTTGAAAAGTGGGACTGTGCTTAGCCACAAAATATTAAAATAAGTTTCTAACCTATGAAGCAGAGAACTACAGGTCATTTTTAATGCAGACACTCCCTGCTTCAGAGGCAAATCCTGGAATAAAAATATGAGAAAATAAATGAGAAAAGAGCTGCTGATTATTCCAGATACCAATTACAAAATGAAAAATAAATAGAGAAAAAAAAGATATAATCAACTGAACTGGAGGCAAAATGGAACTGGTACCATTACTATAGCTGTAAAATCCATGAGAGGTGAGGAAGACTTAATGGGAACATGCTTGGTTGTAGAAGATAAATAGGTTGGCCACTGAGACTCTCAAAAGATAAAAATAGCACATCAAAACCAAGAGTAACAAAAAAAAATCCATCCTTTAAGAATGAATAAAAAGCAGCAAAGGGTGGCTACTAGATGGACTTTTCCTAAAGTCTCGCGTGCTCAAAAATTAGCTCCTTACCTATTAGCTCTCTTTTAAAAAGGCCTGCTAATTATATATGGTAGTGAATAGTAAATCTTACTGTCTAAAGTTTAACGAAAAAAATTAAGCATGAAAATTTCTAGAATACCAAAATTCCTATAAAAATATTTTCAATTATTTATCAAGTATGCATAGCAAAAAAAAGTAGATTTACATAAATATCTGCAGAGCAGACTGTGTGGCAACTAGCAGTAGTGCTGGCAACACTGCTGCTCTAACCCTTAACAGCATAAACTCAGACACATGAACACTGCTTAGGCTGGACGTTACCTGTAATTTCAAAAATACTATTTTATTGTGTACAAGACATAATTGAACGCATAAAGAAAAATTGGTAATGTGCTTAAATTTGTGTCCACAGCCATTTATGCCAGTTTTAAAACTGTACGATAAAAATTTAAATGTGATGTACTATTATTTAAATTACTATTATTTAAATTGATGTACCACTACTGAAATCACAATATTCATTGACAATTATAGTGCTAAAATGTAAGAAAGTCAATGTTTAGATAATAAAAAGCTGTGCTAGTAAATTAACTGAACCCAACTGAAAGCACGTTATCAAAACATGTAAATTACATGAAAGAATGATGACCACCCCCAAATTTTCCATTGTTGTCAAGGTTGAAGAGCACAGTCATGCTAACCATCCGTAATGTAATCTATGTAATGCCACACTCAAAATTTTTCTCCCAACTACCATAAGTCAAAGAACCTGAAGGAGTAGTTGACACCAGTTCCACTTTTTAGTTTGTATCCTTGTCAAATGCAGCAGCTGAAACTAGAAAATCAGTCACTTTTAAACTGCATTCCAATTTAAAGAAAAATTTATTAATTTTATATCATGCATTGATGCAATGTTTTCATAGTAAATAAATATTCCTAAAGATCTGTAAAAACTACAAAATCTAGATGCTAATGTCAATGACAATTTAGAAGCTGATTTGTAGCCACTTTGGGTTTAAAGTTTTTTCCTTTTTTTCCCCCCCTTTGGAAAACGCTATGGTCTTCATTTTGGACAAAACAAGAAAGATATATCTAATGTTCCTCCATCTGTTCCAACTATTAGCTATAAATGAACCTAAACTTTGTGAGAGTTGTGTCTATATTCTTGATCTTCAGAGAAACACTAGAAGACAGCATGCACTATTTGCAATGGATGACACAAAGCAGCATGAAATGTTGTGAACTTGGATTTCTAAAGCACTTCCCCCACTCCTCCTTTCTGAGTTTAACTTTCATGCACACAAAAATGCAAAATACAAGCATCCCTGCCAAGGACAAAGGGAAAGTATATATGTGCAAAGCCACAATGAAGTCAACAGCAAATTATATATAGTTGTGATATTCTGATATATTTGTTTTGTTTTGACCCAGGGTTCCTGGCTTACAGCTCCTAGCAACTTCCTATATTAAATAGAGCAATAAGCATCTGTGGTTAAAGTTTTGGCTTTCCACTTCAAAATGATAAAAATAAAAGATGGGTTTTGTGTGCTTGGTGCTTTTCTTGACAGCATCTTTCTTGCTTCTTAGTTTTAATTTATAACAAACACCTTTCAACCACCTGAGACTGTATTAATAATGTGATTTGGGGAAAGTTGTTAAATGACATAAGATGGGAGGAGAGGCTGGTTGCCACAAGAATAAACTATGTCCTCAAAGGGTTAGTGCTCAACCATCCTCCAACTTCCAGGTAGCAGAAGGCCTGGGGGTTAGAGTAATAAACAACAGTCAAAAATTTAGTCAATTCTATTTATATAAAGGAAGTCTCTTCAAATTATTTTCTATATAAAAATTCAAACAGACTTAATTCAGATATCCAGGAAAGTGAACAAGAATACACCATGTCCCAAGAAAGAGGCAGAGCCAAACTCCCACTTGAGACTGAGGCTTGTAGACCTTGTCCTATGCATCACCTCATTGTCTATTCAGTTCTCTGCTTTAAAATACTTTTTATAGCCGGGCAGTGGTGGTGCACACCTTTAATACTAGCACTTGGGAGGCAGCGGCACATGGATGTCTGTGAATTCCAGGCCAGCCTGGTCTACAAGAGCTAGTTCTAGGAGAGCCAGGGTTGTTACAAAGAGAAACCCTGTCTTGAAAAACCAAAACTATTTATAATGAATTAGTAAATGTTTCCTGAGTTCAGAGTTGCTGTAGTAGTAAATTAATTAAACTCAAAGAGGGGATCATGGGAAGTTCAATTATAAGCAATCAGATCAATATTGAATTCTATTAAGTTAAATTGGCAAACAAGCTGGGTTAGACATTAAAAAGGATTTAGTATTTGAAATGTAAAATGCTTAGATTGTATAAGCATTACAGCAGCAGTGTCTGATACAGGCAAACCACTGAGAGCTTATAGAGAACCATCTGTCCCCTTCCTCCAGGGAGCACTACAACAGCATTTCCTAAAAATATGTGTAAGACAATTACTTATTTACATATTAGCATTAAATTACCATGAAAAAAATTACATAGCATTATTTCATTAAAATGTAAAGATAAAAATAGTAACAAGGACATTTTAGATTTCTATACACTAGCCTGTCAATTTCAAGCATTCCCAGAAAAGTAATACAGAATATTTCTGGGAATACTATAAACATGCAATCATTCAAAAAAATTCATTGGAGTTGGGCCATGGTGGTGCTCGCCTTTAATCACAGCACAGAGGGCAGAGGCAGGCAGATTTCTGTGAGTTCAAGGCCAGCCTGGTCTGCAAGAACCAGCTCCAGAACAGGCACCAAAGCTACACAGTGAAACCCTATCTCTAAAACCAAAACCAAAACAAACAAAAAAAAATTAACTGGTATTCTACAGAACTGAAGTGACAATAAAAACCTTGCTTGTTTATATGCACATATTTTTTCCAATTTGTTTTTTCATTGGTGGGAGGTGACTTGTCTGAAGCAGTCTTACTATGTATCTCTGGCTGGCCTGGAACTCACAGAGACCTGCCTGCTGCTGCCTCTTCAGTGCTGTGATTAAGCGAATGTGCTCCGCTTTTTGTTTTTCTGAGTTAGGGTCTTGCTATGTAGCCCAGGTTGGTCTTGTATTCACCGCCCTCTTCTTGCTGCATCCTCCTGAGTGCTGAGGTTGCAGCTGTGCACTACCACCCTGGCCTTGGATACTCATTTTTATTTATAAGTTCCTGTGAACAAAATAGAGTGATTACTTCCCTCATCTGTTTTCAGTACAAACCCTTTTGTATGGTTGGCTGGCTGGCTGGTTGGTTTTTCAAGACAGGGTTTCTCTGTGTAACAGTCTTGGCTGTCCTAAAACTCACTTGGTACACCGGAATGCCCTAGAACTCACAGAGATCCACCTGCCTCTGCCTCCCAAGTGCTGGGATTAAAAGCACATGCCTCCACTGCCCAACAGCAAAGACCCTATTTTTTATCGGTTAGGACTGTTCAGTCTTTGTTAAATTGCTGCATCTTAAAAAAATATAGAGACCCCCAAATAAAAAATGTTTTAATAAATGCTTTTATTTCTCTTTTAAGATTTTTTTGTATGTGTTAAGAGATTTATTTTTATTATATGTGTATAGGTGTTTTGCCTGTATGAATGTCATTGTACTGTGTGCTTGCAGTGACCACAAAGGTCAAAAGAAGAGGGCACTGGGTTGCATGAGACTACAGTTACAGACTACTTTGAGTCACCATGTGAGTACTGGGACCCAAACCCTGGTCCCCAGAAAAGCACTTTTACTGCCGTACAAAGCAAAATAAGTATAATGTATTTCCATGATTAATTATACAATTGTATTTGATCCTCAAGTCCCTTACCTATCTTTTATAAACATGGAAATTTTCCTGAACTCACTGAATCCTCAAAGTAGCATGTGAATATATTTTCATTTTCTTTTGCTAAATAACTATTTTTGAACTTAGCCTAATCTATATAAGATAATTATTCTCACAATACTTCCTGTGACCACAGAGAATATTACAAACCAAGAGGAAAACTGACCCTATCCGTCTATAATTTACTGGTGAAAATTTATAACCTCAAGAGAATATATTAATTTTAAAGATTAAAAAGGAAGTGAATCTCGGCATAGTGGCATATGTTTTTAATTCCAGAAGTTGGGAGGCAGAGGCAGGTAAATCTCTGTGAGGAAAACATCAACATCACATCTCTAGTGTCTTATAGTTCTATTCTCTGCAAATTAAATGTCACCCATGATGATGAACTTGAACTGCGCATATGGCTTCTTTTTTTAAAGTTAAAATTTATTGTTATATTTATTTATCTCTTTACTTATTTTATGTGTGTATGCTCACGTCATTGCATACAAATAGAGGTCAGATGACAAACTATGAGTTGGTTCTCTGTCTACTGTGTGAGTTCCAGGAATCCAGTTCAAGTTGTCAGGGGTGGTAGCAAGTGTCTGCACTCACTGAACCACCTCACTAGCCCTGTGTGCCGTCTTTTAACTGATGGAGGGAGTTAGAACACAGCTTAGTAGCAGAGCAATGCCTACCACATGCGACCCTGGCTTCACTCCCCTTACAAAGAGAAGTGACACATTACTAAAGGCCACCAGCAATGTTCAAAGTGCCTGGGATAAAAGATTTGCCAGATAAATATGCCAGAATATACAAATATCTAATTTGTTAGAAAAATAAAAACTGGATTTTAAGTTTTATCACATACAGAAACATGTCTATTTCATTTATCTCTTGCTTAAACTACTCGTTAACCTGAAGAATTCAGTTCTAGATGGGTCATGTCAATTACAAGTTTTTCAACAACCATTAACATTTTAGTGCTTAAAATAACATTATAAAGGGCTTATATTTTATCTGATCTAAAATAATTAGAGAGAGCTCTGAAATCAGAACTTTTCTTTAAAGTCCTCAAATAAACAGGTTTCACTGATTTAAAATATCATTCCATAAATGGTATTTAACTAAGACCCTGAGTTCAGATCTGATCCTAGCTATTAAATATGCACATATTATTTGTGCATTTTCAACTATCTGTGCACATTAGTTGAATTTTCTAAAAGGTCACTACAAAGGCCATGACCTTCTGTGTTGTATTATGCAAACCAATAGTGGAACAGAGAAGGAGGCAACTACTGCCTACTCAAAAACATTCCTAAAAACCAATACAGGCACTTAGTGTACACTTTCTGATCTATAACGCACCATTGAATCTTGGCTGTTCTTGATGAGGAGCAATATTTGTCTTACTGGCAAACATCTTGTCTCGTAAAAGTCACCAGATATATTTTCAAGTCATATTTTTAGATCAAAAAAGACAGACACTCAGAAAAAAATTCTGAGGATATTTGTGTTATCAATAAACTGAAACACAGAAGACACAAAGTGGCTGCAAACCTGCTTTTTCAACACCTTACATGCCAACCTTCATTTTCTGCTTTTCTTCTTATTATAAATTAATGTAAAGTTTAAAACTTTACAGATTTAGTTTCAATCAGTATCAATCCACTATTTAGGGGGGAAAAAAGGAAGGAAGAAAGAATGAAAGAAAATAGGACTTAAAGAAGTCTGAAAACAAGACCGACCTATACCCTGGGTGAGATTGGATGGGTTAAGTGTTTCTGGTACTATTTGTCTTCACTACTGACAGACACTGTCATACAACCCACCACACGATGCCTGTCTTTGAATGGCGAAGCTAGAATGCAAGTTAAGTGTATTAATAGAAAAACAACTAGCATCCCAGCATATAAAATAAGCAATCCAAATTACTTGACAAAAAATCCCAAAAACCCAAAAACTGTAGGATTGATCAATTTACATGTTTAAAACAGTTTCAATTTCCCACACGTACTTCTCCCACCCAATATAAGTTTACATGCTATAATAATCATCTTTTAAGATAAACTTTAAAATTTTAATTATTAACATCAGATAAATGCATGTAAATTTTTTACCCAAAACTTTGGTTAACTCATATTCACCAATATATTTTCCAGTTTATAAATGCAATCTAATCCATAAGCCAGAATGCTCTATTTTGTGTGATTTTTTAAAAATTTTTAGGCTGTGCCTTTATCCAAACATTCTTAAGAAGAGACATATTCTGAACAAAGCACTTAAAGCTATAATGAAGATACTATTTCAAAACAAAACAACAACAACAAAATAGCAACTATCTTTAATTTCTTTGTCATACCAGTGGCCACATACTTCCATACAGGTCTTTTAAAAAGTTACCAACTAAATGTGGTTGGCCCATGACTATCATCTCAGCATTTTAGAGGCTGAAGCAAGAGGACTGCTCGGAGTTAAGAAACTGGGCCAAACAGTGAGTTCTAGGCCAGCCTGATAGTGTGATGGGGTCTCAACAAAACTGGATGTAAACTGGGTGGTGGTGCATACCTCTGATCCCAGCACTCAAGAGGCAGAAGCAGGGAGATGTCTGTAAGTTCTAGGTCAGCCTGGTCTACAAAGCAAGTTCCAGGACAGTCAAGGCTATACAGAGAAAGCCTATCTCAGGAAAAAACAAAAACAAAAAACCAAACAAACAAAAATGGACGCAGTAGTAAATACCCTTAATCCTAGCATTCAGGAGACAAAAGCAGGCAGACCTCTATAAATTCAAGGCTAGCCTAAGATTCACAGTGATACCCCCCACCTCAAAAAAATAATGCTGAAACAGAGATTGCTCGTTTTATGAATAAAACATAGTTTAAAGATTTTTTAAGTGCTTAGTCAACTCTGCAAAACTATCATATTTTTAAAAGGGGGGGGCTGTGTTTTATTACAGCCCAGGCTGGCCTCAAACTCCCTGTGTGCAAAGAATGACCTTGAACTTCTAATCCCCTGGCTTCCACCTCCAATACTGTGGGACTACAGGTGTATGACACTATGTCCAGTTTACACAGTGTAGGAAATTAAACCCAGGGCCTTGAATACACTAAATAAGCACATACTGAACTGTACCCACAGCATTAAAATGAATTTATGATTTATTATAATTGTTATAACTAATATTATTATTAGTGTATATATTTCATGCATCTATATACCTGAGGCCATATAAAACATTTTTTTGAGTGAAACATGACTGAGTGAAAAAAAAGTTTAAGCCCTGCCCTAGCATCCATCAAGGAGTACAACAACTTCATCAAGAAAGAAGAAAGGTACTTGTAGCTAGAAGGGTTGAGATACAGCTGCAACGATATACAATTCTAACATTTTCTTAACCTTCTTCCTATGACTTTTTGTTATTTTGTTTTTTTTTTTCTTTTTCTGGATACTAAATATTGATCTCTGATCCATGTGCATGCTAGGTATACACTGGACCACTGAGTTACATGTCAGCTCTTGTTTTGTTGTTTAACAGAGTCTTACATGTATTTGAGATTCTCCTATCTCTGCTTCCGAGTACTGGGATTACTGGTTTTGTTTTGTTTGAGACAGGATTTCTCTCTGGAACTCCAGGCTGGTCTTGCATTCAGAGATCCACCTGCCACCACCCCTCTCTCCACAGAGCTGGAATTAAAGGCATGCACAAACACCACCCCTGCCCCAAATTCCTATAGTTTTAATTTAGATGATTAATAGGTCTAAAATGACTTAAAGCATAGCTGTTCATTGGTTACAGATCTTTAATTTTCTAGTGTCCTCTCCTCAGTATAAATGGCACTCAGTCAACAGGTTGCTTCGATGTAGAAAATACTTGTTAAATACTTGAAATTTATTAATTGCCATAGCATAGAATTCAAAAACCTAAAAATGTTTTCTTAAAAAGTTTGTATCATAGATATTAAAAAGTTACAAACTTAAATTATATCATTAAAAACTCACTAATTTACTAATTCTTTCTGTGATATTGCCAAATCAGCAGAAGTGGAGGCTCATCTGCAATCAAAACTCTACTTCATAAACAAATAACTCATCATCAGTGGCTGAGGAAGGCATTGCTGCTGGATGTTAGCACTGCTTTATTAGAAGTGCTGAAGATGACTCTCCTCCACAAGAGCATAACATGTAGAATTCACAAAGCTTTTAAAACCTTAAACAAGTGCCAAAGAACACCTTTGTATGCTAACACACAATTGTAATGAGCCTGTGTATGTCAAGTTGGTGGAGGCTCTTTATGCTGAGGACTATATAAACCTAGTAAGGTTGATGTCAACTTGGGACAAAAATGACCAGGAGAGAAACCCAATAAAGTGGTTGATTCCAGTTGTGTGGGGCTTACAAATTTCACAGGCCAAGGATGTCAAAGAGTACTTCAAATATAAAAATGAACAACAACAAAACAAAAACACAAACACCTTGGCTCATTTTCTTCTAAACAAACAAAAAAAGCTACAATAAAATTTTACCCTGATCCAGGTATGCTGACACACGTCTGTAATCCCAGTATTTGGAGGGTCAGGAGAATCAAGAATTTGAGATCATCCTCTGCTACATAGCTCAGGGCTATGTAGACCTTCTCTCAAATAACAAATAAACAAATAAAAATAAATAATAACAGCCCATCAAATGGCTTTGGCAAGTTAAGGCACTCACTGCCAAACCTAAGGATCTGAGTTTGATCCTGGGCCATATAAAATGAAAGAAATTCCCAAAAAGCTGTCCTCAAACCTTCACAAGCACACCACAGAAAACACATTCCTCAATAAATAAATGTTATAGAACAAATTAAAAAATTACCAAAACAAAACAAACAAACCCAAAACCAAACCAAAATAGAATAGAATAAAAACCCTACACTGATCTAATAATGGAAATATTCAACAGAGACTCTCTATGTGTGATGTATTGGAGGGGTGTATTCACTCATGTGGGAGTATATATGGAGGCCAGCCATTGATATTGGGATAATCTTCCTCAATCACTTCTCCAATTTTTGGGGGGACTCGTTTTGCTTGTTTTTGTTTTTTTGGTTTTTTTTTAAACTAAAACTGAAGCTTGTCATTCATTTTTGACTAGACTGCTAGACTGGCTGACCATGGAGCCTTTGAAAGTTCCACCTGTCTTTTCACACACACACTCTATCGCAGTGACAGGGTTACAGAAATGTACCAATGCAACAAGGTTTTACATGGAGTCTGCAAATCTGAGCTAAGGTCTTCAATCACTTTCAGCATTTCCCTAGACCTCAAGAGACATTCTATTGTACGCTTTATGACTGTAGCTATCTATACATGTTTTAAAAAGCTGTGTTGTGAATTAGTATACTGAGGCTATACTGCTTCTAAGAAAGACAAACTAGTAACCCAGAATTTGGAAGCCAGAGGAACTGGAGTTCCAGGCTAGGCTTGTCTATATAGGGAATTTGAGATCCTGTCTACATACATGCAAAATAAATACTAACATAATTACTTAAAGTAAAATATAAGCTTTATGAAAACAATGAATTATACACTAGTTGTTAACTTTTCACTGAATCATAAAACGTACAGTTTTATCAGTTCTTTGTTGTTATTTTAGGTTTTTTTGCTTTTTTTTTTTGAGACAGAGAATCACCCTAAGTAGCCCAGGCTGGCCTCAAACTAGCAGCCATCCTTGAAGGCTATTGAAAGATATTTAACTCAAATTCTTGAGGTAAACAATGAATTGCTCACTGGGTATAGTAGCACATACCTATAATCCCAGCACCCTAGAGGCAAAGGGAGGGGGAACCCCCATTGTTTGAAGGCAGTTTATTCTAAATATAAACTAAGAAATATAATACCCGTCAAATATCCCCCAGATGAAAATAGACAAACTAATTTGACTTTTTTTGGTGTCTGTGTTGGGGCGTTCGTCCCACGTAGCTCAGGCTGGCTTCAAATTCACTATGTAGCAGAGGAAGACCTTGATCTTCCCACCACTTCTCAAATGCTGGTGTTATAGGTATACTAGAACTGATTTCTTAAATTGAGACAAAAAAAAAGTTAATACTGATTTCCATGAAAGATTTATTATTATAAACAAATCTCAGGATTAAAAACACTAAATGTGCTGGGTGGTGGTGGTGGCACCCACCTTTAATCCCAGCACTCAGGAGGCAGAGGTAGGCAGATCTCTGTGAGTCCAAGGTCAGCCTGGTCTACGGAGCTAGTTCTGGAAAGTCCCCAAAAGCTACATAGAAATCCTTTCCCAAAAAGAAAAACAAAAACAAAAAAAACTCTAAAAGCCTAAAAATAATATTTGATTTGCTATAACTTGTTGGTCAACTCTTTATTTTGCTAATACTATTAATTATAGTGGTATATTATTTGTGTTTTAATAAATAAAGAAGATCAGAGGGCAAAGCAGCCACATTAGTCAGTCATACAGGCCAGAGTGGTGGCACACACCTGTAATCCAAGGACTAGGGAGAAAGAGGCAGACAGATTTCAAGGTTAACCTGGGTCACACAAGATTGATCCAGTAACAGATCCAGGTGGTGGTGGTTTACACCTTCAATCCCAGTGTTTGGGAGTCACACACCCTTAATCCTAGCACTAGGGAAGTGGAGACTGGAGGGAGGGATGTGGCTGGGTTGAGACAGGAATATAAACTGGGAGAGAGACAGGAACTCCCTGGAGTGTGGAGTCTGAGGATTCCTGGAGACAGGATCTTGTCCTTTCAGTCTGAAGATTTGGTAGAGGTAAAAGGTCTCTCTGGTGGTTGGCTGCTTTGCTCTTCTGATCTTCAGCTTGAATCCCAGTATCTGTCTCTGGGTTTTTATTATTCGTGCAACAATTAATTCATTGACTTTTTTTTTTTAAGAAATGGTCTCTGTCATAGCTACCTACGGAACCTGCAACATGATCTAAAGTTTTTATTTCTGAATCTGTCATTTATTGACATATTGAACTTCGAACTCTTAACTAGTTTCCCAAAAGAATTTTTTTTTTCCCGAGACAGGGTTTCTGTGTACAGGCAGGTGAACAAATTTCAAACTAATGAAAGGTTTTGACCTTGTCTTCATATAGGAGAGGCCTCCCGCCCTCGTCTTCCTTCACCCTATTATCCCTGAGTCTCATAGAGCAAAAATAAAAAGATACTAGAGTATGTAAAGGAGTAATAAATAGTACAAAGACCAAAATCCTAACAAATTAAAAGGGGCTGAGAAACATCCTTTTACCCAGGATTCTGGATTGTGGATCAGCAGCATCACATTTATTCATGCCCTCAGTAATATGTGAGGCAGAAAGAAAAAAAAATTGGTGAATCTGAGAAACACATTTTTAATAAATAATAAAGAATGTCATGAACACATATATTTCCGGTCTCTAAAATTCTGTAAGATTTAAACTGATTTAAAATGTGTGAAACACAAACCTTTATGGCAGAACTAGAAGTCTGTTCCCACCAGGCCCTCATACCTGATAGCAGCCAATCCAGCTCCTTCAAAACTCTGAAGAATTAACTATATCAAGAGTCATCATTTTTATGCATTTCACATGTAAACAGCAAACGCTACAGATTTTTGTTTTTAAAAAACATCAGATATTAAATTAATGTGCATTTTCCCTAGCTATCAAGCTTTTGGTCAGAAGGACACTGAGTAACTTGGTAATAAAATCCCAGTTTTTCTCTTTGATAGTTGTATCACCAAAGTTATCAATCTGATAAATAAAATTGTGGCTCCAATGATTTCACATATAATACATACTGATGTCCCTAGAACTACTACTCTGTAATTTAAACTCTTATCTTTAACAGTATATAATAAAGGAGTCTTTTCGATTAATAAGACATCAGAAAATAGAATAAACTATGTTGGTTACTAAAAAAGAAGAATTGCAAATTAAAAGATTGATTACTTGGATTTAAATTACAGAAACTTTCTGTGAAATGAAAACTTTCAAAGTTACCTTTTTATTCTCTTTACCACTTTTATAATGCCAATGATTTCAAGATAGTAAGAATTTACTGGGATCTGTCTTGGTGGTAGGGCACCTGCCTATCATGCATGAGGCCTTGAGTTTAATCCCAAGGTATAAATATAAATACATTTATATATTTATTTATATATATAATATACACACACAGAGAGAGATAGTTTTAGAATATTACCTTTGGTCAAATCTTTTATTTTCATGTTCCAACTCATTGCTTTGAATCTAATTTACCTGGAAAGAATTTCTCAACTATACAGGAGGTGAAACTTTTCATTAGTGACCCCAAATCAAGGGTTTTAAATATTTACACATAAAAATTTCTGAAACATGTAGTGCTATTTAAAAGCAAGTGTTCTTTTTCTAAACTTAGCTAATTTTTTTTCAGCTTTTAAAAGGAACTGGATCTACTGTAAACAGATGTTAAAAAGCACAGAAGAAACAGACTTGTAGTTCTATGTATATTCAAAATGTCCTTAAAAAAACAATTTCAAGACACAAAAGAAATCAGTTAGTCAATTTCTACGTGTGGATTTAAAGTGAAACAATACTTCTTTAAAATATTTTCTATTTTATTTTATGATTCAATCTTTAAAAACTAGATTTGAAGCTCCAAATTAAAAAATATATATATATTCAGAGCCACTTTAGAATCTGGTAGATATGAAGTGAACCAGATCATCTTATCAAATTGATCATTAAAAAACGCACTAATTCACAATTAAATCCACAGAAACTGTTAGAAAATGTCTGGCCACACATGAACAGTGAGAAGGGCCAAATTTCTTTATCATGCTTAAATCTTTCCTGCCCTCAACCAAGAAGGCCTCATACTGCACTGTTTGGCTTGAGAAAAGCTAATGGTATACAGGTTAGTGCATATAAGAAATTAAATACCTGCATCTAGAACACAGTACCAATACTGTCATTAAGACTACAGCCTTCCCTTTTGATTTGTCCTTGTGAATGTTTTGATGGACTTTAAATACCATTTTAAAAGATAACAAGTATCACAAGGCAAGAAAACTCCATAGGAAAGATACAACCTTCAGAAAAGTGGAATAATGTATCCATTTTTTTAAAGCAAATACATTTAGTATCCTATAAACCCAACTTCTTAAAGTACTATAGTTGGGCAAGCTAATAAGGAAATCATTCATACTAATTTATTATTAAAGACTTTTTTCCTATTTATCTGTCATGTTTTATCCTAATTCAAAGTAAAGTCTGAACCAATTTAACTATAGTTATAAAGTGTATGATTTGAGAGCTGAGTAAAAATAAACTTGACAAACTTCAAACATTTTTAATGCTTTTCACTGGTACTGGAGAATGTATTTACATATAGTACTCAATTTTTTTATTATTTTCCATGAATTTAAAATAAATCAGGCCACATGTATATTTAAATATAGGAAAAAAGTTATAGTTACATCCCTATAAACAGAAAAGAAACTTGAGAACTTTTTCAGATCATTTAACATTTTTCCCTTTGAGCAAGTCTTTAAAAAAAATATTTTCTAGCCATAGCTTGGTATTTAACCATTTTATGTGCACTCAACAGTCATTTTAAATTGGTTCCCATATCTGAACACAAAGTCCATTTTAGGAGATAGCATTTACAAATGTACAAAAACTTAAATTTATATATATATACACATATATATACATAAATTTTAAAAATGAAAAAATTGAAAACCTTTCAATTTAAAGGGTATAGTCTTTAAATCCTTCTAAAACAAACCCTCAAATCATACTCTTTTTGATGTGACTTTGCCAATACTGTTCATGTAGGCCAGATAATTACCCTAGTGTTCGAGAGTGAAGTAAAATGGAATGCATACCAGCAGCAACTACAGCTGGAGGAGGCGAGCCTGCCTCACCACCACTTGTCTGACTCATTGATGCTACAGAAGTTTCTCTAGGTGGAGGTAACTGTAACTCCTTTGGGAGAAGATCATAGACAGATTCTGTAGGGAGGAAAAAAAATTGAAGGTCAGTCAATAGCCTAATTGAATGTACAGGAAATAAGTATCTTTTCTCTTTTGAGAATTATAAATTCACAAAAAAAGGTTGTGAACAGTTATTAGCAGTATTTGTTCTTTTAGTATATAATCTTACTAAAAACTGAAGAATGAATTTTCCATTGGTTCTACTCTGGTTTTGGTTTTACTTTTATTCTTTATTTGTTCAAGATCATCTCTAGAAAAAAATATATTTTTAAAATTAGCTAAAACTAAAAATCATAATCCAAAACTTATAAAGGTTTAAAGACACAAACACATAAATTTAAAATGGAAAAGCAAGGTGAAATCCATTTATGATCCTAACACGAGCAGCTAAGGCAGGACCAGAAACTACTGGTTTGAGGCCATCCTGATTCATAAAGCTAATTCCAGACTAGCTTGGGTTATACAGGAAGACGCTATCTCCAAAAATAAAAACTACCCCTCAAAAAGTGTTTCTGAGCCAGATAATGGTGAGGCACTCCTTTAATACCAATACTCAGGAGACAAAGCCAGGAGAATCTTTGAGTTCGAGGCCAGCCTGATGATCTACAGAGTGAGTTCCACGGCAGCCAGGGATAGACAGAGAAACCCTGCCTTGAAAAACAAAAACAAACTAAACAACAAATAAAAAAGTGTTTCTGAGAGAAAATGCTCCCTCCAACATTGGAGACTAAACCAAGGGCTTCAGGGCATACTAGGCAAGCACTTTACCACTAGGCCCCTGCTAAGACTTCTATAAGTAAAAACACTTTAGGAGATGATAACAATGTTCCATAATTAGATTAAGGTGATGGTTAAACAACTCTGTAAATAACTATTAAATTTTACTGTTTTAAGTGCATTCGTACACACACACACACATGCACGCCCATGCACATGGCAAAGGCAGTCAGATCTCTGTTAGTTGAAGACAGCCTGGTCTACAGATCAAGCTCCAGGCCAGCCAAAACAAAAACAAGCCAGAAAGAAAAGGCGCCTGGCTTTGAGTAATGCCAGGTTTATGCTTTAGTAATTCCATCATTTTGGGAGCCCAAAGCAGAAGGAATGTTTAGGTTAGTTTGAATCATACAGTTAAGTTCCAGGTTAGCCTGGACAATAAAGTAAAATCTTAAAAATCTAGAGTAAAATTCTCTCCTGATGGTGGAGTTTTCAAGATGAATATGCTATGAAGGTTGTGGGAAACAGCAGTACAGTTACTGGGAGCAGATGTAAAGACATCTATGCTATCTTTGGGGTAGAAAAATAAGTCCTTTCTAAACTTTATGAAGAAGGCTCCAATAAGCGATTCTTTAATGGTGATCAACATATCAGAATGGCAGCCACAGGTTTGTTGGCAGATGTTCATTCATTAGCAGACGCTGCAAGAAGAGAAGCACCCCAACATTAGTTCTAACTTTAGCTGAAACACTCCTCTAAAACATCTTGTAGAGTGGCCACTTTATGTACACAGTTATACACACCACTGTTATGCCTTTTGGCTGCAGTTTCAAGTTAGATCTTACAGTATGAAAGAGGATGCACAGCTCTGTATGTATCAACCCATTGGGTATTTCATGGTTTTGGGGGTTGTACCATTAGCAAAGCCAGGAAGCTGCAAAGAAAGAAATAAAAAAGCTTCTGGTGAAAAAAAGTACTTCCTGTGGTACAGTTAAAGGAGTTGCAAAATATTTTGAGGATAAAGCTTTTGAACTAGAGCTCAGATGGGTTGGAAAATGAACTAAAGGAATATGGAATCATTCTAAAAGATATAAAGGAGAAAGCAGAGAAACAGGCTGAGGAATCTTTGAAAAGATGAATCAGATGATGACAATATGTAACATTTTCTTTGCCAGCTCTTGTTTTATGCTTCTGTGACAGTTCCTTAAGACTAGCACAGCACCATGGGTCATATAAACCCACTATTCAATTTATTAAATTTGTGTCTTACAAAAAAAAAGAGTGGGGAAGCACAAGTGAGAAGCACAAGAACAAGTAGGGCTCCTAAAAATGTCCCTGCTAAACTTCATGGACAAAATCAGCTTCTATTTGTGAGAAGCAAATTATGAATGACAAATAGCAAGCAGGTGAGTTTTTTGTTTGTTTTGGTTCTCCTGGAAATCAGGAAAATGCTACATGCACAGTTATGTTTAACTCGGTGATTTTTTTTAAAAGTTCAAAAAAGGAAAAAGAAAGAAGAGTCAGGCAGTGGTAGCACATTTAATCCCGGCACTCAGAAGGCACTGGGATTTCTGAGTTAGAGGTCAGCCTGGCCTACAGAGTGAGTTCCATGACAGTCAGGGATACAGAGAGAAATCCTGTCTTGAATAACCAAAGAAGTTCCTTTATACATGATGAAGAAATGTCAGCTTCATAAAATAGGCAACTTTCTACCAACTACACTCAAGGATGTAGGAAGGAAATGGTCATTGCATCAATAACTTGAATATTTCTAATTTGCAAATGACAGAGATTTAAGAGGGATAAACATGCATCATTATAACTCATCACAAATAATGAAAAGTTACTGCAAATACATTCTGATCCCTAACAGGCCAAACAGTTTATAATTAATAAGTCTCTCTGTGTTTATTAGGGACTGAACGGCTGCAGGACAAGGCAGGACAGAAACTTCCATCTATAAAAGGTGCCCAATTTTCAGCAACTATATCCACATAAAACCTGAGAGAGTTTGAGAAAGGATTCTAGACACAGAAGAACAGAGTCAAACACAGGCTCTTGGAAGCAGCATTTTCTCAGGTGGGCTCTGTTTGCTAGAGGCAAGCAGAGACACAGCTCCCTTAAGAGAGGCTTCCTGACTCAGTGATAGTGGCAAAAACCTTTGCAGCTCTTTTAGAGGCTTGCTACCAAACAATTAAATGGTATTTATGAGCAGCTGGTGGTGGCAGGCTTCTTGGTGGTGGCATGGACCTTGCAACTCTATAGGGTTGTGACAATAAACATGGTTTCCACCAGTACCTCCGCCATGAAGCTAGACTCTCAGAAAACTAAGGAATGGGGCAGAACCAATCCCCAAAGCCACAGCTTTAATCCTAGCCAGTAGTTTAAAAGCACTCATGTGCTCAGAAAAAGATATACAATAATGAGAGATTCAGATGGGGGGGAATCTCTAAATGGTTTACAGTGTGTTTAAAAAATATACGTAGGCTTGGAAGAGAAAAGAAAAAGGAGAAAGTCCTTTAAAAAAAAAAAAGAAACAGGCACCAAAGCTACAGAGCAACCNAGGGAGGGAGAGAGAGAGCGAGAGAGAGAGAGAGAGAAATAGAGTAGTCAGGTTTGGTGAACATGCCTTTAATCCCAGGCAGAGGCAGGTGGATCTCAGAGAGTTCGACTTTAGTGTGGTCTACAGAGTGCGTTCCAGGACAGCCAAACGTCTCATAAAACCAAAATTTAAAAAATAAAAATCAAAGAAATAGAGGTTTTTAAAAAGCCACATAAAGGTGGAAAATACACAGAGAATCTGGATACTGTATGTTATTGTGTTGTTTTGAATTGTTTGTTAAGGAAAGAGCAACATCTGCTACAAGACATTTGCAGCTAGGCAGTGGTGGTGCGCGCCTTTAATCCCAGCACTGGGGGAGCAGAGGGAAGCAGATCTCTGTAACTTTTAGGCCAGCCTGGTCTACAGAGCAAGTGCCAGGACAGGCTTCAAAGCTACACAGAGAAGCCCTGTCTCGAACTCCCCCCTCCCAAAAAAAAGAAGACATTAGATTATAAATGCTGCTGGATTAATCTAACCTATATAGTTTGAAAATGCCTTGACTTCAAAAATTTAAGTCAAAGATATACTACTTTGGAGAAGAGGTTTTGCTTGTTTTCCACAGGAAATAAAGGCTACAGATTTATTCTTGGTTAAGAAAAATAAGGTTTGATTGAGGAAGACCCCTTGAAAAATCTCCACTGGGAATGGATGGCTCAGATGAGCCAACATTTCAGAGCACCTCTGTTGCAGTTTCTTCTGAGTTCTGCATCCAAAACAGCTTCAAGGCTGCTGGCTGAGATGATCAAGCCTCTCAGGACTTGACCATAATCCTAAATTTTCTTTGGGTCCCCATAAGATTACCAGCACCTCCAATCACAGGAAGTGGCACAGAAAACTACGCCCACATTCCAAAAAAATAGGTTATGGATGTTTATCTTTGTTTAGCGTGTTGGTTACAAGTTATAGATAATGGTCAAGAAAAAGGCTAAACAAAGGCAATAAGATTCAGGGTTTTTGTTTAGAAAAGAAAAAGGGGGGAATGCTGTGGGATAATGCTCTTCTACACTGTAAAAATTTGTCACTCACATGGGTTTAATAAAATGCTGATTGACCAGCAGTTAGGCAGGGCAACCAGACTAGAAGAATTTTGGGAAGAGGAAAGGCAGATAGATGTAGAGGCAGCAAGATGAGAATGAATGCCTCACTGTGAAAAGGTACCAGGCCATGGCTAATAGACATTTATGGGTTAATTTAAGTTGTATGAACAAATTAATAAGCCTGAGCTAATAGACCAAACAGTTTATAATTAGTATAAGCCTCTGTGTGTTTCTTTGGAAGTGAGCAGCTGCGGGACCAGGAAGAACAGAAACTTCCTTTCTCTGGCTATAGGAGCAGACTGGTTCACTTGGTAACTTATCTGGGAGACCACCCTGTGATACAGGCCTCAGTATTACATCACTAAGCCCAATACAAGGTTTCTCTCCAGCAGTCCTTCCTTGCTGCTTCAAGTAACAAGGGCTGAACTGCCTGCACAAGAAGCAGAGTCAATCAATAAAAAGCAAGAATGGCAGCTTGCAGGCCAAACTGCAGAAAGTGGCGAGGTAGCTGGCTGACGGCTGAAAAAGAGGGAGCTGAAGAGTTCCCAGAGGTGGTCAAGTTGGGATGAGACAGTGAAACCAGACAAAGAGCAAGAGCAGAGGCTGAAGGACAGAAGGCTATGATATCCAAAAGACACATCGCGGTTATTAGAAGATTTCCAGAGACTTGTCAAGCCTTTGGAACTGAGGGCTTCAGATACTTCAGGGTCTAGAGCTGTAAAACTGACAGCTGTCAAGGTCATGTCCTTATCTAAACATAATCCAGAACTCAGCTTCTGCCAAGGGCTAAGGCATTTTAACTTCCTTGGTGTATAGAAGTACTGCAGCTCACATTTTGTAGGGCTAAGATCCTACAAAGGATCTGCACAGGAGCTGTAACACTAGAGGGCGCCAAATGCCACTGTACTGGTCTGCCTGTGGCCACCTCACTGGTGTCAAACAAAGGGGCACCAAAGCTCAGTCCACAAAGTGCTTCTCTTCTTACCTACTCGAGGATTCTATCGAGGTAGGACAGACAAAAGGTCCCCCCAGTCCGATGACTGGTTCAAGGGCACAAAGAAAGAAAATAAGTAGAATGGGGAGCAGATTCAGAAACTATTAATTTGCTGTAAGGGCTCCGACCAATTAGAAAAGAAGGAATGAAAGCAGCATTTTTAGGTGCTCAAAACAAATTAATGTCTCTAGGTACAAAGGCAACAATGTGAAAACGAGCTGGCTGGCTTGTTTGCTTGGTCCTGCTCTACAAATTCTAATCGATCCATTTACGTTACCAATTACTTCTGGGTCAATTTAGTTCTTTATTTAATGTTCAACGAACTTTCAAGCTCAAAATAGAAATCCTACCCTGTGGCAGAAGAGGAAAGGAGAAATTGTGGATTGGTTTGTTTCTTTGTTTTGAGGCAGGGACTCTCTAGTAACTCTGGCTGGCCTCAAACTCAGAGATCTATCTGCCTCTGACTCCCAAGTACTAGGATCAAAGGCATGAAACACCACATCTGGCTGAAACTGTGGTTTTTAAAAGTGTGTGTGGGCTGGGTGGTGATGGCACACTCTTTTATCCCAGCACTCGGGAGGCAGAGGCAGGTGAATCTCTGTGAGTTTGAGTCCAGCCTGGTCTACAAGAGCTAGTTCCAGGACAGCTAGAACTGTTACACTGGGAAACCCTGTCTCAAAAAACCAAGGAGAATTTTGTGCGTGTGTGCACGCGCGCATGTGAGCATGCCTAAGTGTATATATTCTTACCACGTGTGTACAAGAACCTATCTATCAATGTCAGAAGAAAGCACTGGATTCCCTGGAACTGGAGATACAGTTAAGTTGTGAGCTGCCTTGTGGGTGGGTACTGAGACCTGAACTAAAGCCCTTGCAAGAAAAAATATTTGTAACTTAAAGTGCACTTTTTTTCTTCCTAGGAGGGCATTAGTGCCCTAAGTACCACTGTCTACAGCTTTATTCTGTTATTACTCACTTCAGAAAAA
>LOEQ01000104.1:934012-945052 GCA_001685075.1 Bramus lutescens | reverse complement strand
TTTTAGACAGGATCCCACTATGCATCCCAGGCTTGAAAAAAAATACTGCATGGAACAGGCTGTCCTCCAACTTGCGGTGATCCTCTTGTTTCTATCTCCTGAGCATTTGGAATTCCAAGCATGTGGCATCACACACGGCCTTTCAAACTGCTCTTATCATGGGTATTCATACATAGAAAAAAACATACTATGGTGGAAACAGGTTCAATCACCCTGGATTTGGGGCAATTGTGGGCACTGTTATATACCAACATAACCTTATGTAAGTTACTCAAGAGATGAAGACTTACTTTAATTAAAATAGTGGCAATACCTATCTGCCTTGTTGAGAGCTAGCAGGGATACATTAAAAGGCACCCAAAACTACTATTAATATTATATAGTAACTGGAACATCTAGAAACAAATGGAAGCCATAGTTTCTGCCCTCAAAAGGGTATGCAATAAGGAAGTATTACTGAGATACGACTTGGACATTATTTCTTTTATTGAAAAATTAATCATGTAAATATCTCATGCCCATTCTAAATTATTTTAATTTCATGGAAAAACACATAGCTTTCCTTGCTATAGGTCTTAGGCTTCCTAGCTAGAGAGAGAGACCTCAAAAAATAAGATGGAAGCATTAGCAGAAAGTACCTGATTTCAACTTCTTGTTTCCACTTCGGTGAGCACATCTGCACACAAACATGCACACTGCATACAACAAACACAATAATAATAATAAAAACTGTTCCCTTTGGCCTTTACAGTGTTTGTCAATGTCAAATAGTCAAAATTGAATAGTCAGATTTTACAGACTTTGGGCTTCTCTTAACAAACCATAAGACCTGGCCAATATATAAAAAAGCTGGAGCTGCCTATATCCCTTAAGAGGTCAGTTGTAGAAAGTACCATTAAGCCAGTTTCAGTGACTTGCATTACACTGTTGGTGACCATCTTGCAGCTGAGTTTTCAATTCTAGTATTAGGGTTGCAAGATTGAGGTGTTTTTGTGTAGGGAGGGGGAGAGAGAGAGAGAGAGAGAGAGAGAGAGAGAGAATTTCTTTCCTAATGAATTTTTTCAAGTTATAGACCAGAACAATGAGTGGCCAATTTTCTTGATTAAACATCTTCCGCCACAAGTAAAATTTAAAAGAAACTACCTGTGATAGCCATCATCTTCAATACAAGAACAAAAATGCATCCTTTTTTTTTAAAGGAATAAACTTTCATAGACTTATCAGGTTCTTCAAGAGTTTTGAAGAATTCAATTAAGGCCTTTTTTTTAATTCAAAAGTCAAGTGTGGTGGCTCAGATCTATAATCCCAGAATTTGGGAGGTAGAAACAGGAGGATCAGGAGTTCAAGGTCATCTCTGGCTACATGGACAGCTTCATACTAGGTAACAAGACACCCTGTACTAAAAAAACTATACTTAATGATCTGGTGAGGTCTTACCTAATAGCATACAAGTCATCTTATTTATGTACTCTTATTCTCAAAATAAAGCTAGAAGACAAGTCTGCACCATTCACTGGGAAATTGAGAAACACAAGACAAATTTAAAAACACAAGATAAAGTGTTCAGGAATAGTGATCATCATATACAAAAATCTTGCATGATCAGCAGCATTACTCCTCACAGGTAATAATCACACTATGTTCATTACACTGTTATAAGTTGTATTAAAATGAGTTAATAGTCCATTATGAAAGAATTGGCTAATTGAGTAAATCTGATTATTTAAACAATGTAATACTTTGTAGCTATTGTAAATGGTAACAGATCTACATTTAATAGCATCATTAAGCTGCTACAATAGGATGTATTCTAGAATTCTACTCATGAGGCAACATATAAAAAAAACAGAAGTGTGTACATATAGATATATACATGAAAGAATCATCATGAACTTAGTTAATGGTGGCCACTATCCAGTTATCACAGAATTTCATGTGATTTATTCTTGCTTTGTACTTTCCTGTATTTTAAGAGACACAGTGTAATATTTGTGTGTTCACACATATTTTATATGTGCATACTTAAATTCTGACAGATCAAACATAAGGCAGTATTATCAGGGAAAAGTACAAAATCAGTAGTAAGAGGGCACTGTACATCATGCCTGTTATTCTCAACATGTGCGAGCTGAGGCAAGAGAACTACCATGAATTCTGAAGCCACCTTAGCCTACAGTGGGAAAACTGTCAAAAAAGAGATGGATGGACGTGTGGATGGGTGGTTGGATGGACAGACAGACGGACGGACGGACGGCTGGGTGGATGGGATAGGGGATGAAAGGAAAGGCAGGCTGGAAATATAGTTAAGAGGGCTTGTTCATCATTCATAAAGCCTGGGTTCAATACAAAGAAACACCTAAACAGGTGAAACACCTAAACAGGTGAAACACCTAAACAGGTGAAACACCTAAACAGGACACAATGGCCCACACCTGTATTCTCAGCACTGTGGAGATGAAGTACAAGGATCACAAAACTCAAGGTCATGAGATCATGTTTCAAAAAAACAAAGCAAAGCAAGAACCAGTCCTACCACCACCACCACAAAAAAGGGGGGGAGGGGGCAGAGAGAAAGGTAGTACTCTGCTCATACTGTTTTTCATCCTATTAATAATGTCCAATCCTGAAAAACTAACCACTCATCTTCAACATTCCTAAACCCACAGCTTCAAGGTTTTGATGGAGAATAATCAAAGCTTGCAGACTAGTACCTCTAGGAATTCATGACCTTCCTCCAAGTAACCCAGAAACCTTTTATAAAAATGTATTCCTTGTCATCCTGTCAGCTTTCCCAATTCCTCACAGTGGTTCTTTGAAAGTCACTCCTGGAAGTTCACTTCTCCATGGAGAAATCAGACTACAGATCACCAACTTTCAGACTTTCTTATATTCATCTCGGGGCCTTTATTATTATTTAGCTAGATAGCTAGCTATTTTTGAGAGAAATTCTCACTGTGTATCCCTGGTTGGCCTTCATTCACTTCGTAGACCAGACTGGCTCAAACTCACAGAGATTCACCTACCTCAGTGGAACTAAAGGTGAGCATACCCATACATGACTATTACTTGTTCTTTAAAATTCAAGAGAATTCTAAATCCCAAATCCATTTTTAACTTGGTTGCCAAAACTTTTTCTTTTCCAACACAGGGTTTCTCTGTGTAACAGTCCTGGCAGTCATGAAACTTACTATGTAGACCAGGCTGGGGCCTAGAACTCACAGAGAGCCACCTGTCTCTGCCTCCCAAGTGCTGGGATTAAAGGTGTGCACCACCACCACAACTCAGCTTTGATGGGGGGGTTGTTTTTGTTTTTTGGGTTTGTTGTTGTTGTTTACAAAACTTATATTTATCTGTTTGCTTTGTCTGTGGCACTTAGGGTTGAATTTTGCATCTTGTACATGCTAGGTAAGTGTTCTACCACCAAAATATATCCCCAAATCTCTTTTGCTTTCTTTCCTTTTTCTTTTGACAAGGTCTTACTTTATCCCAGGTTGGTCTTTGTTGTACCCAGTCCATGGGGACCCCAAAAGACCACCAGGGAGACCAACTCACCAAAATGCAAAAGCAAGGTTTATTGTGTACAATACAAGCTGGCAGGAACAACAGGAGCAGCAGCAGCACCAATAGGAGATACCCTGCCCTTCTACAGGGCATTATTTAAAGGCAAAAAAAANAAAAAAAAAAGGAAAAACAACAACAGAAAAGTTACATTAGCAGGGTGTGTGGTGACACATTTCTAAGGTTCAGGACCCCTGATTGGCTGACCTTTATCTAGGGGTGTCCTGGTGAAAAGCAATGGGCGTGTGCTAGCAGGTGATTCTATCTACAATGGTTGGAACGTTAGGAATTTCCTTTGGATGGTCTGTTCCTGGGGTGATGCCTGGGTAGTCTCAGTTTATGGTTTTTATGGGAACCAGGTATTGCCTCAGGGTAAATTACTGAGACTCAGGCCTCTACTGAGCTTGTCATGGCTGTGTCCTACAGTCTTTAACTAATTCTAGAAACTAGACAACTCTTAAACTTGGAAACCTAATGCCTCTAACTGCAGAGCAGCTCAGACTGTAACAGTCTTGTGCCACTAGGCCTGCCCATCTTTTTGTCATTCCTTTTATCAACTCCTTCACCCCAAAGAGTCCTATTGATGCTGCTACTGCATTTTCTACCTTCCCTTAGGGGCTTCTTGTCATAACTCTTCACAAATGCTTTTAGCAGCTATCTGTGCTATCTGAGGCTACTTCATCTTCTCACATTTATCACTTAACTAACTAGGCTTTTGTTCATAACACTGTGATCAGTTCCTAATTGACTTATTTCTCATCGCTGGCATAGTGGACTACTACTACTTTCAGAAATATATTGGTAGTTAATGACACTTGCCACTCAGCCTGTGACTAGTTTGATCCCTAGAACTCAAGTCGTAGAGAGAACTGATTTGTTTTACAGGCTGTCTTCTACTTCTATGTGTGCCACAGCATGCTTCCCCCAAATATAACTTAAAAATATTTGTATGGCAGGGCGGTGGTGGTGCACATCTTTAATCCCAGCACTCAGGAGGCAGAGGCAGGCAAATCTCAGTGAGTTTGAGACTAAACTGGTCAACAGAGCATCTGCACACACATGTGGACACACATTCACACGGTCACAAAAATAATCTTTAAAGAGCTGGAGAGATGGGCCAGTGGTTAAGAGATCTTCCAGGGATCCTGAGTTTTGAATTCCCAGCAACCACATGGTAGCTCACAACTAACTATAGTGGAATCTGGCGCCTTCTTCTGGCTTCTGCAGGTACTGTATGCACATGGTGTACAGGCTTACATACAGGCCAAACACTCATACATGTATGTAGTAGTGGTAATAGTAGTAATAGTAATAATAATTTGTTATTGTTGTTTTTGAAACAGGATGTCTCTGTATAGTCCTGGAGCTCACTTTGCAGACCATGCTGGCATCAAACTCAGAAATCTGCCTACCTCTGCCTCCCAGAGTACTGGGATTAAAGGCGTGTGATACTCCCACCCAGCTAATAATAATTTTAATGGTGTATTGTCTTCCAATAATGAACTTCTATCAGTTTACCATCATTCCTCCTTATCTCTCATATTGCATACCAACCAGTTACAGGATCAAACCAGTCTTAATTTGTATTCTAAGAGTTACTGGTAGCACAGGCCTCTGTACTTCTGGATACTCTGGGGGTAGAAATAGGAGTTTTCAAAAGTTCAAGACCTGACTGGGTTACACAGTGAGCTCTAGAAGAGCCTGAAGGATTTAGAGACTGTCTCAAAGTAACAAGTAAAAGAAAAGTGGCAAATAAGTCAGAGGTCGAGCACTCCCAACAGTTCCCAGGAACTGTGCCCACAGTACAAGTGGTAAATTCAAGTTATTCATTTGGCAAATGTCATTTAATTTCAGCTCCCTCCTCAAGATATTTTACTATATAATGTGGAAGAAAGGACTTGGCACAGGTCACATTTTTTTTTAAGTTGACCAATAAAATAAAATTCTAACCTTTACTCATTAATCCATGCAAACATACTTAGAAAGTGTGGCACAGACACACACATACACACACACAATGTTCAAATTATATCAAAACTCTAGAATTTGTTTGGTTTGAACAAAAATACAACTAGAAAAATATCTATTTAAACCTGCCATTTTCTTTTCCTTTCTGTTTTTGTTTCGTTGGTTTGTTTTTGTTTGAGACAGGGTCTCACTCAACAGCTCACTGCTAGGCCAACCTGGCCTTAAACTTTAATTAAATACTACTGCTTCAGTCTCCTGAGTACAAGGCCTATGACACCAGATCTAGCCATTTATAAAATTTAATTAAGGAGAAAATACAGTTAAATACACATGTAAAACTGCTCTCCACCAGTATTTACATAGCAGAACTGGAAATGCCCTAAATGTAAAGGCCATCAATACAAGAATAAATAAATAATGACTCAAACACATCATGACACAATGCAGTCATTAGAAACACAGATTTGGAGTACATCAAATGTCTACTCTGTAACATACTGTTTAGTAAAGCAGGCTATAAAGAGTGTAAGATAATTACAAGAAATACCTAGGGTTGGAAAGATGACTGGAAGGTTAAAAGTACTTGAACCACATACAGCTCTTCCAGGGGACCAACTCTGGTTCCAATGTAACTCCAGCCCCAGGGAATCTGACTTCGTCTTCTGGCCTCTAGTGACACCTGCACAAATATGCAATATTTTGTGCACGCATATGTACAAAACTCCACCCCACATGCATAAACATATTTAATATAAACAAAATCTTCTTTTAAAAAATCCTATTCAAGCGTAATAATCCCAGCACTCGAGATGTAGAGGCAGGCAGATCTCTGTGAGTTCGGGGCCAGCCTGGTCTACAGAGCAAGTTCCAGGACAGGCTCCAAAAGACACACAGAGAAGCCCTGTCTTGGAGGGGAAAAAAAGTTCAATTCCTAGCAACCTCCCAGGTTACCACCCTTTTTAGGACTGGGAATATAGCTAAATGGTGAGTGGATAGACTATTTTCCTAGCACATCTAAGGTCCTAGGTTCAATTCCAAGCACACACACACATTTAAAAGTTTAATTTTGTTAGAACCTTAAAAATAAGCTTAAATTTCTGAAAGACTTCTCTGTAAAAAAAAAAAAAATAACTAATCTTGTCAAGTGATGGTGTCACATAACTTTAATCCCAGAACTCAAGAGGCAGAGGCAGATGGATCTCTTTGAGTCCCAGCCCAGTCCACTCTACAAAGCGAATTCTAGGATAGCCAGGGCTACACAGAGAAACCCTGTCTTAAAAAAATAACTTACCCTAAAACAAACGAAAAAACCAAAACAACAAAAATGCCTTATTTCCTTTGAACAGATTCAATTTTTCTTCAAAATGCTCAGCGCAAAATGGATTCACTTTCAAAAACTACTCACAGGTATTAGCACAATGTAAAACCCAAAAAATTCACACATGCCAGACATAATAGCACATACTTGCAATCTTAGTACTCTGGAGACTAAAGCAGGAGGATGAGTTAAGAAGCCAGCCTGAGCTGAAAAGTGAGGACCTGTCTCTGAAAATACAAAAATTCATATACTCTCATATAAAATTATCTCATAAGTTAAACAAAAATTACTTTAATGTTCATATAAAACAAGCATTAAACCGCCCAACAGTGACCTTTAACCAAGCCCTTCAATGAATGCAATTTTTTCAACTTAACAATTATCCAAGGTCCTCATTAACCCCATCAATGTCTAGTTAATAATACAAATATAAGCACAAGAACATCTTTTTGAGACTCAGTAGAGCTTAAAGTTTCTATAGCTACAGAAGTATGTCTTACTTCACTTATGTAATATTTTTTCTTTCTGGCTCACTGCCACAATTTTGTGACATTTATTTAGACAACTGCAATCCTCCTGCTATTATTAAATATAAACATTTGCTTTCTACAAATCAACAAAATGAATCAACCATAGTGAAAAATATTCCATCCCATCTAAATAAGGCTAATACACCTATTCACAAATTTTTCATGAAGCCATCTATCTGGCTTCTTCAATTTTAGTTTTGATTATTAAGTATACAGCATAGTAGCCAAGCCTGCAATACCAGGAATCAGAAGGCAGAGGCAAGAGTATCAAAGTTTAAAGTCACCCTCAGTTACATACTAAATTAAAGATTAGCCTAAGCTACTTGAAACACTGTCTCAAAGAGAGAGAGAATTAGTATGTCTCACTTAAATTTTAAAAATTATGAATATTTTTGTGGTAAAAGACATATTACATTTATACTATCTTAGCCATTTCTAAGTACACAATTCAATGTAAGTAATTAGTAATAAAATAAAGCATATCTTTTAATCATACTTTGTCCCTTTTTGTCTGGCTTGTTTCATTTTGTATGTTTTTTGTTTGTTTTGATTTTCTGAGAGACAGGATCTCATGTAGCCAAGCCTGACCTCAACTCACTATGTAGCCAAGCTGACCGTGAACTTCTGATCTTCTTCCAGTTTCCACTTCTTAAGTGCTGGGTTTATAGGTATATTCCATGACTAGCTTACTTTCTTTGTTTTGAAAGTTAATACACAATGTGGGAAGGATCAAAATTTCACTTCTGTTTAAGGGTGAATAATATTCCACTGTTCTCACACATAATGTACTTTGCTTAGCCGTGACATGTATTCATGGACATTATTTGTTTCCATCTTTATTTTTTTTAATTTTGAGCCAGCCTCAATACATAATCCAGATTGTTTTCAAATTCATAATTTTCTCGCTTGCTGAAATGACAGGTGTGCTACCTTGCCGAGACTTCTGTGTGAATGAACTAGAGGCTCGTATATGCTTGGCAGGCACTCTACCACTGAGCTCCCATCCTTTCCACCTTTTGACTATTGTAAAGTATGTTGCTAGCATGCAAGTATTTTTTAAATTGCTGTTTTCATATGTAACCACAAGTAGAATAGATGAATTGTGTGAGAATTATGCTTAACCTATTGAAGAACTGCCTGTTGTACATAGCAGCTACACCATTCTACGTTCCTACAGTCAATACATTTAATATTCCACAATCGATATTTTATTACTAGAGCTAGCCTTTTACACTAAAAAAATCAAATACATAAACCCTATTGTTTTAATCATACTATTTCAACTTTTCCTATACATGCTATTCATGTATGTGTACTGATATAATTCATACACCATGTAATATTCACCTAAAGTGAATAATGGCTTTTAGTATAGCTCAAGTTTTTCACAGCCATTATTATAAATTACAAAACACTTTATCACTCCTAAAGATTTCTATATCTTTTTTTGAAAACTACTATGTTCCTATTCCTCACTCCCACCTTAGTAAACACTAACCTACATGTCTCTAGATTTACCTAACTTTTGTACAGTATTAGGAATGGGACTATATAACATGTAGTTATAGTGATTAGCATGGTTTCAAGTCCACAATATAGTGGACTTTTTTTTTGTTTTGTTTGTTTGTTTGTAACTGCTTGGAACTAGTGTTTGGTTGGTTGGTTTTTTGTTTTGTTTTTTTGAGATAGTTCCAAGGTACCCAATACCCTCATGCTGGCAAAACACCAATGCACATAAATAAAACTTAAAAACAAAAATAAAGAAAGCAGACTGAGCAAGTCATGGTAAACAAGCCAGGAAGTAAGCAGTGACCCTCCATGGCCTCTGCATCAGTTCCTGCCTCCAGGATCCTGCCTTGTCTGAGTTGCTGTCCTGACTTCCTTCAATGATGAAAAGCAATACTGAAGTGTAAATCTAATAAACCATTTTCCTCTCCAACCTGCTTTTTGGCAACAATGTTTTGCTGCAGCATTAGAAAACCCTAAGACCCTCACCAGAGAGAGCAAACGATTTGCTAATTGTGAACATTAAAATATTCTCCCAAAGTGGACATGAGCTCCCATCCCTAACCAAGAAGCTATCTTCAACTGATAACTACTTAAAAATGAAAAATCTCCAGTGGATCCTCACTGGGTATGAAAAAATTTATTTTCAATAAATAAAACAAGTTAGGAGGTAGTGGCACACACCTTTACTCACTGCACTCGGGAAGCAAAGGCAGGCAGATCTCTGGATTTGAGGCTACCCAGGTCTACAGATTGAGTTCTAGGAGAGCCAGGGCTACATACAAAGAAACCTTCCCCTACCCCACCCCAAATAAATAAATAGATAAATATTACCAAGAGGATATTATGTTTCTACTGTTTTCTATTGTGTAACATGTTCGATTTCTTTCACTACCTTATGAATGCTTCTTAAAGATTCCTATATTGTTGTAATTCCCATACTGGATAATTCTAGTACTTGGGAGGTAGAAACAAAAACTTTCTCTAAAAACAAACAAGTAACAACAAAACACATGATAGGAAATCATTGGGAGAATGAATTAACAAGAAGCTGGAATCAGAACTTCTAATCAGGACTTGTGACATGTTTTAATGTCATTATTTTCATAATGATGATATTTACAGTCTTTAGGTATGGTCCAGATCAATAAAAATTCAAAACAAAAAAGAATTCAATAGTTTAAGCTTTTTTCTTTTCTTTTTTAAAGACAAGGGTTTCTCTGTGTATCCTTGGCTGTCCTGGAACTTGCTCTCTAAACCAGGCTGTCCTCAAATTTAGAAATCTGCCTGCCTCTGCCTAAGTGCTGGGATTAAAGACATGGGTAACCACTGCCCATCTTTGACCTTTTCCTTAATGTCTACTTTCATTTCTAGTACATTTGTACTGAGCACTGGACCTAGAACACTGAAAACACTGTACTAAAGCTGCAATTCCCAGATCATCTGTCAGACTTATTTTGAGACAATGTCTCATGAAGTTGATCAGACTGGCCCTGTCATGTTCTGGCCACAGCCTCATAAGTCTAAGTTATCAGGCCTGGCTATTATTTTTGTCTGGCAAACAAAATAAACCAAAACAAGTGTCTTTCAGTAGACAATTTCTAAAATTTGGTGACTTTTCCCCCAGATAATTCTTAGCTTTAGTAATCAAGTTTGGTTTGGGGGTTTTTTGTTTGTTTGTTTGGTTTGGTTTGGTTTGGTTTTTCAAGACAGGGTTTCTCTATAGTTGTGCAGCCTGTCTTGGAACTAGCTCTTGTAGCCCAGGCTGGCCTCAAACTCACAGAGATCTGCCTGCCTCTGCCTCCTGAGTGCTGGGGAAAAGGCATGCATCACAAATGCCCAGCTCGTAATCGAATTTGTACCTAACTAGAAATCATGCTATTTTTAAATACATATATATTATATATATTTTTTTCTCTCCCTCCCTCCCCCCACAACTCTCACTCTCTCTCTCTCTCTCTNGGCTGGCCTCAAACTCACAGAGATCTGCCTGCCTCTGCCTCCTGAGTGCTGGGGAAAAGGCATGCATCACAAATGCCCAGCTCGTAATCGAATTTGTACCTAACTAGAAATCATGCTATTTTTAAATACATATATATTATATATATTTTTTTCTCTCCCTCCCTCCCCCCACAACTCTCACTCTCTCTCTCTCTCTCT
>LOEQ01000104.1:912210-925660 GCA_001685075.1 Bramus lutescens | reverse complement strand
GTGTGTGTGTGTGTGTGTGTGATTTGAGACAGCATCTCTCTCTCTAGCCTAGGTTGGCCTGCCTTTCAGTGTGTAGATCACGTTGTCCTTAAACGCCCAGTGATCCTCCTGCCTCAACCTCCAAATACTGAGAAAGCATGAGCCATCAAGAACAGCAAACATTCATTATAACTAAATTAACGCAAATATATATTCTTTTTTTAAAAAAACCTTTCAATTAAATTTTTAAATCTTAGTTGTTATTATGATATGTGTATGTGCCTTCTGCAGTCAAATGTATGCCATGGTGCAAGTTTCCAAGTCCAAGGACAACTTCATGAAATGAATTGTTGAGTTCCAAGGATCTAAGGACCAAACTCAGGTCTCCAGGTTTGTGTGGCGAGTGCCTTTCCTCACTGAGCATCTTACCAGCCTGGAAAACTCTTTGGAAGGAGAATTTTGTGTCCATGCTTTGTAGCAACATAGAAACCTAGATTTATGCCGAGCATGGCTCACACCTATGATGCAAACACTTACTAGGCTAAAGCAAGAGGATCAATACAAACCTGAGGTTACATTTGGAATATAGTTTGAGACCTTATCTTAAACAAGAACAAAATAAAAAACAGAAGACTACCGTAGCTCAGGAGCATGTTTGCCTAGAATGGACGAAGCCCTGGTTCCAGTTGTCTGCTCTGTATACACTGTGTGTGAGGACATGCACTTGTACACTTTCAGTCCCAGCAGAGGCAAGAAGAACAGAAGTTCAAGATCTCCTTGGTTATATACCCACTATGACCCTAGTCTGGGTTACAGGACACCCTGTCTCAAGGAAGTAAGTAAATAAATGGTGAGCTGAATGCAGGGATACATGTCTGGAACCCAACACTCAAGAGATGGATGCAGGAGAATCCGAAGTACATGGGATCCTGTATCAAGAAGAAGATGTGGAAGTGTGTGCTGTCATCCCAGTACTTGAGAGAGAACCAGAAGTTCAAGGCTATCCTGAGCCATGTGAAACCTTGCTTCAAAACAACAAAATCAGAAACAGTTGGGTGTGATGGCACCCCATGCTTTTGACCCCTGTGCTTGAGAGGCAAGGCAGGCAGATCTCTGTGAGTTCCTGGTCAGCCAAGGCTACATATTGAGACCTTGTCTCAAAAACAACAATAACAAAAAAACAAACAAAAAAAGGTTTTTGTTTTCTTTGTAAATTATATGTGACTTCTAATTCCCATGGTATTTCCCTGTGTGTTCATTAATGTCTCAGTGACATTCTGTTTTGTCTAGAATTGTAATGATATATTTTAGACACAATCCACAACCTGTACTTCTTCATAAAATATGAAGACAAACAACAACAAAAATTAAATCATTTAAACATCTAAAACTTGGAAGTTGTTGCTTCTTGTCAAAAATCCTAATAGGTTCATGGAACAAAGTGTACAGGTATGGCAGCGTGTACAATGCTTTTTATATTACTTCCCAATCATATATCATATTCCCTAGTCATTTGATAATTTCACAAGAGCCCAGATTCGACTACAAGATTGCAGAGATTACGTAACAGAGTGGCAGTTTTTATATCAGCAGTGCATTCTTTAACCCCTCCTGAACCTGCTTAGGCATTTTTGTGAACTGTGTGGCTGGATCTACTGTAATTGAAAGAGGTTCAAATATCAACCACTAAAAAGAAATGAAATAAACTCATACAGAAGAGAGGAATGTGTTGTCACAAGATCTGCAGAATCGCTGCCCTTGTAATACAATTAAGGCTTTTAAAATTATTTTAGTCACACTTATATTGTAAGGAACCTGCTAAACAAACGTAAAACCAGAAAGGAAATTTTCCAGAGTAATTTGGATTATAAACCAAAGCGGGTTTGGGGCATAGATTATTCTTACCCCACCTTGGGAGCACTCTTTTATAATAACAAAAAAGAACTGATTGTGGTGTGAAGTAGCAATGACCTCATTTGCTGAAATTCTAATTAAATTTATACTTGCTTATGTTTATGTATCAGTAGCCACACTGAAAACATGTCCTAGCAAATATTCCTGAAGGCAAAATTAGACTGTGTGCTATTTATATCAGGTCTAGAAGATTCCTCTGTCTTCCAAAGTGCCTACATCTTATAATAACCAGACATTTAATTCTACAAAATACTTCTGTATGCTATTATGAGATTGTCCAGATCACTTTTGATCTGAAGTTTTACAAACATCAGTCAAGTTTCTCAGGGTTTTGCAGGGATTGTCCAGCCTTTTGACAGTGGGACACAAGGTTGTCATCTGTGACTTTGAGGTTCATGGATAGAAACCAGATGTCTCAGTGAGTAAAGTGCTTGCCGTGACAAGCATGAGGACCTGAGTTCAGATCCCCAGCACCCTCATTGAAGACTGGACTCTGAATGAGTAACCCAAGTGCTGAGTGGCAGACACGGCAAGATCTGCAGAACACACTGACCAGCCAGTCTAGTAAAAAGATCACTGAGACCTTATCTCAGAAAATTAAGGTGGAGGGCAGCAGAAGAAGTCTCCAAATGTCAATCTCTGGTCTACACACACACACACACACACACACACTGGTGAACAAATGTATCTAAAAGCAAATGTAAACACACACATAAGCCATACACCACATAAAAATACTAATAAGCCAGAAAGGATATATGCCTTTAAATTCTCCCAACTCTACGCCAGTCAAGTATGCAGATTACAAGCAAGTTCTTATTCTTACTGGCTTTGGAAAAAGTCCTTTTCCACCTCTAGTTATTTATTGCATCTAACTAGTACCCCCCTCTCAGCAGTGACGCTAGTTTGACCGAGCTTATGACCTGGCAGAGGTGTTAGGAGTCCCTTTTTCTCTAGCTCCTCATACTGAGTTTTACCTGGAGGTCCACTGCTTTACTTCAAGGCCTTTATCAGCTCTCTAAATTGGTACATAAATTCTGTAAGCCAGGAAAAATGGCTAACAGAGATGCCTATTTAACAAATCAAAGCAGACTTGGCCACCAGGTTCTCCCAGCTTCCCTCAGTCCCAACCTGTCACAAGGTATGACTGGCATACCCTGCCACCTACCGTAAAAGCTCCAGGCCAGGGCCTACCTATCCTTATCCCCAGCAGTTTTTCCCTATATAATCCAGCCATTTTGGCTACACCCATCCTTTTTACCATTAATGCTCCTGGTCTCTTGGTCTCCCTGGTTTCCTGGCTCTCCCCTCCTCGTTCTCAACGACCAGGCTCAGGGTCCTATTCACTCTGGACTCTCCCAGATGTCTCTGCCTCTGGCTGTGCTCTCTCTTTTATCTACAATAAACCTCCATCTCCACCATACCTAGGAGAAGCAGTCATGTCTCCTTTTCTTTCTTTTTTTTTTCATTCAGTACCTACATGTATCCTTCCTTTGGGAAGCGAACAAAGGTTAAAAGTTTAGCCTTCTTAAGTTTTCTGCAAGAAAGATATATAATCCAGAAAATGTGAAAAAAAATTCCTCTACATGAAGCAAATCCATTTTCTTTGTTCCACAAATGGATGTCAGGGTTTTTCTAGGGATGGGAGATAACAAAGATCTAAGAGGAAAACTCAGCCTGGTCATTTACCCCGTAAACAAACCCCTGCACTGTGATGAGTACTAGGCAAGAAATCCTTAGTGGAATCTACAATAAACTCTGTTTGCTTTTCAGTCCGTTTGATAGCGGGATAAAGAAAGGAATGCCGTCTCCGCACACCACATTCTTCTCCCACTCTCTCTTCGCTGCAGCAGCAGCTTGCTAAGGGTGAAAGGAGCAAGACTCTGCAGGGCAAAGTCCCAGCACACTCCTGTCGACAGTGTAATGCACCAGGGCTATGATGTGTTGATGCAAATATTCCAAGGAATACCTGCGCCTCACTGGACCTTGTCAGCGGGTGGTTGGAAAAACAACAGGTGTCTTTTCCTCCACTTTACCGAGGATTATGGTGAGATGTTCTGGTTAAGGATGCGGCAATAAAATAGTCGAATAGGTCATCCACAACTAAGCCCTGGTTTACGGGCTGAGGTAAAGTTATTGGATAAACTGGACGGACTTTAGAAATAACATATTCTGCCTGAGAGGCATTTGTTTCAGCTGAATAAGAAATGTAAAAGACTGGGACCTGCCCCAAACATGGGAAGAAATTCACAAAAGGTCTGTAAATGGTGTTAGAATGTAATTATAACACCTGAAACTTGGAATATTTCTTTATTTATTCATTCACCTTCTCCACCTATAAAAATTCCCTTTGTACTCAAAATCAGCTAAGGTAAAAATGCCCTACCTATGTAAATTCATCCTGAACTCTACAACATTTTTAAGTATTTCATTTATTAGTTTGTTTTCATTTGTTTGTGACAAGATGTCTCTGTATTGCCCTGGCAGTCCTGGAACTCACTATATAGACTAGACTGGCCTTAGATCTCACAGAGCTCCAACCTGCCTCTGCTTCCCAAGTGCTAGGATTAAAGACTTGTACCACTACACTGAAACGTTTTATTTATCTCTCTTTCTCTGTGTGTGTGTGTGTGCGCGCGCGCGCCGCGTGTACGCGCGCACTCACCCCCACATGCTCTGTCACAAGAGAACAACTTTGTAGAATCAGCTCCTTCTACATTTGACCTTCATATGGGTTTTGAAGATTCAACTCAAGCTGTCAGGCTTGTATGGCAAGCACCTTTACCTGCTGAGCCAACACACACATACAAAATACCTTTTTACATATATATAATAAGATCTTATTATTAGCCCAGGCTGGCCTCAAACTTGACAAAATCCTCTTTCTTCCCTCAGCCTCCCAAATGCTGGAATTATAGGTGTGAGTTACCAGGCCTGGCTTCCAAGAGTGCTAATTGTTCTGTCTGATGGCTTTCTGTAACACTGTGCCCAAACTGATGGCATAGCCGCATACATACATGTACCCTTCAGGGAGGGAAAATAGATAAAACATGGGTCTGGAAGGTAGAGAGGCTAGTGAAAGAGTTTGTCCCTAACATGTTGTAAGACCTGGGATCAACTCGGCACCAAATAAATAAATAAATGACAGACAATCCTTTCCTTAAAAAGCTTATAACTGATAGTGAGCACATGGTTTCAGAACCCAGACAGTATGAAATAAGTCCGCCAGTAGCCATCTGTTGACATTTTGGTCAGAATTTAATACTGGGACCTGGTAGGTGTTCCTTGGTTGGTAGAATACTGGCCTAGCTTTCACAGAACCCTAATCTCTCACCACAGCACTCCAAAACTGGGTAAAACTGTCAGGCCTATAAGTCCATCAGAAGTTTAGGGTTGTCGTTTGGTGAGTTGGTTGTGTTTGAGACCAGCCTGCCAGCCTATGATACATGAGAACCCTGTTATGGGGGAGAAAAAAGAAGGAAAAATAAAGAAAGAATTTCTTCTGGGTAAGAGATCACCAGACAGACAAAGCTGTTTGCTTGAGGTTCTGATTCTTTATTACAATGTTAGAATCCTTCCCATGTGTTGCATCTCAGTCTTCTCTATGTTTACTTTCATACCAAGGTTTTCACTAACTTCCACCACTCTATTTGGTAAGTGAAGTAAGTGAAATAGCTCCCTCAGTTCAAAGAAAGAGCTATTTCAGATGTCAAGAGGCAGATAGGGATAATGAAGGCTGCATTCCAGGCACTAGGAGAGGTTTGGTCAGCAAGAGACACAATAACAACAACAAAATTACAGGTATATGAGACACTTGTCTTGAGCTGCCTTCTTTACAACTTCGAAACCTGGACAATGAAACTCTCCTCAGAACAGCGGCTGAATGAGTTTGAGCTGGCATGTTTCAGAAAGATTCTAGGTGTCACACAAAGAGATAGGCTGCACAATGACGACATTAAGAAATAACTCCATCTATAGAAGGGAATAAATTTAGGATATGGCAACGGCACTTGAGATGCTTCGACCATGTTATGAGAATGAATAATGGCAGATACCTGAAGACAGCACTGCTTGGAGGAGTGCACCGGATAAGGTGAAGAGGAAGGCCCAAAAAACGCTGGGTAGACAGCATAAAGGACGACTGTGGACCCTTGGGCATGACAATAACACAAGCATCTAGAACTGCCCAGGATAGGAACAACTGGAGAACCACCATAAACTGGCTGTCCATGCATGCTTAAGCATTGACGGGGCAAAAATGATGATGAGGAGGAGGAGGAGGAAGAGGAAGAGAATACCAGCCTGGAAGAAGCCAAGGAGGTGAGAGAAACACTGAGGAGAAGGCCTTGGACACTGTGCCAAGGATTTTTATTGCTTATTCTAGAAGCACTGGGAAAGCGCAAAGGTTTGTCAAGAAGACAATGGCTGACCACAGTTGCATTTTTAAAGAATAATAGTGGCAAAACCCAATAGTTTCAGGCTTGAAATGAGCTCATGGGATCCTAGAGGCAAGAGGGGGGAAAATGGGAAGAGGAAATTCTGTGTACAAGACACAGAAGTAGCACTAGCAAAAGGAAATCAGTAACTAGCGACATGGTGAGCGTGAGGAAGAGAGGAAAGCCTGAGAAACTAAGGGTTCTCTTCGATGGGGTCCAGTAGCTTAATCCACCTCTCACCTCACCCCCCAAAAAAGCAGAGAAGCAAACAACAATGGAGGTGAATCATTCCAGAGACTTTCCACTGTTATCTGGAAGGATAAAGACTGAACAGAAAATTAGTGATCTTGGACCTACGCCTTACTAATAGGAAATCAAAGTAAACACCAGTTGCCTAAACTCGGGAAAGAATAGGTTGATAAGAAAGAATATGTGCTGATATATGCAGTGTTCACCCCAGGCCTGCTCAAGCATTAGTGTTTAAGCCATTCTACACCCATCTTTCTTAATAAGTGAATGGGGGAAGAAGTGCAGGAATTCTAAAGACCAATAATTTTAATAGAAAGTGGGAGTGGAGACAGAAAGAAAGAAGGAAGAAAACGGCGCTATAGTGGCTTCAAAGAGGATAGATAAGCATGCAAACCCTTGAGGGAGACTTGGGCAATAATGAACCTGGACTTGGCTCTGTAAGCCTGGGCCAAGGTTCAGGGCAGGGCCTATAGAAAAAGGTACAAAACACACTGAGAAACTCTGAACTTAGCCCTGAGCCACTGAAGTAAAGCTGTAAAGAATGAGCAGACTGTCTATATGAACCATGTGTCTATTAAAACTTCGCTTTTTGTTCTGAGACAGAGCCTGCTGTAGCACAGGTTTGCCTCAAATTCACTAGGTAGCCAAGGATGACCTTGAACTGTTCTTCCTGCCTTTACCTCCCAAGTCCTAGAATGACAGGGATCCAGGTTATATGGGTACACACCGAGCCCACAACCTTGTAGATGCTAAGTAAACACTCTACCAACTGAACTACAGCCCCAACCTGAAAGCTTTTTTATACAGAGGGATATGAAAAAGAAGGAATTCTGAGGGATGCAACTAGGCTTAGTGTCTGTGAGGCTTGGGGTCAATCTCAGACCAAAGGGAAAAGAAATGGAGAAAGTAAAGCAGACCCATGTAGACACACCAATATGCTCCCTCTAGAGTGGTGGTTCTCAACCTTCCTAAGGCTGCAACCCTTTCATACAGTTCCTCATGTGGTGACCCTAACCATAGAATTATTTCTTTGCTACTTCATAATTGTAATTGTGCTACTGTTATGATTTGTAATGTAAATATCTGTGTTTTCCTATGGCAACCTATGAAAGGATCATTCAACTCCCAGAGGGGTCTCAACTCACAGGCTGAAAACTGTCCCTCTAAAAGGAAGAGAAAGATGGAACCTGCATCTTTCCTCAAAAGCAGATCAACCCTAAATCCCAAAGCAATCTTGACCTTCAGTGTGGGGACCATTTTACCCAACTTCGATTCCTTCTAGATAGATTTTTTTTTCCTATTATACTCATGTGTTTCAGAAACTAAAGCTTACTGCTTTGATTTTTTTTCAGATGTTCTAGAACACATAATTACTTATAGGACCCAAGGAAACACAAGACCATCACACGCAGGCTGGGACCAACATAGATGGCCAAGGTGACCCACACTAACTTTGCTTCAGAATAATGGCATAACCATATCATTAACCTTGCAGAATTGCCCGTTCCCATCACCCACCTGACTCCATGCCACGTCAGGTAAGCCTCATATAAAAAGCGAAAGGAAGATTAAAGTTTATTCCAGGAAAATCCCAACCACTTCTGGATTTCCCCTCTTTTTCTACACCTTAACTCATGGGTCATCCCCCTTCCATTCCAGGATGCCATAAACTAAGCCACCCAATGCTCACAACTCAACCCGCTCTTGAGGTGCCTACCCACAGAGTAGGAACTTCAGTTTTCATAGAGTTTTTTTATTTTCAGGGAAAGTTGAGACAGGCTCTCCTTTAGCCCTTGCTGACCTCCTGATGTAGCCAAGCATAACCTGAACTCTTGATCTTTCTGCCTCCAGTTCCTAAGAGTTGAGATTACAGGTATATGTGCCAGGATGGACAAGAAAAATCTTGATCCACTCTGCCCAGAGGTTTATGGAATTTGATCGGGTCAGTCTCTTCTCTATGAAATAAACAGGTTAGATTATCAGGCAGGAATTATGTTTGACTGTTCATGACAAACACCAGTGGCTTATAGGCTTGTATTTTTCTTACCCAGGTCTGTAATCAAGCTGTCTGAGGCTGGTCTCACAGGACCACCATGCCATCAGGCACATAGGCAAACTCCTGTCTCACCATTAAAAACTGCCTTCTTGCTGGGCGGTGGTGGTGCTTGCTTTTAATCACAGCACTCAGGAGGCAAAGGCAGTCGGATCTCTGTGAATTCAAGGCAAGCCTGGTCTACAGAGCAAGTTCCAGTACAGGCTCCAAAAACTACAGAGAAATCCTGTCTCAAAAAAAAAAAAAAGAAAGAAAAAGAAAAAAGAAACTGCCTTCTTTTCACAAGAAGACAGTTGTTGCCTCTAGATATCTGTCTGCAGTCTAGACAAGAGGAAAAAAGGACATCTGACAAATGGGACAGCTCTACACAGTATCCTCAACTCAGCTCTCATTGGCTAGAATTGAGTCATTCCATTTAAAAAAGATGGCTGAGTGTGTGTATGGGGGTTGTATCTGAAACACGAAACAAAACCAGAAGTTAGTTGGCAAGGAAGTGGGGAGAATAGGTGTCAGATAGATGGTTATAATATCAACCAAAGGCTGTACCTTCCTTTATTTTCATTTTATTTTAACTCTTTCTCTTTCTCTCTACGACTTGAACCAAGGTCATGCAGATATTTGGCAAGTGATCTATCATTAAACCACACCTCCCAACTCCCCAACAAGTTGGCCTCAAACTCACAGAGACCTGCCTTCCTATCCCTCAAGTACTGGGATCAATCGTGCACACCACCTTGCCTGGCTTAAATTTTTTTTTCATGTGTATGTGCGTGTGGTATGCATGCATCTGTATTTGCGTGTTTGCATGTGTGTGAGCTCACATGTGTGTGCTTGCAGATGCATGTACATATAGTGACCCAACACTGATACTGGGGATCTTTGATGGCTCATCCCCCTTATTCTTTCAATTAAATCCGGAGCCTACAAACAAGGCTACTTTCATTAACTAACTTGGTGCAGGAGGAGGGAAGATAGAGAAGAACTCTGCTTCCACCTTCCCAGACCAGAACTACAGGCAAGCCACCATGTGTACCTGGCATTTATTCTGGGGCTTTGAACTCTGGTCTTCTTGCTTTCAAAGCAGGTGTTTTAGCTACTGAACCATCACCCCAGGCTTTTTCTGAAAATTTAAAAAAATATATATGTGTATGGGTATTTTGCCTGCATGTATATTTCTGTATGTCACATGTGTGACTGGTGCCCTTAGAAGCCAGGAGAAGACATCAGAGTTCCTGGAACTGGAGTTCTATTAAATGATGCAAGGCACTCTGGAAGAAGAGCAGCCTATGTTCTAACTGCTCAGGCATCTCTCCAGGCACTGCCACCTCTCTCCCTTTCTCTCTTTTGTTTAATGTGCATTGGTGTTTTGCCTGAATGTATCTCTATGAATGTATCTAGATATCTCGTATCTATGGTGCCAGATCCCCTAGAACTGGAGTTACAGACAGTTTTGAGCTGCCATGTGGATGCTGGGAATCGAACAATTGAACCCAGGTCCTCTGGAAGAACAGTCAGTGCTCTTAACTGCTGAACCATCTCTCCAGCCCTGTTTCTTTCTTTTTAAGGCAGGATCTCTCTATGTAGTCCTGGCTGTACTGGAGCTCACTATGTAGACCAGGCTGGCCTTGAGTTGATCCTCTTGCCTCTGCTTCCCTAGCACTGGGACTAAAAGCGTACCAACATGTCTGTCTCCTTTTTATCCATAGTAAAAAAAGATTTATTTTATTCTATGTGGACAAATGTTTTTGCTTACATGTATAGATGTGCCATGTGCATGCCTGGTGTCCTTGGAGGTTAGAAGAGAGGGTCATATCCTTTGGAACTGGAGTTACAGATGGTTGTGAACCACTATGTGAGTGCTAGGAACTGATCCCAGGGCCTCTAGAAGAACGTCAAGCGCTCTTAACCACTAACGTCATCTCTCTAGCCATTAAACTTTTTATTATTATTTTATGAATACAGGTGTTTTGCCTGCTTGTAAATCTTCTTTCATTCTTTTTTTAATTTTTTAAAAAATAATTTATTTTTATTTTATGTGTATTCATGTTTGTCTGCATGTATGTCTGTGTGAGGGTGTCAAATCTCCTGGAACTGGAGTTACAGACAGTTGTGAGCTGCCATGTGGGTGCTGGAAATTGAACTTAGGTTCTTTGGAAGAGCAGCCAGTGCTCTTAACCACTGAGCCATCTCTCCAATTCTCTTTCTTCCTTCCTTCCTTCCTTCCTTCCTTCGAAAGAAAGAAAGAAAGAAAGAAAGAAGTTGGTTTTTCGAGACAGGGTTTCTCAGTAGCTATGGAACCAGTCCTGGAACTCGCTCCACAGACCAGGCAGGCCTCGAACTCACAGAAATCTGCCTGCCTCTGCCTCCTGAGTGCTAGGATTAAAGGTGTTCACTACCATCGCCCTGCTCTCTTTTTCTTTATTAAGGATGGCTACATTTTTATTTATTTTTTATGTGACTGTGTCTGTGCAGATGTTTGATGTCAGAGGACAATTTTGTGGTAATCAGTTTTCTCCATTCACCATGCGAGTCTCGAACTCAGGTTGTCAGATTTGACAGCAGCACCATTACTTGCTAAACCATCTTCCCGGCCACAGGCACCTTTCTTAAATCTTAAAGACCAGTCTTCAGGAAGTTTATTCTCATCAGCCCCAAACATTCTGGTTCCTTCCATGAGTGAACTAAGCTGCTTGGCTTCTGAAGTGATTTCATATCCTTGTTCCATCTCTCCTGACTGAACTGTAGATCTGCCAAGAGCAAAGCTGGATGCATTGCACAATGCTGGACTTGTAATGAGCGATCGATAATGTGTGAATAATGAATGAATGAACGACTGAAATCCGAGTTTCTATTTCTTCCCTCCCCTCAGAGCCTTGTCTTCGTGTGTGTGTGTGTGTGTGTGTGTGTGTGTGTTAACTGACAGCCTCTCAGAGTCAATACCAAGGCAATTTGTATCCTAGGTAGCTCTCTGTAGAAATCTTTTATTTTCCACCTTCAAATCCTCTCCACCATTAAACTTTGCACACCGCCCAGCTGAGTCTGCCCTGGCCACTTCCTTTCCCATTTTAATGGATTAAAAAGTCTTACCTTCGGGAAACTCTTCTATGTCTAAATTAAATTCTGGGCACAAGCCATTTTTTTCTTCTTTGCTCCCTCAGTTGACAGAATGCAGCGGGGAACATGTTTACCAATGCTTTACAAAAGTAGCAAGGAGACTTGGTGGGAAGAGGAGATTCAGAGGAAATGGGAGGGGGAGATCAGAGAGAGGAATGGGGGTGGGCATATTTATTATATATGTGTATGAAATTGTTAAATAATACATTTTTAAACAAGAGTGAAGGGTAGCTAGGCACAGTGTTACATATCTTTAACCCCAACACTCAGGAGGCAGAGGAAGGCAGATCACAGTTAGATTAAAAACCAGCCTGTTTAGTGAGTTTCAGGCCAGCCAAGGTATATAGAGAGGCTCTGTCTCAAAAACGAACAAATAAACAACAACAAAACAACCATCTTTTAAATACCACTGGAATGAACATTCTTGCTGCTAAATCTGTACTTATTATCTTTTAAAAGTCACTGCTTTGGTGGATCTCTACGAATTCAAGGCCAGCCTGGTTTATGTGGTGAGCTCCAGAACAGCCAAAACTATACAGTGAGACCCTGTCTCAAAAAACTAAACAAATAAAAAAGTCACTGCTGTTGCAAGATACACTCTCATCATCCTCAGTAAGATTTACTTTGAAAGCTAATAAAGAGGATTAATACATATATCATATGAAATAGGAAAGCTAGAGAGCTGGGCCCAGTGGCATAAACCTGTAATCCCAGCTATTCAAAATGATGAGACAGGAGACTTGAGGTTCAAGGCCAGCCTGGAAGTCTTAGTTGGGGTTCTATTGTTGTGAGGAGACACCATGCCACAGCAACTCTTATGAAGGAAAATGTTTAGTTGGGGTGGCTCAGTTACAATTCAGAGGTTCAGTTCATTATCATCGTGGTGGGACATGGCAGCGTGCAAGCAGACATGGTGCTGGAGAAGTTGCTGAGAGTTCTACATCTGGATCCTCAGGCAACAGGAAGAGACTGAGACACACTGGCTAGGCTTGAGCAGTTGAGACCTCAAAGCCAATGACACACTTCCTCCAGTACCATACTTGCTCCAACAAGGTCCTACCTCCTAATAGTCCACTCCACACCCTATGACCTATGGGGACCATATTTATTCAAACCATCACACTGGGCAATTTAGGAAGATCCATATCCCAAAACAAAATGTCAAAAGAGGACTTGGCATATATCTCAGTTAGCAGTGTTTGCCTGGCATGCACAAAATTTGGTTCCCCAAACCACAAAACTATACACAAGTATAGTGGCCCAGGCTTGTAATCTTAGCATTTGTGAAGTGAAAGCAGGGGGATCATTAGTTCAAGGCTATTCTCCCACATATAGTGAATCTGAGGCCAGCCTAAGATACATGAGACCTCAATAATGATGATGATGATGATGATGATGATGATGATGCTTAGGACATAGGCCATGTACAGGACCCTGGGTTCAATCCCAGTTAAACACACACACACACACACACACACACACACACACACACGAAATGGGAAAGCCAAGCTTAGCCTATAATCCCAGCGATCAAAAGGCAGAGTCAAGAGAGACTGTAGATGTTTGAAGCCAGTCTGATCTACAAGGCAAGTTCTAGGCTATTCAGAAATACACAGGGAGACCTAAGCTCAATAAAACAGTAAAAGAGCCTGGCAGTGGTGGTGCATGCCTTTAATCCTAGCACTCAGGAGGCAGAGGCAGGTGG
>LOEQ01000104.1:886233-899917 GCA_001685075.1 Bramus lutescens | reverse complement strand
AGATAGATAGATAGATAGATAGATAGATAGATAGATAGATAAATAGATAATAGACAGACAGACAGACAGATCGATAGATAGATGAGTAGATAAGATGGTTCTTTGTTTTGTTTTGAGATAAGGTCAGTCTCACTGTGTAGCTCTGCCTGACCTGGAACTCACTATGTAGAGCAGATTAGCCTTAACTAACAGAAATCCACCTACCTCTGCCTCCCAAGAGCTGGGATTAATGGCATGTGCTACCATTCCCTGCACTAAATAGATGATGGAAAATCTTGTCACCCTAACAATGTTCTCCCACCCTGACAAATGAACTAGAATCTTCTCATGAGCTTCAGGTCATGTGGCCATGAATCACAGCCAGGATGTCAAGTCTATTGTGTCTTTCAGTCCCAAGAAATAGAATATATGTTTACCTGCACATGGTCATATTCTTACGTATTGTACCGACCTGTGGTTCCTGCTCAAAGACAATTGACATACTAAAAATTGAAAATGAGGTAGTTACTGGAATTAGATAGGGTTCCCTTTACAGTCTGTGATGTCATTCATTGAGCTGATAAAGTTGGGCAAGGGCAGGTGTGAAGTTAGAAAGAGTGTGTATAACATGGAAATCTTCCTACTTTTGTAGCCATCTGAATGAGAAAAGTTTGGGTTTCCAAGTCTGGCAACAGGTTTATTTTAATGAAATTGAATAACCGGAGTTTTCCACTGGTCAGAATCTTTAATTCACTTCATTACTTAGCGGATTAAAAGAAAATCTGATCTGATGCTTTATGAAGTTTTCTCTTCCCAGGGACCCAGAGAGGGAACAATTGGGAATATGTAACCCTGAATAGGACCTGTTTCTGCTGTGCCTGAAGGTGGTGTAGACTAGGCCATTGCCAAGAGCTTAAAGTGTCTATTGTTCCAGAAGGATTGGGTTTTAATACCTTGGGGAAAAAAACTTAGAAATCATTGGGTCTCACTCCTTTAACAGGTGGATAGATTAGGGCACAATTTCAGCAGGAAATGATTATATTAAAGTTACATGTACGCTATGACATATGAGTAATCCTCTCAAGAGAAGCTGGGCAGGAGCCAAAGAACAGAGATTGTCACCAAGACATTGTTTAAATAAGAGCATTAAAAAAAAACACACACACACACACATTGGAAAAATCACAGAAGGATGGCTAATTAAACCATGAAAGCAGTCATACAGAATACCTCTGTATAGTAGACCAAAATGAAAACCAGGTTGCAGTCTATGTATGTATATGAAAACTTCCAGTGTTGTTTTTGTATGGGTACAGTAGATGGGGTATGATACTGAATGTAGACATCTTCTAAAAGGGTTACATTGCTCTTACATGTGCTCACTGTTAGCTATTAGCTGTTACAGTAAGCTAATTGCATTAGATATAAACAGATAGATCTGGAGATAGCAATAATCAATCCAATGCCATCAAAGTCCCAGATGGACAGATTGGGCAAGTGTCTTTCCTCAACTCCGTTCCGAATAAATGCCTTTGCTGTGGCAGATGCTGTGAGAAACTGGCAGTCGGCGTTGACAGTGTTGAACCTGTCCTCACAAGCCTCGAGATCCTCAACAGAATTTCTCAAAACTGTAGACATGTTGCGTCTCTTTTTTTTGCACTTACTATTCATTTATTTCTTGTGTGTGGATATGCATGTGTGTGTACATGAGTATACGCATGCCATGGTACTTGAGCTGAGGTCAGAGGATAACTGTGGGAGTCAGTTTTCTCTTTCCACCATGTGGGTCCCAGGGATCAAGTTCAAACTAATGAGTTTGGCTACTAGTTGTTAATGCCTTCATCCACTGAGCCTTCTCTCCAGCACTCAAAACTATGGATGTTGTTTTAAAGATTTTATTTATTTGTTTATTTGTTTGTTTGTTTGTTTAGGTGTTTTGAGACAGGATTTCTCTGTGTAACAGCCTTGGCTATCCTGGAACTCACTTTGTATACCAGGCTGGCCTTGAACTCAGAGATCTGCAGGCCTCTGTCTCCCAGGTGCTGACAATAAAGGTGTGTGTCACCACACCCGGCCTATTTTATTGTTTTTAATTGTGTTTGTTTTTGCTGTGTGTGTGTTTTGTGTGTGTGTGTGTGTGTGTGTGTGTGTGTGTATGTGTGCATACCTTAGCACAGGTGCCCACAGAAGATGTAGTTACCCGGAGTTACAGATGGTTGTAAGCCACCCAATATGAGTGCTGGGAACAGAACCTGGGTGTTCGGTAGGAGCAGTGCATGCTTAACCGCTGAGCCATCTCTCTAGCCCCAGCTACGGACATTTTGGATGGACAGTTCTGTTATGGAGTGTCCTGTGCATGGGAGGCCTTTGAGCAGCACCTCTGATCTCTACACACTACAAGCCAGCACCACGGCCCTCGCTCTGTGACAGCCAGCCAAAAACCATGTCCAGACATGGCCAGAGATTTCCAGAAGCACAAAACTGGCTTCATTGAGAACCACCAGGAATGACAGAAACTAATGAAATGATGGTAAGTATTTCAAAGGAGACAAATACTCTCCCCTGTAAATGAAACATGAGAGATACTTGAAAATATACACAGAGACTTACTTCACTTGATTATTTCAGGGCAGACGATGAATTCTTCCCTGAGGATATGACAGCATAATCTCTTTAGCCAAACACACGCAGAACCTGCCTGCCACCAAGAGAACCCTGAATAAACAGGTCCAGGTCAAGAGTCCCGGGGAAAGGAAGTCAGATGTCAGGTTCCTCTTGGGAAACAAAGGTGGGCTGAGGGGGTGTTGTTTGCATGGTTTTGGTGCTGGAGATTGAACCCAAGACCTCACATATGCTAAGTGTCATGACCTCGCTGTGCCACAGCGCCAACCACGGTAGATTGGGTTTTGTAGGGTAATTACCCATTTCAGGGCCTGCTATCTAAAGCTCACTCAAGTGGCACAGCATGGGCAAGGTGCCATGAACTTCAGACTAAAACAGCCAGTTAAATTCAGAGCCCAGCCTCAGATGCTATCTTCTGCAACAGGGATCACGAGTAACAGAGAACAAGAATCAGAACTTACCCCTTGTCATTTCTTATAGAATTTGGATGGAACTCTCCTCCTGCCTCCCTCTAAGCTTGGTACAAGGATAAATGCTAGCAGGAGGAATGGAAAAGACCTTCAAGATCCCAAATACCTCCATCCCCAGTGGTCATGGGAGTCAGGAGTCCCCAGTTGGAAGGCGTGGTTAGATTTTTAGCTGTTCCTTTCCTAATGAGGCCAACAGAGACTTGTCGGTGCTATGGTATCAATTTTAATATTTTGAGAATTCTTTTTTAGAATCACCTTTGTGCACTGGCTTAACATCCTCACCTTCTCCTCTCTGAAAAGCAGTGGGTCTGGGCTGTGAGAAAGATCTCCTGCCCTGGCCACTGGTTGTTGTTATTGCTTTGTTTTTTTGAGACAGGGTCTCTGGTAGCAGACCATGACTTTCCCTAACGCCTCTGCCTCCACATCTCAAATGCTAGGATACAGGCATGAGCCACCATGCCTGGCTTATCCACTTCTTTTACCAACAAGATTATGGAGTTCCAAGTATCATGCTGAAAGTTTCATAACTATATAAATCAGAGTCTTCCTCAAACTTCTGATTTATTCTTTTACCTACTTGGGAGCAACATGTTATATTATTTAATATATTACATATACACTCATACATCTGTATCACACATATATCTCAATGCAATGTGGTACACTGGAATAGAAAAATGGCATTAGTAGAAAGAACCAATGACGTTTGAAATTAAATAATGATGCACTACATTGATTTCTTAATATAGCTTTGTTTGTTTGTTGTTATTGTCACTGTTGCTGTTTGGTTGGTTGGGTCATCTCTGTATAGCTCAAGCTGGCCTTGAACTTGAATTCTTCCTCTTCAACCTCCCAAGTGCTGGGGTGGCAGATGCACTTTACTGTGTTCAGCTGGTTTTTCTTTCTTTTTTTCCTTTTTGTTTTGTTTTGTTTTGTTGACAGGGTTTTTTCATGTAACAGCTCTGGCTGTTCCAGAACTCACTCTGTAGACCAAGTTGGCCTTAAACTCACAAAGATCAGCCTGCCTCTCCCTCCCCGAGTGCTGGGTTTTAAGGGGTGTGTCTACCACCTAGCTCAGCTGGTTTATTAGTTTTGACAAATGCTATGTAAAATATTAACATAGAGTATTTGGATAAAGAGTGTGTATGTGTGTTACTTTGTATTTCTTTTATAGATACAAAATTAGTCTATAGTAAAGTCATTGTTTGAAAAAAAGGCACATTAAAATAAATTCAAGGGGCTGAAGAGATGACTCAGTGGTTAAGAGCAATTTCTGCTCTTGTGGAGGAGCCAGGCTCAGGCCCTTGCACCCATGTGGTAGCTTACAACCATCCAGGGGATCTGGCATCCTCTTCTGGGCTCCTTGCGCTCCAGGCACGTAGTGCACATACAAACACACAGGGAAAACATTCCTATACTTAAAATTACAAAACAACAAATCTTTTTTTAAAAATACAAAGAAATAAGAAATGCTTATAAGGACTCAAGAGATGGCTCAGTGATTAGGAGCATTTACTGTTTGTTCTTCAAGAAGACCAAAATTGGTTCCCAACACCCATGTTGGGAAGCTTACAATCACCTGTAACTGTAGCTTAACAGAATCTCACTCCCTCTTCTGGTTCTAAGTCTACTGCACACATCTCTCTCTCTCACACACACACACACATACACACCACACACACACATAGACCACACACCACACACATACACACACACCACACCACACACCATACCACACACACATACACACACACCACACATACCCCCCCACATACCACACACACATAGACCACACACCACACATACACACACACACACACACCACACACACACACACACACACACAAACACGGAGGACGCATTGAGACAGTTTTCTCTATGTAGCACTGGCTGAACTAGAACTTTCTGTGTAGACCAGGCTGGCCTCCAACTCAGAGATCCTCCTGCCTCTGCCTCCTCAGTGCTGGGATTAAAATCTAGTGCCACCACACCTGGTTTAAAACTAAGAAAACAAAAAGTTTAAAAAAATTAAAATCTCTCCTTTCTGGTAAATGAAGAGATGGCTCAGCAATTAAGAACATTGGCTGCTCTTCCTGAGTTCAATTCCAGCACCCACATGGAGGCTAACAATCATCTATAACTGGAGTCTCATGGGATCAGATATCCTGTTCTGGTGTACAGATGTACTTAATGACAAAACACCCATATACATAAAATAAATAAACAAATAAATAAACCTTAACAAAAAAGAAATATTTCTGCTTTGTTATTCTACCCCTAAATCCAAACCCATTTAATAGCTTACTGTGTGTCTTTTTCTAGAATCTATGTTTATGAAAACATATCAAGCTTTACAATATTATGTCTTGGGCCAGCAAGACAGTTCAATGGGTAAAGGTAAAGAAAGGTGCTTGCTGCCAAGTCTGGTGACCTGTGTTTGCTGCCAGAGACCCAAGGGTGGAAGGAGAGTACTAGCTCCTGAAAAGTTTTTCTCTGACCTTCATAGCCATCCATGCCATGACATGGGTATGCCCACTCATATGCACACAAGTCAGTGCACAAATACATGTAATAAAAAAAATCTAAAGGCTATTGTAACTCATTAAACCCTTCAAATAATAGTGTGAAAATGGTATTACAGCCAAATGGGGAAACTGAGTCTTAGGTTACTCAGAGAGTATGTAGTCCAAAAATCACAGCTGGGAAGCAGTAAGTCCATGCTGTTCCCAGAATGCCCCAGGCTTAGGAGGCAGGAGAGTAGGCATTGGTTTATGCTCTCTGTGCTCTACATATTAGATGCTTGGGAAGGGCTGTGCCTGGGGTGGGCAGTGGGGGTGGGCTACTTCACTTGGCACAAGGCTCCCACAGGCCAGCATCAGCCTTCCTATTTCCTTGCTGTTCTCTGCCAAGAGGAAAGCGTTGCAAGCAGTAACCACGATTGCTTAGAAAGTAATGAATGTGATTCTATATGTGTTTTATGTTGCCATTGACATCGGATGGGAGGGATATATTCTGTAGCTCTCTGGAAACACAGGATGTGCTGCGCTGCACATGTGGAGGTCAGAGGACAACTTGCAGGAGTCAATTCTCTCATTCTGTTATGTGGGTTCCAGGAATTGGGCTCAGGTCATCAGGCTTGGTGGCAAGGCCTTTGCCTGCTGTGCCATCCTACCATCCCTGGTGTTTTGTAATGTTTTAGCAAACCCATACCTTGGGCACACATAGTGAGTCCTCCGAATTCAGCCAATAGAAAATTCAGAGCATAAGAAACACTCAGACCTCCTCTCAAAGCAATGTGAGTTACTCGCCAGGAATGGAATTTTCACACCTTAAATGGTCGAAGTGAATTTTCGGGGGGGGGAGGCTGTTACGTGCTCGTTACTGCTCGTAGGGGCTTTGAATAGGAGGAAATGGGAACAATATTTTCACCCTGGGCGGGTTGGCAGTTCAGAAGATTGGGCCCTGTTGTGACCTTCTCAACTGAACTACGCTCCACCTCCCCAGACAAAAACAAACAAATAAGAAAACCTCAACACCGCCCCCCCTCGCGTGTGCCCACCTCCAGTTTCAGCGGTAGAGTAGTGCACTGGATATTTGTGCTGCCCCTCGGAGGAGCGGAAACCCACATTATTAACCTACGCTGGAGCCATGTCGAGCCACACTCTACATCATGTACTTCTACGTGCTCTTATTTGACCTTCACATTGCTGAGGGAGGTGCTCATCCCCATCTTCCAGTCCGGGAAATTGAGCCCCCAAAAGAGAGCTGCTGCACCCAAATGTCACAAACTAGTTGAGAAAGGATTGCCAAGTCAGACCGGCTGCATTTGACTCTAAGGCAGCTAGTTCCAACTGTTTCAAAGTAGCTTTGCAAACAAACCATATATTTTAATCTCAAAAAAGAAAAACCTCCACCCAATCACCCCATAGCATATGCTATTCACATACATAGTGGTTCATATTCTGAGACCAGATGGTAAAACAAAACTAAAGGCCATTCCCGGTGTGCACATAAGTTCTGGACACAGGTTTCTATGATTAAAGGGGAAAGAACTAAATGAGATAATCTAAGTATAGGTCCCGTTTTTTTGTTCGTTAGTTTCTGGTTGCTTTTTGTTATTTTTGTTTGTTTGAGACAGGGTCTCAAGTAGCCCAGGCTGGCCTCAAACTCCCTCTTACAGCCAAGGATGTCCTTGAACTCCTAACCTTCTTGCCTCCACCTCTGCCAAGACGGGATCATAATCACGAGAGGCCAGACGAACTCCTAACCTTCTTGCCTCCACCTCTGCCAAGACGGGATCATAATCACGAGAGGCCAGACCCGGCTCAGAATCCACATTTTAAGCTTGATATAATATGTTCCATTTGCATCTATCTTGCTCGAACATTTGCCCCGTTCATTCTTTTGTAAAAATTGTGATATCAAACCAGTATAAAATTTAAGGTTTCGGTTCTCAGAGTGTGATTATGAAAAATGTCATGCACAGTCAAGATGGAGGAACTTTGGGGGGCAAACTCACATACACCCACCCTCTAGATTGCTCCATTACTATTTCACTACACCAGGGCCAAGGAGATGACTCGGTGGGGAAAAGGACTTGCTGCATAGGCCTGACAACCTGAGTTTCATACTTACTCCAAACCAAATGTGGCGTGCACTCCAAAATGTTGTCCTCTAACACACACACACACACACACACCATAAAATAAAAACACTGTATTATATTGCTTAAATAATTTTTATTATTATTTTAAGTGCCATGTGCAGTGGAGGTGGGCTTGTGCCACAGTATGTTTGAAGGTCAGAAGACAACTTTGAGAAGTTGGTTCTCTTCCACCTTTATGAGGTTCGGGGACTCGAACTCAGATGGCAGGTACCATCTTATGCTGATCCATCTCTCCAGACCAGCTTGAATCTTTTTATTGTTTTCTTATAGGTGCCAGGAAGCTTCACGGATAATCTCGCTGAATCCTTCAGGACTCCTCTTTGAAGTTGGCAGCAGCATCACCCCATCTAAAGGTGAGGAAGTGGAGATTAAAGACCTGGGATGAGAGACAAGTGTCTGCAAAGCTGCTGTCTGCAGAGCCTCCGCTCCAGAAGGCCAACCTGAGCTGAATCCAGTGGAATATGACCAGTTCTGTTTATGTTGGAGATTTATTTTCTGAACCAGAGGAGTTTCCAGCTGTAAAATTCAGTTTAAAAAGGCTTCGTGTTAAACAAGGAAGAATTTGTTCTTTCTGATTCCAAAGATAGATCTTCATCTGGGAGAAAAAAAAGTCCCAAGGAGGAGTGTGTGTGTGTGTGTGTATGTGTGTGTGTGTGATGTTCATTGTAGTCCTGTTAAAGTGGAAGTTAGGCATGTTAGCTCATGCCTGTAATTCCAGCATTCAAGAGGCTGAGGCAGGAGGATTTGCGGGGAGTTCTAGGCCAGTCAGGGTCCCACAGAAAGACTCTGTACCAAAAAGAAAAAGAAAAACAAACAACAGCAGGGCTGGGGAAATGGCTCAGTGGTTCGAAGTACTGGCTTCTCTTCCAGAGGACTCAGGTTCCATTCCCAGCAACCACATGGCAGCTGTAACTCCAGGCTCAGGAGATCTATGCGCAGACATACGTGCAGGCAAAACACCCATACACACAAAATAAAAATAAAAGTTAAAATTTAAAAAACAAACAAGCAAATTTTAAAAATACGAGTAAGTTGGGAGCAATGTAAACCATACCATTTGACAAGTGATATATGGTATATAACGTAAATTTCAAAACTACCTTTCCTTTGCCTCAGAAATATTTGTCAACCTAGCACAGGGAATATATGTGCAGCCTAAGAATAATATAATACTCAGGGATGGGTTGGTAAGACTGCATCTAAATAATAGATTAGCTAAAGGAATCTGGAAGACGTAGAATTCCAAGAGAAAAGCACATGATCTTATTGCCTTCTATTTACTGCATGTGTGTATCTCCTAAAAAGAAGCCTATTACATTTTATTTATTGCATGTGTACATGTGCGTGGGCACACACGTACCACAGTGAGAGGATGACAGCTTTGGGGAGTCCATTCCCTCCTTTCACTCTGTGGGTTCAGGTGGAACCAGGCTGTCAGCCTTCGTGGCAGGTGCTTTTACCTGATGAGCATCATGCTCGCCCAAGAAAATGATCTTTAAGAGTATTCTTGCTTGAGATATGTGCTCTGCACATTTGGTGCATTCTTGAAAGCTTGGTGCAAAACCCCCACTCCAAATCACCAGGCATGATAGCACATGCCTATAATCCTAACACTTGGGAGGCAGAGGCAGGAGGGTCAAGAGTTCAAGGCCAGCCCCAGCAATGTAATAAGTTTGAAGCTAGCCTGGGCTATATGACACCCTGCCTCAAAAAAGAAATAAACTAAACAACAAAAATCATCAGCGCCCACATCTATTGAGTGCCTACCGTATACAGACAATGGAGACTCAGTGGCAGAAGAAATGAATTCCTAATGGTGGGCAATGCAACCCGTATGGGAAGGGATTGTCTTGTCTCTCCTCTGGGTGGCATCTAATAACTAGAAGAGACTAGGTCCCAATATTTAGCAAGCCAAAGCAGGGGATTACTATAAGTACAGGGCCAACCTGAGCTACATATCAGCCAGGGGTAGACAGCAAGACCCATCTCAAGCAACATACAAGAAAGCATCTCCCATGGCGACTTCCAGCAGGAGGGGTTGCTCCCCACGCCTAACGTTTGGCAATAACTGCAGTTTTGAATGCCAAAACTGGGGTGGTGGAAGTGAGGGAGGAAAGACGCTATTGGCATCTGGTAGATAGAGGTCAAGGATGCTGATAAACAACCTCCAAAGCATCGAACAACAAGAAATTACCTGGCTTGAATACCACGAGTGCTGCTCCTAAGCAATCTTGACTTTAGACTCTTGGGACTCTTTCTTGGCAGTCCGAGAAAAGCAACCTGCAAAGGAAGATATGTCTAAGGAGGGAACTGGAATCCCGGGGGGCAGTGCGCCTGCAGAGAGGGGAGGGTTTACCTGAGTGATTACGGAGGTTGTTAGGCAAAAGTATGGAGAGAGAAAAAAATCTCAATTTCCTGAGGCTCCTACTGCAAAAGTTAATTTGTAAATTGTTTCCTTGGCATGTCTTGGCTCCTCTCCTTGCCTCCCTACAGAAGGAGACCATATGGTAAAAATGAAAGGCTCCAGGGCTAAAATCAGATCTGGGCTGAGTCCCAACTTTGCAGGAATTATTTTTTTTCCCCTTTGAGACAGGGTCTCATAGATCCCAGGCTGGCCTCGAACTCACTGTGTAGCCAGGGTGACCTTGATTTTTTGATCCTCCTGCTTCTCCTCCAAGTTACAGGCACTCATCACCACACCTGGTTTTATGCAATCGAACCCAAGGCTTTGGGCATGCTAGGCTACCAGCTGAGCTACAGTCCCTAGCCCAAGAATCCAAAGTCTTTGTACTGATCTAGCCTAGAGCTTCCGTTTCCATGTCTGAGGAGCAAGGAATGGAAATGCTCTGCTCTGTCCCAGGGAGGGGAACAGGTGTTTGAAATACACTCAGCTCTCTGCAGAGGCTGAAGTTGGACTCTGACGTGATTACTGATGTTTGTATGTTCACAATATACCATGAAATGAAAAGAATAGTTATAAAGAAGTATGTATTATGTAAGTTCAATTTTTGTTTAATGTGAATATCTACTGAGAAAATAGTCCAAAGTAATTGCATGAAATGGCAAGCAAACGTTGTCCTCGAGCAGGGAAATACCCAAAATACAACCCAACAGAAACCGAATCTATTACCTTTGAAATCAGAGAGTATGCGTGTTACTGTAGAACTTTTTTGGTGGGGGTTGAGGGTGGGGCAGCAAGGGTAGCAAGGTCTCATGTAGCCCAGGTTGGCCTAGAGCTTTATCTCTGACTCCTGTCCCTCATGCCTCCCCTTCCCCGGGGCTGGAGTCATAGGTGTCCACAGTCACATTTGATGCCACTGCTGCTCTTGAAAGCTATCTATCCCACAGGGTATTTTACAGCACGTACCTAGGGTGCAACTCAAGCAAAAGCTCAAGGAAGATGGAAAATGAAGTGATGTGTACCATCTGCTGGTGTGTCGCCAGCCCGCATTGCTCCTGAGCACCCGAGGTGTGCCTAGTCTCATACCTGAGATATACGAATATTTTTATACTGATTGTGATAAGGTGAAAATCTTTGGGATAAGTTGATCTAAAGATGATTTACTAAGTGCATTTTGTGTGCTTCTTTTCTTTTCTTTTTCTCTTCTTTGTTGTTTTGAGACAAGGCCTCATTACGTAACTCTGGCTAGCCTGGAACTCAGTGTGTAGACCAGGTTGGCCTTGACCTCACAGGTTTGCCCGCCTCTGCCTTTCAAATACTGGGGCTGGCTTGTGTGCCACCATGACTGGCTAGTTTCCGTTTTCTTTAATAAGGAGACTACGGGGCTGCACCTTCAGTTACACGTGTGGCTCGCATTTGTTATTTTGTTCACCTTTTAAAAAAAGATGTAGTAGAGTGTCATATACCCAGGCTAGCCTTGAACTTACCGTATATCCAAAGGTGACCTTGAACTCCCACTCCCCACCCCCATCCCATCTCTACTTCTCAAGTTTATGACTCTTGAATAGTATTTATACAGATAATATAAACTTGGCTGAGATGAAAGGCAAGTGAAAAAAATGGAGTGGAAAAATACCAAGGCGAGCCCTATGATTGAGTCTGGGTAGCAGAGTGATGGGTGGGATTTTCAGTTTCTGACGCTCTTGTGTGCCTTCCAAAGGTCCTGTGGGGTATAGATACCCATATGATAATCCAGAAAAGGACAAGAGGGTTCCAGGCTCTCTTCTGCACCCCAGTCAAAAGCTATCCTTTCTTCTGACGATGTGACTGCTCTTTCCTGAATTCAAATCTGAGGTACCAACTCGCTGAGCTTCTCCCTTGAAGCTGGGTGTGGAGGGAATAGTGTGCCGCCCTGCTCGCTCTCCTTGAGGGGCAGGGGTCTGTTCTCTACAGAAAGGGAACCTAAGGTGGGAGGCATGTGAGAAGCAGCCTGGCTCAGAGCTTCCCCGGGCAAGGAAGTGACTCACCGCTGAGTCAGCCCCACCGCCCTGCTCTCATTCTTGGTATTGTTCCACGTGGCTGCTTCTCTCTGTCACCTTTCTCCCCTGAACCACATGTGTGGCCTTGAGGTGGCCCCTGCACACCTTACAGAGAAAGGATCCTGGCCACTGGTCGTGTAAAGCCCCTCATTTGTGGCGGCACCTCACCTTAGTCTGCTGTTCTGCTCTCAAACACGGTCGTTCCACATGGGGCTTATCAGCGACCCTACTCTACAAAGGGGAAAACAGACTCCCAGAGGCTCAACACTCAGAGCTCAGAGAAGAAGAGGCTGGGACTCCAATTCAGGCCTGCCTCCAAAGCCTGAGCCTCAGACGGCGCTGGATTCCCTGGTTTGTGTTTTGTGGAGCTCTCATCCAGGTCTGCCCCAGAACATATTTGAAGAAATGAACTCTTCCATGTTCCCGTCATCTGGCCAGAGTCCTCATCTGTTCTTCTTGCCCTCTCACAAAATACGGTTTCTGGGGCAAAGTCTCTGAGTCTTATGCCTGGGGCTAGGAGAGTAGCTCCTCAGCAGAATGTTTGCCTGGCATGTGTGGGACTCTGCCAGACACTCACGCTAACGTACGAATTCAGTCCACCTTAACTCCTTGAAGAAGGACCTGCAGGTGAAGTTCTTTCCACCGGTGAGAGACTAAAAGGAGCTTCTGCCACTGAGAAACACGTAGGGGGAAAAGAACGTCCACGCTTCTGCTCCCTTCAGAACCAGGCCACAAGCCACTCTCGGCCTTCTCCCAGAGCCCAGACTTGGTTTCAGCTTATTACCTAAAGTGGGTGAGGTCAGGACCGAGTAAGCTGATGCTCATGTGGTATGGCTGCCCCAAGAGTACCACCCCCTCACAGATGCCACCAGTCTGGAGTTACACCTGGGGACTAAACATCCCTCTTCATTTTAAGCTTGTTTATCTTTTGGTAATACAATGTTTTATACATAATACAGTCACATGAGTCAAAAGTGACATACAGTATGCACATATACACTCACTGGAAAATAGTTCCTATCAAGTTTTATTTCTATCCAGTTCCTACCCCAACTCCAGCCTCCACTCAGGCTGCCCTGGAACTCACAGAGATTCACCTGCCTCTGACTCTTGAGTGCTTGGATTAAAGGTGTGCCACTGTGTGACCGGTCTCTACTCTTTTGTTCTATTTTCAGTTTCCGTGCGTGCGTGACTGTGTGTGTGTGTAAACACACACATGTGTACCCACTATAAGTCCTTCCTTTTGAATTTATTTTCCATTATGTTTTATGCTTGTTTGTACAGAAGTGTGTGTGTGGGTACCTGTGGCACCTGTCAGATCCTGTGAACCTAGAGGAACAGGTGCTTGTGAGCTGCCCAATGCAGATGCTGAGAAGCAGACTCCAGACAAGAGGAACAAGCTCCCTTAACCACTGAACCACATCACAGCCCCCACCATGTTTCTTTTAAAATCAAAGCTGGGCGGTGGTGGTGCACACCTTTAATCCCAGCACTTGGGAGGCAGAGG
>LOEQ01000104.1:853222-876668 GCA_001685075.1 Bramus lutescens | reverse complement strand
TCTCTCTCTCTCTCTCTCTCTCTTTCTTTCTTTCTTTCTTTCTTTCTTCTTTTTCCTCTTCTTTTTTTTTGAGCTAGGGTCACATACACACCCAGCTGGCCTCGAACTTGGTACTCAGCTTTAGCCACAGATGACCTTGAATTTCTGCTCTTCTGACCCCTCCCACCCCTCCCCCACCTCCCAGTTCTGGGTTTACAGGCATATGCCACCATGTAGCTTTTATGTAGCACTGAGAAGTGAAGCCAGGGCTCCATGCTACATCCTCAGCCCTCTTGGTTTTTCCCTAGCAAGTAAAGAAACCTTTGAGGTAGGAGTTCTGATTGACTCTTTTTCAGGCACGGAAACTGAGGACCAGGAACAGAGCTGGCATCTCCACAGCTGGAACACAGGAGGGGCTGACTTCCTATCTTGTGTTCTTAATCACTATTTAAATAGGTCTCTCCTCCCTTTCCAAGGATTTCTCCTGCTCTAGGGAAGAGAAAATTCTGCTTCCTCCCAGCTATCTGCAGCTAGACTCTCTAAGGTCTGCTTATCTGACTTACCTCTCCTTGGCTATTAGTACTAACAAAGTCGTTCCAAAATAAGCATCCATACTTGCTACAAATGTTGAACCCCTGTCTGTTTCAGACTGTTGTAGACTTGGTAGCGAACAAAACAGGCACAGATCCTTGCCTCGTGGGCTTCACAGTAGGTGTAAGAACACACACACACATAAAGCATATTGGATAGCCAGGTGATAGTGGTTCACAGCTTTAATCCCAGTACTTGGGAAGCAGAGGCAGGAGGATTTCTGAGTTTGAGGCCAGGCTGGTCTACAGAACTAGACTGATCTATAGAGCGAGTTCTAAGACAGCCAAGGCTACACAGAGAAATCCTGTCTCCAAAAATAAAAGCAAACAAATGAACAAACAAACAAACAAAAAGCATATTTGATGATAAATACCTAAGAGAGAGAGGACAGAAGGACTGGGCTGTCAATCAGCTGGTAGAGCACTTGCCTGGTTCTATCCCCATACTGCATGGGCCAGTCATAATAGTGCATGCCTGTAATCTCAGCACTCAAGAAGCCAAGGCAGGAGGATCTAGAGTTCAACAAGACCCTGTCTTGAGGAAGAGGAAGGAAAAAGAAGAGACTTAGGGAGTGTTGGAGAAAAGGTAGATTTTTAGACAGAATGGATAAAGCAGGCTTTACTAGGAGATACCAGACTTACGGGTGTAAGGGCAGTAAGTGAGCTGTGTAGAGGGAAGAGCATTCATAACAGAGAGAAAGACAACTGTGAAGCCTTGGGTGCCTGGTGTGTGTTCAGGAATGGGGGAGGAGGCTCGAATAGTCTTAGTAGAACATGGGAGAGCAAGAGAGGAGTGCGGGAGATGAGAAAGGGAGGGAGATGGACTCAGAGAGAGTCAAGGGACCATCAGGAGGACATTGGGTTTATTCTGAGTGGAAAGAGAAGGCACTGAAGGTGTTGAGCTCCAAGCAGAGTTGCAGCAGGAGTGGTATCAGCACCTTTAATCCCAGCACTCAGGAGACAGAGGCAGGTGGATCTGCAAAGTGAATTTCAGGACAGCCAGCGCTACAAAGGGAAACCTTGTCTCAAAACAAAAACAAGAAGCTTTGTTTTTTGTTTTTTAAAGACAGGATCTCTCTATAGTCCTGGCTAGCCTAGAATTTGCTATGTAGACCAAGCTGTCTACTAAGTATTGGAATTAAAAGTATGTGACACCATATTAGACAAGACTTGAGTTTGTTTTATTTAGGGGGGGTGTTTTGTTTTGAGACAGCGTTTCTCTGTGTAACAGCCCTAATTGTCCTGGAACTAGCTTGGCAGACCAGGCTGGCCTTGCACTCACAGAGATCCACCTGCCTCTGCCTCCTGAGTGCTGGGACTAAAGGCTTATGCTACCATCACGGGTCAAGACTTGTTTCTTAACAGTGTCCCTCTGACTATAGTGTCAAGAACAGTCTGAGGGAGGCCAGGTTGAGAATATTAATAATCCAAGTGAGAAATTATCAGGAAAGCAGCTTAAGGAAAGAGGTCTGAGGATTGTGCCCTGGCTTGGTTCACGCGTAGGAGACAAGAAGTCTGCAGAAAGGCTCACAAAGGAGATCCGGGGAAGCCCAGAAGCAGTTCAGGGAAGAGAAGCAGACCAATTGTGTCAAAAGCTTCTGATTGGTGGAAGAACAAAAGGGCTGAAATGCCAGCTGCCACATCAAAACAACTGCTTACTTTACTCAAGTATGGTGGTAAATGGCCCTAATCCCAGTGCTCAGAAACCTGAGGCAGGAGGATCACTGACAGTATGGGACAAGCCTAGGCTACATAGTTCCCAAAACAACAACAAAGAACATATGTCATCAGACAACCCTTGCTTGAATCAATTTTGCTGGGTGTGGTGACTTCCCAGCAGTTGGGAAGCAGGAGAACCAAGAATTTGAGGTTATCCTTGGCTATATGGGGTCAGCCCAGACTACATGACTCCCTGTCTTGGAAAAATTAAAGAAAAAAAAAAGCTCTTTTATTTAGTCTAGAAGTATCAATTTTTTTCACCAATGACCTGGGGAGGGCAGGACCCTGTGTACCAGAGTTCTGTGTTCTATTCTGTACCCAGACTTCTTCCTCTCCTCGCCGCCTTTGCTGAGATCTGAGGGTTGACTCACCAGCCAGGGGACGCTTGGTCCTGGGTTGAAACTCTAGAACGTGACAGCTTTAGATTTGGTGAGGAGATTAAGCTGCTGCAGGCTTTGCAAGGGAGGACTGAAGAGCTGACCTGAGGGTGATCGAGAAGGGAGACACAGAGGCCTCTGTGGAAAGGGAAGGCAGATGGTACTCTTTAAAAATGCCTGCAGCATTTAGGGAGCAAAGGAACATGTCTTGGGGCTGGCTGGCCCCTTAGATCCTAAGGAGCCGTTTCTACTTGGACCCATCCTGAAGCCCAGACTAGAGTCGAGGCTGGAGATGAGACTCCTGAGCTCTGAGCTTTTCTCTGGCAGGTGGGGGAGACAGGCATGTCAGAGCCTGGGAACTGGGAGAGAAGAGATGAGAAAAGATGGCTGGTATTCCCTGGGGGTGAGGCTAAGGAAACTGTCTGAAGAGCAGTGAGGGCTACCATTATTTTTTTTTAAACTTTTGATTGATGTATACATGGCTAATGGGAATTGCCTGTTTGGGATCTTACGTAAATGGGTCCCTGCTCTTGCACACAGTCATATGTCTTTCACTCTTGCTATTGGGAAGCCTTCCATTATGGCGCTGGAATTATCAGTTGATCACTTCAGCTGCTGATGGACATTTAAGCTGCTCCCCTCTGGGGACCATTACTAATAGTGTTGGTATGAGCACATTTGGACAGGTCTGATAGTTGTCACTCCCCTCCCGTCAACAGCTAACTTCCAAAATATTCAAAATTGTAGAGAAGTTGAAACAATTGTACATGAATATCTGCCTATAAACCACTATATTCTTTTTGGTGGGGAGACAGGGTCTTATCCTTAGCCCAGGCTGGCCTAGAACTATATACCTAGGCTGGCCTCAGATTTGTGGAGATCTTCTTGGTCCAGCCTCTGAGTGCTGGGATTATAGGTGTTTGCCACCAAACCCAGTTCATAGTTGTCTTTGTGGGCATAGGCTTTCATTTCTCTTGGGTTGCTATGTTATAATGCTGAGATTGCAGCATTATAGACATACACACATGCACATACCACACACACATCACACATACTATAAACACATACCACATACACACACATGCACACACATATACACCATACATATATCATACACACCACACACACACATCACATCACATATGCATACACATAAACACCATACACAGATTACATACAGATTACACACACACACACACACACACACACACACACACACACACCTTTTCTGTTTTAGGTCATCCTCATTTTTCCTGACAATAAGTTTCTATCTAGCACAACTTCTCTTCACTCAGAGCAGCTTTGCTTAGAGTTCAAGTCCACTGGTAATGAATCTTGGGTCTCTGTTCCATTTTTGTTTATTTCCTTGTTTTTTAAAGACAGGGTTTCTCTGTGTGTAGCTGTGGCTGTCCTGGAACTAGCTCTGTAGAAGAGAGTGGCCTCAAACTCAGAGATCCACCTGCCTCTGCCTGGGAGTGCTGGGATTAAAGGCGTGCGCCACCACTGAGCTGAATCTTGGTTTCTGTATTTCTCATCTCTTTTTAATTTCCCATGACTCCTGCTCTGGACCGTGCTCATCTGCTTCCTAGAAGCCGTTGGGGAAAGTTTGTTCCGTATGAGTCTTCTACTGGTGCCTTGGGGGAACACAAGGAAAAACATCCCCCTGGGGCAAAGCATTGGCCAAAGAGGGCAGCACTGCAGGACAAGAGGTTCCTCAGAGATACAGGGTCATCCTGAGGGGCAAGTGGGAGCAGAAGGGGTTAGACAGCATACAAATGACCCTGTTCTTCACTCCAGAAGTTTCCGAAGATTTATGCTCAGGCCTGTTAACTGGGCATTGGAGAGAAAGTGCCTGAGGACTGGGGACATTCAGCTTAAATATAGGAGACCCTGGTTTAACTGATCACTACTATGATGTGCAGGTGAACTTTCAGTTCTTTGGGCCCCCATCCAGACCCTAGATGTCTTACTGTTCAGCCAAGGCATGCGAAAACTTGGCAAAACTGACGTCCTTACCCCACTGGGTAGATGGGGTCCTGCTGAATCTGATGCCTTCCAGGGTGCAGGAAACATGTCAAAACAGCGAGCCCTCTCTCACTGTCAGCAATTCTTTCCCAGAGTCACTGGTAGTTCGGGTCACCAAAGATGGGACAGATGGTATGGGCGCTACTTTTAGCTTTACCTATGAAGAATCGGTTCTGGCTTCCAGGGCCAGGATGAAGGGCACGCCAATGAGGCGAGAGAGAGAGAGAGAGTCTCTCTCTCTCTCTCTCTCTGCCTTGCTTTTGGTTTGTTGTGTTCCATGAACCCAGGCAGTAGGATGGACAAGTGACAACCCTAAACTGGACACCCCACTTAAGATGTGCATCGCCTATATCACCCCTTTTAAAGGCAGGGTCTTGCTTTGTAGCCCAAGCTAACCTTGAACGCATCACATCTGCCTGCTTTAGCCTCCAGAGTACTGATATTACAGGTTTGAGTTCCCATGCCCAGCTACCCATCTCAGTTTGAACAAGTCAGGAAGTGACTCCAGGTCCCACTTCCCTTATCTATGAGATGGTAGTGCAATTAACTTTTAAAACCATGTCATTAAGAAAAAAAAAGCAACAAAACACTTGCCCTCAGGAGACAGAGGCAGGTAGGTCTTAGTGAACTCCAGGCCAGCTAGGGTAATAGTTCATTGGAGAGAGCATGATGAGCAGATGATGATTGTCCTAGGTTCAAATCCTCAGCAGCCTTTATATTAAATAAGTAAAGAAATAATTGCAGGCCAACTTTATTTCCCTTAGTCTCAATCATGACAATAGATTTTAGAATATGTTCATCATTGGTGTGGGAAGTCCTTCTGTATATGTGTTGTTTTTATTGGTTAATGAATAAAGAAGCTGCTTCTGGCCAATGGCTTAACAGAATATAGCCAGGCTGGAAAAGATACACAAAGAGAGAGTAGGAGGAGTCAGAGAGAAGCCATGTAGCCCCGCCAGAGACAGACACTGGATGGAACCTAGCCCGTAAGCCACAGCCATGTGGCGTTACACAGATTAATAGAAATGGGTTAAATTAAGATGTAAGAGCTAGCTAATAAAAAGCTAGAGCTAATAGGCCAAGTAGTGATTGAATTAATACAGTTTCTGTGTTATTTCGGGAGTCTGGGGGGCCAGGAATGAACAAGCAGTCTCCCAACAACACATCATGTTGTAAAAACAAAACTTTGTTTTTTCTTTCTGAGACAGGGTTTTTCTGTGTAGCCCTGGTTGTTCTGGAACTCACTCTGTAGACCAGGCTGGCCTTGAACTCAGAGCTCAGCCTGTCTCTGCCCCCCAAGTGTTGGGATTAAAGGCGTGCACATCTGGCAAAAAGAAGCCCCTTAGCTATCACCCCGCCTTCCTTCATCGCCCTCTCCCACACACAGTCTGCCTCTGTAGACTTACCTGCTCTGGATATTTATATAAATGAGCTTTTGTGACTGTTTTTTTTTTGTCATTTGTAATAGTGTTTGCCGGGCTCCTCCAAGATGAACACATATTAGAATGTTATTACTGGGGCTGACAAGATGGCTCACCAGGTAAAGGGGCATGCCACAAAAGCCCGATGACCTGAGCTTGAGCCTCAGAATCCACAAAAAGTTGATGCAGTGGCTGATGCAGAGGCTCACATCTGTAATTCTTACAGTGAGACAGGAGGCAGAGACAGGATGGTGCACAGAACTCACAAGCCAGTCAGCCTGGATATGCAGAGCAGCAGAAAAAAAGAGAGACCTTGCCTCAGCAAAGACAAAGCAGAGAACTCACACCCAGAGCTGTCCTCTGACCTTGGCATGCACTCATGCACCAACCCCCACACACATATGTATACTCATGTACCCACACACCACACACGCATGTATGCACTCCATATCAACACATGTACATTCATGCATCCACACTCACACACACACAACACACACGCACACACACACGTGCACACACATTTATGCACTCAAATCCACACATATACATTCACGGACCCACACTGATACACACATACACACACACACGCATGCAGGCACTCATAAAAATACCCATACAGACACATGTATGCACCCATGTACATACACATACACACTAATAAAAAGGAGTTGATATTAAAAAACAAACTATGTTTGTTAACTGTTGTTTGAGACAGGTAGCCAAGGCTGGCCTGAAACTTGTTACATAGTCTTGAACTCCTGGTCATTTACACCTCTACTTCCCAACTGCTGAGATTATATGCAAGGTCACCATGATTTTCAAGAATTGTATTATTTTTTATGACTGGACAATATTCTGCTGACAGAGTCAGTGTCTGGACATAATTAATAGAAAACTTAGGCAAAACAGCCTGAGCATACCCTAGAACAGAATAGATGGAGAGCCCTGAGACTGCTTAGTACAGAGTGAAGTGTAAGAATGAAGCTGCGGCTCAGTGGTGAAGGGCTAACCTGGGCTATAAGAGACCCGTCTCAAAGGAATGTGTGTAGCCCAAATTCCAATCCTCACCATGTTTGCCCTTGGAGCAGTAAAATCTTGCCTTTGCCTCTGGGAGATCAGCCTTTTGGCTCCGTATCTACATCAGTAAAAACCTTCCTGGGATGTCACTTGGGTAATTTAATACATTGGCCAAAGCCTTCTTCTCTCCTGGCAAATCAGCAAGTACTTATTAGGCATCAACTGTGTACTCAAGCACAAATCCCGGGACCATCTGAGACCAGTGCAGATGGATAAGCCAAGATGTTTAGGCAGGATCAAAATAGATTGTTGTCAGCCCCACCTGTCCAGGGGCTTCAATGGCTGGGAGCTGGGCAGGTTGGCTCTCTTGTTCTTTGAGTTGGCATTCAGAGCAGTCGGTCACAAGAACACTTGTAGAAGTATTTTCATTTCGAGAACTCCCACGGATGTGAAAGACAAAGGCTGAAGAACAAGTCTCTATTGTGGACGGAGGGCTCTTAGTAACAAAATATAAAGCTTACCCTCGTCAGACTCTGGGTTGGGAAAATAACTGTAAAGTACAACATGGGGAGGCGGTGCAAAGAGACCATTAACCGAGAGTAGCTAATGGGAGTGGAGCAATGTCGAATTCTGCGCTGTGTATAAAAACAGAGCGCACATCTGTTTTCAGGACATACGCATAAATGCATAATTGTAAGTCGACAATGTAAACTTGAAAAAATATAGATAAAGCAAGCTTGCTGGGTCTGTGGGCTCTGCATCTGAGGATTCGGTCACACGTGGGTCAAAATATTAGAGCAAAAACCCACATCTGTGATGAAAATGCACAAACCTTAATGCTTGGTATTTCCCTTTACCAGTACAGTATAATGGAGTTGGGGAGATGGCCTGGTGGTTCAAGTGTTTCTGTGCAAGCACAAAGACCAGAGCTCAGACCCCCAGAAGCCAGAAGTCTTAAAGTTACTACTGTTCCTATTGCTGTGATAAATACTGCGACCAAAAGCAACCTGGGGGGAGGTTTTTTTGTACATTTGCCCACCACAGTCCATCATCAAGGGAAGTCAGGGCAGGAAATCAAGGCAGGAACCTGGAGACCGGAGCTATACAGAGGCCATGAGGCCATGGAGGGCGCTGCTTACTGGCTTGCTCTCCATGGCTTGTTCAGCCTGCTTTCTTATAGAACCCAGGACCACCTGCCCAGGGATGGCACCACCCACAGTGAGCTGGGTCCTCCCACATCAATCCCTAATTAAGAAAATGCAAGACAGGCAGGCAGTGGTGGCACACACCTTTAATCCCAGCACTCAGGAGACAGATACAGGCAGATCTCTGTGAGTTCGAGGCCAGCCTGGTCTACAAGGGAGTTCTAGGACAGCCAGGGCTACATACAGAAACCTTTCTTGAAAACAAACAAACAAATAAACAAACAAAAATGTCCTACAGACTTGCCTACAACCTGATCAAATGGGTCAAAATATTAGAAAAAACACTGTTTGACCAATAGCTTAGGTGTATTCCTAGCTAGCTCTTACATCTTAAATTAACTCATTTCTATTAATCTGTGTATCACCACGAGGCTGTGGCTTACCAGTAGGGTTCCAGGTGTCTGTCTCCTTCGGCAGCTACATGGTGTCTCCTTGACTCTGCCTACTCTCTCTATATATATCTCTGTTCGGATTTCCTGCCTGGTTGTATATGTACTCATAAATTTACTTATGTGTACCTGTGTGAAGTAGGGGAGGAAAGATTTCAAAATCAATAAAATATCAAGTTGGGTGTGTATGGGAGTTCTTTATATTTGTTGTTTCTGAATAAGCAGGTAAAACAGAAGCAGGAGTCAGCTGACTGCCAATCTCCCCTGTGACCAAGCTGCCCCTGTCTCAGTGCTGGATGTGACAAGTGTCTGAGTGATAACATCTGCTAGCAGATGGTTAGGAACCCCAGCACCGTCCAAACTTGGAACTGTCCTTGTGTCCTTGTGAGCAAGCTTCACGCCTTTCTTGTGTCCTTGTGTGAGAACTTTGCATCATCCTTGTTAACCCTCAGAGTGAGACCCTAAAAGCTGCCTCAACTTGATTCTGTCCTTGCCTTGGATCTGGGGACGTATCAGTGGCTGGGAAGTGACTTTGAAAGCCTGGAGACTGAGTTCCTTCTGAGCTGGGCCACAAGACAGAAATCTTTCCTCACCCCCCCAGATCAAAGGCAAAATTCCCCCACATTTCCAAGAACATCTCTGAATCAGAGGTTCAATGTAATTTAATCTGTGCTGCCCTGGAGTGAGAAACTAACACACACACACACACACACACACACACACATGCGCACACACGCATGCACACACACACACACACACACACACACACATACACACAATGCCGCTCAGCCCAGGCATCAGGCCACTGGAACAAGGAGGGCAGATGACATCCCCACAGACTTCAGAAGCAGGCCTTCCGATCAAAGCCGAGAAATGCCCAAGTTAAAACACATGGGGCCTCCGGCTTTCAGAACTCACTAACTCTGAACTCAGAATAGTTTCAATGCCAGTCCAGCCTGGGTATCACCATCTGCGGGCCAGAGCCAACCCACGGACTTCCAATTAGCAGCAAGAGGAAGTAGAGAGGGGAGGGCACTCAGCCCAGGGCTTCAAAGCATAGGGAGTTCAGGGAGATCCCAGCAAAAGCATCAATCACAGGGCGCCTGGGGAGAGCATCCACAGTGAAGATCTTTCTAGTTCTCACGAAAGTGCTCACTGACTGTGATGGCCCACAGCCCAGATGGCCTCCTCCTGAGGACAAAGATGTCCTCCTCCAGCTTTTATGTACATGGGGGTGAGATCAGCCTGCAGCTGGTCACCATTCAGAGATAGCATCCCTGGCTTTCCTGACTACCTGACATAGGCCTGTGGAACACAGGCTCCAGTACAAAGTGAGGTCTCAGCAAACCCCTTCTTGCTTATCAAGTACTGGCCTGAACCCTTTATAATTCTTATAGTAACCCTGTGTGCACAGTACTTTTGTAATCCTCCCTTGACAGATACAGAAACTGAGGGACAGGTGGCAGGAGCTTCCCACTATAGTAGCAGCGTGTCTGAGATAAACCTTTTACTTTTTTTAATTTATTATTATTTTTATTATAAGTAAGTTAATTTGTGCTCACAGCGTTGGAAGCTCCCAGTCAATCATCAATCTGACCCTGCTGCTTTGGATCTGTTTCAGGACAGCAGTCATGCAGGGAAATGTGTTGAACCAACTGGCTTGCATCATGGTAGCCACAAGGCAGAGAGGAAGAATCTCGCTACCCACAACTCTCTTCAAGAACAGGTGCCCAGTGACCTAAGAGGTGGGCCTTTGGGGAATGTTTGAGTCCAAACTTTCTTTCTTAAAGATTTACCTATCATTTGTGTGTGTGCCCACCTGCATAAGTTTATGTGCACTATGTGTGCAGGATCCAGTAGAGACCAGAAGATCCCCTGGACCTGAAGTTAGAGGAGATCAGGAGCCTTCATGTGGGTCCTTGGAACTGAACCCCTGGGTCCTCTGCAAGAGCAGTCAGTGCTCTTAAGCTCTGAGCCATCTCTCCAGCCCCTGATAAAAATCACACTATATTCACACACAACAGCCTCACTTTGAGCGTTCCTCTCATTGGTTTGAAGTTTCCCATTTGATTCTTTGTTATTAATTATTCATTGTTTCCTTTGTAGTGCTGGGAATCAAGCCCTGGGCCTTATACATACATGCTAAGCAAGTGGTCTTCCCCTAAGCTACATCTGTATGTTATAATTTCTTCATCCCCAGTTCTAAGGCTCAAACCTCTGGGGCTCCCTTTGGCCCTTCAGCTCTTGGGAGCTAACAATTTCCTGTTATTGCAAGACTCAGGATCCTTTTACTCTAGGCTTCTTTTGTTAATTTTTAGCCCCCAAATAAGCCCTTTTCAATGCACCTTCTGTTTCCTCCTAGAACTAAGAATGTTGTTTAAAAAAGAAATCATGTACAAAGTCTCTATTTGGCATAAGCCAAAAAAATGAAACCTTGATCATAGAATTTGGGGCAAAAGGCAGTCTGAAGAGAGACACTATTTTGGAAGGGGGAGGTGTGTGGGTGTCTTTCAGTGCCTTAAAATCCAACATCAAGACACATCACATTAATTTGATTTTCTTCAACAGACACTTACTGGGAGCCTGGTGCGTTCCAGAAACACTGCCCTGATTGTGGGTACCCAGAACCATCAAGAGCAGGACCCAAGTCCCAGAACCTCACTGTTAGGGACACTCAGCCCATGGCAGGATGAAGGTCTTGCAGTGCAATTAAATGTGACAGGCAGCCAAGCAAGGCAAAGCCAGAAAGATAAGGGCCTAATCAGAGGGCAGACAGGACAGTGGGAGAAGGGCAGGCCCAGCCTCTGCTCCATCACTGGGGATCTGGGAGGACCTTGTGGGGTGAGGGAGGAGGTCACACAGGTCCGTTGGCATCTCAACTCCAAGCCACAGCAGCCCCTCTCTGTAGCCACTGCTGGAAACCCCAGAAGTTGTGTTAGTACCTGCCCTGGGCTGCCATGGGATTTCTTCCCCCATTTGGCTTCTGCTGGCCAGGAGCTGAACACAGCCACCTCCCAAACATTAATAATAATAATAATAATAATAATAATAAAACTTAGAAACTTAGAGTCAGTTTCAGTCAGGCCTGGAGGCACAGGTCTATAATTCCATTCACCAAGGGATCATAAGTTTAAGGCCTACCTGGGCAATTTAATGAGACCCCATTCCAAACTACAAGAGGTTACCAAAAAAGTAGACTAAGAGACAACTCAGAGGTACAGTACTTGTACGAGGCTCTATGTTCAACTCACAGTTCTGAAAATAATTAAATAAAAAATTAGCTTGGCATAGCCATCAGTACCCTCAGCACTTCTAGGCTGCAGCAGAGGATTGTAAGTTCAAAGCCAGCTGGGGCTTCACAGAGAGACTATTTCTCCAAAAAGCCAAAATAATAATTATAACTAAAATTATTATTATTGAAGTTTTCTCCTCAAGGAAGGTAGCAGTTGGGAATATGAAAACATGAATTTGGAATTTGGTTCCGGGCCTCAAACTCTCTGGTTTCACCACTACCTGCCTGTGGTTCATTAGTGCTGACTGTCAGCTCTTGGCGAGTTAGGTTTTCCCTCTGTGAGTGAGGATGATACCAGGGCCTCTTTTGTGGGAGCACTACAAAGTTTTCCTCGGTGGGAGACTCCACAGAGTGCTAAGTGTCACTGCTGCCTGGGTGTAGATGCTGCTATTCTAATTAATTTGATGTCAAGGTGTGTAAGTGCTTGGTGTTCAGCCTGACAAAATTCTCTATATTCAGTCTTGGACGAGTCCCCTCGGCTGAGCCTCAGCTGCTCAGCTCTAGCAAGGGAGGATAGACCAGTGCATGAATGAGAAGCTTGACCGTGTGTGTGTGTGTGTGTGTGTGTGTGTGCACGCGCGCACGTGCGAGCACGTGCAAGTGTGTGTATGTGCATGCATGTGTGTGTGTGTGCATACACGTGTGTGCGTGTGTGTGCATGCGTGTGTGCATATGCATGCATGTGTGTGCATACGTGTGTGTGTGTGTGTACGTACACACATGGGCACACATGGAGGTTCAAGGACAACTCAGGGCCATGTCTCTCCTTCCACTTGTGGGTTCTGGGGCTCAAACTTAGATGGGCAAGCTTGTGAGGTAAGCACTTTTATCACAGAGGCATCTTGCCAGCCTTAAATTAGGATTTTTAAAATTGATTTTTTGTTTATTTTTATGGGTATATGTGTGTGCACGCATGTGAGTGCAGTTGTCAATGAGGCCAGAAGAGGGCATCATATCCCCCGGAGCTGGCTTTACAGGCAATTATGAGCCATTTGACATGGTGCTGGGATCCAAACTCCAAGCACAGCCAGCATTCTTCACTGCTGAGCCATCTCTCTGGCTCCGTAAATTATGATTTTTAATAGGCTTCTTCTTCTGCAGAACACTTCTGGATTTAGTGAAGAATTGCATAGATAGCAGTTTCCATGTGCCCCAAGACCAGGGCCTTCTTCCATCATCTTATACTGATATATTTGCTATGAGTGACACACCCAAGTTGATGTAGGATTATTAATTTAAGTTCATTGTTCATTGAGCTTTCCTAATATCCTAGCCACCTTTTTGTGTCCTAGAATCCCATCACCCAGGATATCACGTTACATTGGATTGCTGTTGTTTTATTTTTCTCCTTAGTTTCCTCTTGGCTGTGAAATTTTCTCAGTTTCCTTATTTTGATTACTTTGACAATTATTCTAATTTTTAAATTAAAAAAACTATCAATTGCTTTATTTCACTTACCACAATGCCCTCTAAGTTCTTCTATATTATGGTATGTGTCCTAATTTTCTTTCTTATTTAAGATAAAGAATATTTCATTGTATTACTTTTAGTTTTTGAGACAGGGTCTTACTTCAGAGCCCAGATTGGCCTCAAAATCACCGTGGAACTTCGGGTTGATCCTGAGCTTGTGATCCTCCTACCTCATTCCTGCTGAGTGATGAGATTGTAGGCAGGGGCCACGCACTACATCCAGTTCTCTCTGTATGCATCGTGGATGTCGCATGCTGTTTACCCGTTCATTTATCAGTTGGCAGGAGTTATTCTACCTTATGGCCACTGCTGTGCTCTGTGCACATGGACGTGCAGACAGCTCTCTGAGGTCTCACCTTAGTTCTTCCAAGTCTGTGTCCACAAGTGAAATGGCTGGTTCACTCTGTGGTTTTGTTTTGAATGAGCTTAGGAACTATCAAATTCTGGGTTACAATGGCTGTATCTCTTCATACTTCTTTCAGCAGCAGCCAACTCCAACTTCATGTCCTTGTCTGTATACAATTTTCTGTTTTATTTTTAAATAGTACTGGGGTTTGAACTCAGGACTTTGTGCATGTTAGGCAAGCACTCTATCACGAAGCTACATCTATTTCTCATTTTCTGAGACAGCATCTCATTATGTGGTCCAGGATATCCTTAAACTCAGTGAGCTCAGCCTGCCGCTACCTCCCTAGTTCTAAGATAAAGGGTGTGTACCACGAGGCCCAGCTATTTTCTGGTTCTTTTGATAGGAGGAACTCTAATGTCTATATGGTGGTATTTTATACCTTTGATTTGAATTTCCATAATAATTAATAATGGTTTGGTGCATTTTTTTGTAGGATTGCTGCATGCTTCTGGCTGATCTAGAATGTTCTGTGTAGACACAGACCATTCTCAAATTCATAACAACCTTCCTGCCTCACATGTGCTGGGATCACAGCTGTATAACACCATACTCAGCTCTTTTTCCATTGGTTGTTGTTGTTTTGGTTTTGGTTTTTGGTTTATCAAGACAGGGTTTCTCTGTGTAGCCCTGGCTGTCCTGAAACTCACTTTGTAGACCAGGCTGGCCTTGAACTCACAAAAAGATCTGTCTGCTCTGTCTCCCAAGTAACAGTATTAAAGGCATGTGGCTCCACTTTCCAGTTTCTTTGTCTGTTTTAAAGATCAGGTTTGTGTGTGGTATCATAGCTATTTATATAGTCTAGATATTTGATCCTTGTGAGACATGGGATTGGCAAGTACTTCCTCTCAGTTCAAAGACTATTGTGGTACTCGGTTGTGGTATTGTGCCCCAGGGATCCTCCTGTCCCTTCTGCCCATAAGCCACCATGGCCAGTTTTTTATGTTAATGCTAGAAATTCAATTCAGGTCCTCAAGCAAGCACTTTACCATCTCCCTAGCCATTTATTTGTTTGTTTGATTGTTTATATACATAGCCTTAGTCTGGCCTTGAACTCTAAAACCTCCCACCTCAGCCTCCTGAGAGCTAGGATTACAAGCATTTAAGCACTACACCTGGCTTGTACAAGTCTTTCTATGGACATAGATTATTTTTATATCTCTTGGGAAAATACATTTTCATTCATTTTTAATCCAGCAGTATTCAGCACTCAGTACTATACACAGAAGGTATTGGATAAAACGAATGGAGTCCCAGTCCCTTTGGGTATCAACCATGATTTCACATGATAAAGGGTGGCCACTTCCAAAGATGAGGGTGAATGTCCGTGGTAAAGGCTGGACAGAAGCAAAGAGCATTGGAGGTGCCCAGTGAATCTGTTCAGAGCGTCGAATGTGGACAGGCTTTGAGAAGAACCAAGATATGGAGGCAACGGGTAGGGTTCCTCTTGCAAGTGACAGAGACTTCTCTCCCACATGCTAAGTGGACACAGATGGTGTCCGCACTGGTATCCCAACCAGGGACACTGCAGGTTTGGGAGGCCCAACTACAGCAAAGATCACCATACTGGATGCTTGTGCTTAACTGGTGAAATTTTACATCTTGCACTTATTGAGAAGTATTAATATCCTTTTCCCCCTCACTAAATCCTTTCCCATCTGGCATTTGTCCTGACCACAGTAATCCAGAAAAAGAGACAGTACAGTGTAACCGAGTCTTTCTCTGTCCTGACAGCCAGTTCCCAAATCATGATACAGAGACTTATTACTGATTATGAAAGCTTGGCCAATAGCTTAGGCTTATTTCTAACTTGCTCTTATAACTTAAATTAACCCGTTTCTATTATTCTATATGCTACCATGTGGCTCATGACTCTGCATGGCTCATTTACTCCCTGTCTTTTGGCACTTCTGCCTTCTTCTTCCCAGCATCCTCTGTGCCTGAAAATTCTGTCTAGCTATTGGCCATTCAGCTTTTTATTAAACCAATCAGAGTCACACATCCTCACAGTGTACAAAAAGCTTATTCCACAACAGTACAGTGATATTTTCTCTTTGGTGCTGGAAGATGTTGTGTGTGTAGTTGGGGGAAAATCTGGTTTTCTGCCATTAGCTGGCCATGTGTGTCTCTGTCTCTAAAGTTCTTGCCAGTCTGAGACACTATGGCATGATAAAGCCTTCATGAATCAATATATTTCTCTTATGACAAAGGTTTTTGTGTTTGCTGAAGACAGTTAGGGAGTTAGAAAGTACAAAACAAGGGTGCAGAAGAAAGCAGGAAGTTGCTCAATTTCACCACCAGTTGGTTTTACTAATATTTACTGGGTTGTTTAGCAAAGGATCCAGCAGCCTGAAACAGATGTAAATGGTTTTATTTTTTATTTTTTGGTTTTTTGAGACAGGGTTTCTCTGTAATTCTGGAGCCTGTCTTGGAACTAGCTCTTGTAAACCAGGCTGACCTTGAACTCACAGAGATCCGCCCGCCTCTGCCTCCCGAGTGCACCACCACCACCCAGCAAATGTTTTTAATTTTAAAAATTACATAGTGTGTATGTGGGGTAAGAAGCACGTGCGCGTAGAGTAGGCAGGCGGGATCAGAGGAGGACATACGAGAATCCTTTCCCTCCTTCCAACATGGGAGTTCCAGGAGACAATCTCTGGTTGTCAGACTTGGCAGCAGGTGCCTTTACCAACTATGCCACCTGCTCTAATATTTATCTTATGTGTGTGGGCGTTTTGTCTGCACGTGTCTCTAAGAGGGCACCTGACCATCTGGAACAAGAATTATAAGCAGTTCTGAACCACCTTGTGGGTGTTGGGAATCAAACCCATGCCCTTTAGAAGGACAGCCAGTGCTCTTTACTGCTGAGCCATCTCCTCAAGCCCCTAGGATAATTTCTATAAGTAGGTTAATTAGTAAGCACACCTACCAGGATGTAGGAGGCATGGTCACAATGGCACATATTCCTGCCTTTCTTTATGTCCCTCCACAACACATATGCATAGGTCAAGATTGTGCTGTTCTTCCCAGCAGGCAGTAGCTAAGCATGACTATGTACAGGTAAAGGAGATAACTTAAAAGAAATAAACAACCCAGAGCCTAAGATGCAGCGCACACATTTCAAGCTCAATGAGCACACATAGCTAGGGCTCCCAGGAACCGGTGATGGAGAAAACACTTCCTTCACCTCAGAAACTGGTCCAGAATAATGTTCGCTTGATGCCAATCATCAAGAGAATCTGGGGTGGTTTCCAGGTTCCTTTCTGAGCATTTATGGATTGTTGCTTAAAAGCAGCCTTGAGGCCAGGCCGTGGTGGCACACACTTTTAATTCCAGCACGGAGGAGGCAGAGACAGGAGGATCTCTGTGAGTTCAAGGCCAGCCTGGTCTACAGAATGAGTTCCAGGACAGCCAGGACTACACAGAGAGAAACCCTGTCTCAAAAACCAAAAGGTGCTTTAAAAGTTTGTGTCTTATGCCTTCAGCCATCTGTGAATAAGCTAGACTATGGGATTCTTCAGGGCCTGTGCCGCAATCCTGCATTTGAATTCAATTCTGTATTAAGAATGTCTGTACACAGGGCTGAGGAGAACTGGAGGGAAGGCCTAGCAGCTAAGGGTGCTTTCTGTGCACCCAGCTAAAAAGCCAAATGTGTTCCAGGGCATGCCAGTGACTCTGGCCCTGACAGAAGTGGAGAGAAGAGGATTACTAGGCTTGTTGGCTGTCTATGGGTTTAGGGAGAGACCCTGTCACAAAGAAACACAAGGATAACAAAAGAGACACAAGGTGTCTTGCTTCTGTGCACAAACAGGTGTGAAAATACACTAACCCCCCCACACACACACACAGAGTTATTCAAGCCTGGCATGGTGGTGCATGTCAAAACCTTTTTTGGCCAGGGATTTGGCAGGGGGGACTACCACCTGGCCCAAGAAGGCATCTATTGAATCCCCTTGGAACTGGAGTTACAGGTGGTTGTGACACTATGTGGGTGCTGGGAATTGAATCTTGGTCCTCGGCAAAAGCAGCTATTAAAATAAATAAATAAATAAATAAATAAATAAATAAATAAATAAATAAAGTACAATGTTCTGCCTGCATGTATTCCTATATGCCAGAGAGGGCACCAGATCCCATTATAGATGCATGCAAGCCACCATGTGGTTGCTGGGAATTGAGCCCAGGACCTCTAGAGGAGCAGCCAGTGTTCTTAACCTCTGAGCCATCTCTCCAGCCCTTGTTGAATGGCTTTAATCCCAGCACTTGGGAGGCAGAGCAAGCAGATCTCTGTGAGTTCAAGACCAGATTGGTCTACAGAATGAAGCCCTGTCCCAAAAAAAAACCAAACAAACCAAAAATAAATAAATAAATAAAAAATAAAAAAATTTTAAAACCCACAAAAATTTATACAGTAGTGAAATATGGCAGAACAAGTCTGTAATTCCAGCAACATTTTGGAAACTGAGGCAGGACAGCAAGTCTGACATTAGCCTCCTGGGTTACATCCTAGCAGTCAAGGCCATCCTGAACTACAGGAGGGAGGGAGGGGGAGGAAGAGGAGGAGGAGGGGGAAGGTGGCAATTGCCGATATAGCTCAGTCGGCAGAGTCCTTGCCTAGCATACCCGGTGGCAGTCCTCTGTAAATCCACCCTGAGGTTTTATGTTGACACAGGCCTGTAATGTAAGCACAAGGAGGTGAAGGCAGGATGACCAGAAGTTTGAGGCCAGTGCAGGCTCATGAAACCCTGTCTCAAAATAACCAGATATAAATCTCCACATCGTCTTGGAGTATAGCTGACAAGCACAATGGTGGAGCACCTCCCAAAAATGCATGAGGCGCCAGGTTCACTCAAGCACCAGGTAACAAGAACAACCACAAAACAGGGGTCCTTTGGGGCGTGGGACTGTAGCATAGAGGTAGAACTCTTGCCTAGTGAGCATGAGGCCCTGAGTTTGATCCCCAGCACTTCCTCAAAACAATATTAATGGTCTCTGATACACAATAACATTGACAATAAATAATAATTAAAAACAAAAGTCATGACAGACAGTGAAGTTACAACCCTGAAGGTTGTTGGCAGGAAAACATGAGTCCTTCCAGGTTGAATCTGTCTGTCACAGACAATTACACACCACACCATCAGTGTGCAGCCTAGATACCAGGCACTATGCTGTCCAGTGGGCTTTAAATTCTTTTGTTCCATTTTTGCTTATTTATATCATGTTTGAGTGTGTGTGGTGTGAGCACACACCACAGCATACTTGTAGAAGCTAGAGGACAGTTTGTAGGAATCTGTTCTCTTCTTCCAACATGTGGGTCCCAGGGATTGAACTTGGGTCCTCAGACTTGGCAGCAAGCGCCTCTACTCTCTGAGCCATCTCACCAGCCCAGGCTTTTATTTCTTTGCAGTAACATCTCAGACATTTTATTCTAGTGGTAAGCACTTGTCCGTTTTTGTTTTCTTTTCTTTTTCCTTTGTTTTGTTAGCTGGTTGGTTGGTTTGGTTTGGTTTGGGGAGGCAGATTCTCACTTTGTAGCCCAGCCTAAGATGGAACTTTCAACAACTCTCCTGCCTCCTCTTGATTGCAGATGTGCCCTACCACACCTGCCTTGCATGTGCTCTTTCTTTACAGATCAGCGGAGCCCCAGCTCCCTTTCTGGTGACCTGGACTGGGGAAAGAGGCCTCTGAAGCCCCAACACCTTTTTTCTTACTCCTCCACAGCTGTTTTGAAACATCTCCTATGACTGTGGCATTATCCATCCAGATGGGCCCCACCCACCCTGCCAGTACCGACCTCCAGTAGCCAGCTATGAAGACTGCACGCTGGCCAGGTAGAGTCAGTTTCTTCTTGCCTTCTGCCTTTTCAGGTGTCTCGATCCAGGCAGTGAGGGTAAACAGGGAAAGATGCGCTTCCAAAGTGCCAATTGGAGCCCAGGTTACGGAGCAGGCAGGGTCAGGCACACGAGCCACTTCTGGTCACATCCGGGTCCCTCTCTCCTCCTCCAAGCAGTGAGCCACAGCATCTTTGCTGACTCCGTTCCTCCCACCTCAGTTCCAACCCCCTTTTCGGCCCCAACCTTTCAGAACACCTTCCTAAATCGTCCTTTGCAGGCTAAGGTGAGTTTGCCACCATGACCTTGGGAAGTCTGCACCTCGTGGCACTGGGTGCCTTGATGTCACCTTCCACAGGCAGAGGATCCAGATGAGGAGCATCTCCTCAAGATGGAGCGAGTCTAGGGTGGGGGTTGGCAGTGGCGACACAGGGAGTGAGTCACTTACAGGTGTCTCAGATAGTCTTGGAATTCGCAACCCAGTGTTTGGACCAAACCCAGAAATGCCAGGTCAGGCCTTTGTTGTGGATGGTGGGCGTGTCCACTCGCTTTGAGGCCTGGAGGTGGACTGTCCTCAGAGTCTCTCCCCTTGGACAGGATTAGTGTCTGCCAGGATGTTTCATCCTCACGGTGACACAATGCCTACAAGAAGCAAGGGATGAAGATGTATTCTGACTCACAGTTCAGAGGAGACAGATCATTGTGTTGGCAAAGACATATTCCCCGCAGTCGAAGCTTAAGCTGGCTACCATAGTAGTTGATAAGCAAGATGCTGGACCTGAATTGGATCGACCCTATATATAACCCTCAAGGCCCACCTTTATAATCCTTGGTCATCTACCTAGGCTGGATATCCAAAAGGATTCACAATCCCCCCAAACAACACCACCAACTGGAGGTCCAGTGTTTAATAGCATTCAAATCTCTAACAGGGGGGTAGGAATATGGGGGTGGCTATTGATGTGCACAGTTCCTTTTTGGAGCAGTGGGTGTCTGGAATTAGATGGGTGCTTTGTAGGTATTATTGCAAACCACTGAGCTGTCTGCCTTAGAATAGTGCATATGGGGGCTAGAGACCTGGACTTATGCCCGGTGCCCTGACTCCTACGGAAGTAGATACCAGAACTTAGTTCTTGAAAGCCAGATCTGAATGCCTCCACTTCTGTTGTTTGCTTGCTTTTCTTTCTCTTTCTTTCTCTCTTTTTTATTTTGCTTTATTTATTTTGAGACAGGGTTTCTCTCTGTTGTCCTGGATGTCCTGGAACTCACTCTCTAGACCAGTCTGGCCTCGAACTCACAGAGATCCACCTGTCTCTGCCTCCTGAGTGCTGGGATTAAAGACGTGCACCACCACCAGGTGAAGATTTGTTTTTCTTTTATGTGTGTGAGTGCTTTGCCTGCGCGTGTGCCTATGCACCAGGTGCATCCCTGGTGCATAGGAAGCCAGAAGGGGGTGTTAGATCTTCCAGAACTAGAATTACAGAAGGCAGGGATGTGCTATTTTGGTGCTGGGAATTGAACCTGGATCCTCTAGAAGAGCAGCCAGTTCTCTTAACTGCTTAGCCATATCTTCAGACCAGTTGTTTGCTTTTCAAGCCAAGGTTTCCATGTAGCACAGGCCATCCTGGAACTTGTTCTATAGATCAGGCTGGCCTTGAACTCAGAGATGCACCTGTTTCTGCCTCCTGAACGCTGGGACTAAAGGTGTGCACCACCACCACCTGGCAACCTCCTCTTCTTCATAACAGACTTACAACTTCATCTGAAATGTATTGTGGATGGCTCAGGGTTTGTCAGTCAACCTGACTTCAATCATTCAAACACAGTAAAGATCCCACCCTAAGTAGGAAAGATGATCGTAGTTAAGAGCCCGCTGGATAGCAGCAGGCAAACTCCCTCTCCAGACAGCTCCAAGAACCTGGGGGAGAAGACAAGTAGATCATGTTCTTTGTAACCCTGAGTGAATCAGCCATTGATTGTGCTGAGGGCCAGGCTCTTCCTATGAACCAATCCAGGCCTTTCCTGACACAGTCCTGGTGAGCCAGGTCAGGTCAGCTTTGCGCATGCTACTTGTTTATGGGACGCTCTCAAGATTTGTGAGGTCTGAGAGATCCCTGTATGGCACATGAAGTCCTGGCTGCTGGAATGATGGCCCTGCTAGAAACATGGATACTCTTCTCCCAAGCCCTAGTAGGTTGTAATTGTCACCAAGAAGCAGGGACAACGTTTCACTGTTCCTTAGAACTTCTGGAGCTGGAGAAACGGCTCAGCAGTTAGAGAACACACTGCTATTGTAATGGACCCAAGTTCAGTTCCCAGCACCCATGTTGGGCAGCTCACAACCTTCTGTAACTTCCACTGCTAGGGCACCCTCTATGACCTCTGTGGGTAGTACACTCATATGCGCATTCATACAAACAGACATGCAACTAAAAACAATGAAAATAAATCTTAACAAAAGAAATAATTTGCCCATCTTGGTTTCTGGGTGTTCCTCCATGAAACACTAATAGCCATCATCGGTTTCTCAGGTCAAGGGAGCCCAGATAGATGGTTGTCAGCTCTGCCCTCCAGCCCACTCTAATTGACCTACCCTAGTTTATTTATTACTACATGATTCTACTTATCTGAAGACCCATACTCCTTCTTTCTTCTTTAGAGTTGTGGGCATTGTTAAATTTTTACCTTTGAGGAAAACCTTACAAAGACACACTTGACCCTGACTGTGCTCAGCACACCTTCATAGTCTCAGCAAATCAGCAGACACCCCCCCCAAAGGAGACTAGAGTAGCTAAAATCCATTTCTTAGGTGTTCTTAGGGCCTCCTCAATGTGCTGAACTGGTCTCACCAGCCTCAGCTGATGTGGCAAGAATTGGAATCAGACAGACAAGGTACTGGATGCCAACTCTGTCATTTGTTAGCTACGTAACCTTGGGCAATGTATCCAAGAGCTCTCTGACTGTCAATGCCCTTATCTAAAACCAAAAACCAAACAAAAGAAATAAACCGTGGAAGGAGTGAAATGAAAGCTAGTAGCCGGAGTATGACGTGGTTATTGTAGGCTGAAAGAGGATCAAAGGCTTACAACTGGCGTTTAATGAGTATCAACTCTCCATCTCTCCTGCTGTTTGCCACGGATGTTAACGCTCTGCCGAGACAAGATCAGCCATGCACTTGCTCCTAGGTCAGTCTCCGGCAAGAGCAGGAACAGACAGTTTGGACAAGGAAGAGAGCTGCAACGTGGCCAATGAAGGCACATTACGCAGGCTAGGAATGTAGTTCAGTTGGGAGAGTGCTTGCTTGGCGTGCACAAAGCCCTTCAGTTGATCCCCAGCATGCCTCGACCAGATGTGGGACCACACATTGGCAGTCCCAGAACTTAGGAAGCAGAGACAGGAGGACCAGATGTTCAAGGTTATCTTTGGCTACATAGTGAATTTGAGGCTATCCTGGGATACATGAGACCCTGTCTCAGAAGAAATAGAAGCAGCAGGTATGGTGGCATACACCTTTAATTCAGCATTTGGGAGACAAGGCAGGTGCATCTCTGTGAGTTCAAGGCCAGCCTGGTCTACACATAGAGTTCAGGGCAGCCAGGACTGCAGAATGAGACCCTGTTTTTAAGATCAACAAATGAACAGATGTATTAAGAGAAAGTCTCTATGAATTTTTTTCTTTCTTTCTTTCTTTCTTTCTTTCTTTCTTTCTTTCTTTCTTT